>CM055734.1:25019732-25091595 GCA_029465975.1 Dallia pectoralis | reverse complement strand
CCCAGATCCCCCTGGTTACTAGGTAACAGACAACAACAGTGAGTGGGGAAACTTCATGACAACAAACTGTTGAAAATGAACCATGATTAAGAAAACTCAAAAAGTCCCCACAGATATGTCAATTGATCAATCATAATTGTACAATTAAATTAACAGGTGGGGAAAAAAGTAAGAGAAAGGAACCAACGCCTTTATCGCTTACCCTTTCTCTTGAAGTACTTTATGACAGATTTTAACGAGGTCCCAATAAACACCATTATTCTTGTTTATTTTTTTTTCATGAATAGAACATCCTTGTGAGGCAGAGGGTGTTTCGAGGGAACGGGAAAGAGGACGAAGCTAACTGGAGTTGCTCAGCTCTCTGTCTGTGGTGGCACTCTTCAGTTCCTCGCACTCTTCAGTTCCTCGCACTCTTCAGTTCCTCGCACTCTTCAGTTCCTCGCACTCTTCAGTTCCTCGCACTCTTCAGTTCCTCGCACTCTTCAGTTCCTCACACTCTTCAGTTCCTCACACTCACACACTCTGTACGGTAGCTCAGCTCTGGCTGCTCTGTCTGCTGGCTTCGCAATGAGCCTCTCCCCTTCACACACACACCCCCTCCCCAAAGCACTGCCTAGCCCTTTGACACACACACACACACACGCACAAACACACAAACACACACACACACACACACACACACACACACACACCCCCTCCCCAAAGCACTGCCTAGCCCTTTGACACACACACACACACACACACAGAGGAGGGGGTATAAGATCTACCCCTCTGTTCCCCTTTGATTTGATAAACATCACGTTCTCACACTCTTTCACTTCATTTATCTCTTTTTAAAATTATACTCAACTTCAACAATTTTTAGGGGTTTCATTAACAAATCAGTGGAAAAGAACAACATTTAAAAACAGAAAAAAATTGCAATGTAGAAAGTGTTACTGAAAGTTACAGATTTAATTAATCCATAAAGGGAGAAATAGTGTGTTCCTCTGGTTCTTCCATTATCATCTTCCTTGTTCCACCTGTCCCACTAGAAATTCATTTAAAGTGTTCTCTCTCTCCAGCGTAGCGTCTCCAATGTGACAATCCCACATCTCAAGTTTCTCTTGAGGTTTAATGATTGCCTCACTTCCAGAGGAGTGCTCTGCTTGGTCGAATATATCCTGTTCCTTTCAATCAGCCTATTTGTTTTAGATCAGGACAACTAAGTCAAACCCTGTTTATTTTGCTTAGATATCAAGAACAGGGTTTGTCTGGATGTTTTCACCGCTCCTGATCCCAGACCATTTTCCCTCTACCTTCCTCTTCTCCACCCTCCCCCCACCAGACAACATGCTGTGTTAGTGCACGGCCAGTGAATCTGTGCCACATTAATATAGATCAAATGCAATCTGCCTTTCGCCCAGTTTACTAAGCATCTACTGTGCACATCCTTACACTGTAGACACAGACAAACGTGCGCAGCTCGCTCGCACGCACGCACGCACGCACGCTAAGGTTAAACATCTAGATCAGGGAGAACATATTAAGGTTAAACATCTAGATCAGGGAGAACATATTAAGGTTCATCATCTAGATCAGGGAGAACATATTAAGGTTAAACATCTAGATCAGGGAGAACATATTAAGGTTAAACATCTAGATCAGGGAAAACATATTAAGGTTCATCATCTAGATCAGGGAGAACATATTAAGGTTCATCATCTAGATCAGGGAGAACATATTAAGGTTAAACATCTAGATCAGGGAGAACATATTAAGGTTAAACATCTAGATCAGGGAGAACATATTAAGGTTCATCATCTAGATCAGGGAGAACATATTAAGGTTCATCATCTAGATCAGGGAGAACATATTAAGGTTCATCATCTAGATCAGGGAGAACATATTAAGGTTCATCATCTAGATCAGGGAGAACATATTAAGGTTCATCATCTAGATCAGGGAGAACATATTAAGGTTAAACATCTAGATCAGGGAGAACATATTAAGGTTCATCATCTAGATCAGGGGACTGACTAAGGTTCATCATCTAGATCAGGGAGAATATATTCCTGCTCAGGATTCCAACTAACCGGTTCAGATGTTTAGCGGATAGATAATCGAACCATTTGGCAAACAGCCGTCTCATTGAGAAATTTTCTATAACTCTCTTTTCTATAACTCTTTTGTCTCTCATCTCTCTCACTGTGATTGCTGGCCTCACACTGTCAGGCACGTGTACAGTATTAAGATAATTTATGCAAACCCAAATGGGGCAGTGATTATGTGAACAACATCCTTATCTCTAATTATGTGAACAACATCCTTATCTCTGATTATGTGAACAACATCCTTATCTCTGATTATGTGAACAACATCCTTATCTCTAATTATGTGAACAACATCCTTATCTCTAATTATGTGAACAACATCCTTATCTCTGATTATGTGAACAACATCCTTATCTCTAATTATGTGAACAACATCCTTATCTCTGATTATGTGAACAACATCCTTATCTCTAATTATGTGAACAACATCCTTATCTCGAATTATGTGAACAACATCCTTATCTCTAATTATGTGAACAACATCCTTATCTCTAATTATGTGAACAACATCCTTATCTCTAATTATGTGAACAACATCCTTATCTCTAATTATGTGAACAACATCCTTATCTCTAATTATGTGAACAACATCTTTATCTCTAATTATGTGAACAACATCCTTATCTCTAATTATGTGAACAACATCTTTATCTCTAATTATGTGAACAACACCATTATCTCTAATTATGTGAACAACATCTTTATCTCTAATTATGTGAACAACACCATTATCTCTAATTATGTGAACAACATCTTTATCTCTAATTATGTGAACAACATCTTTATCTCTAATTATGTGAACAACATCCTTATCTCTAATTATGTGAACAACATCCTTATCTCTAATTATGTGAACAACATCCTTATCTCTAATTATGTGAACAACATCTTTATCTCTAATTATGTGAACAACACCATTATCTCTAATTATGTGAACAACATCTTTATCTCTAATTATGTGAACAACACCATTATCTCTAATTATGTGAACAACATCCATATCCATGATTAGGCATATCAGGCCACGCCCTCATGTTACAGACGTGCGCACGGAAAAGGACGTTAGGGCCCACACAGACCAGACGGGCTGGACCCATGACGGTCTGGCCTCACTAACACCTCTTCTAGCAGCAACCTGTTTTTTCCAGGTCTCCCATCCAGGTACTGACCAGGCTCAGCCCTGCTTAGCTTCAGTAGGCAACCAGTCTTGGGCTATAGGGTGATATGGCTGCTGATTCATTAGGCACACCTTTAAACTGCTTGTTAACGCATGTATCCAAACAGTCAATCACGTGGCTGCAACCTTTTTGTGCAGTTTAGATATTTTAGTAATAGATGTTTCCTTCTATTGGATTGCAGACCGGAGCGCTGCATTACAGTCTAGAGCGACAGTACTGCACTGGTCAAATCACGTTTCTGCAGGCACTTAAAACAGGTATCCCCTCTACCTCACATTCAACCCCCAAACACAACTCCCCTCTACCTCACATTCAACCCCCAAACACAACTCCCCCTCTACCTCACATTCAACCCCCAAACACAACTCCCCCTCTACCTCACATTCAACCCCCAAACACAACTCCCCCTCTACCTCACATTCAACCCCCAAACACAACTCCCCCTCTACCTCACATTCAACCCCCAAACACAACTCCCTCTCCACCTCACATTCAACCCCCAAACACAACTCCCCTCTACCTCACATTCAACCCCCAAACACAACTCCCCTCTACCTCACATTCAACCCCCAAACACAACTCCCCCTGTACCTCACTTTCAACATTCTAGTCTATAAAACTACCTCACATATCTCCCAATAACACATCTATAACCAAACACATACACACACAGAGAAACCCCTCCCGACCTGTCAGATCTCAACCTTATTTTTCTAATTGGACTAACAGAACTGAGTGCCCACTGAGCCTCTTAAACCATTAAGTTGCCTGGCAACCGAACTGTCAGAACCCAATCTATACTACCTCCCTGACCCCTGACGTAGCTTCCCTCTTCACCACTTCCATTACATCTCTCCCCTGCTTCTCATTTGTATTTCCACTGCAATGTCTCTTGCTTATTCTCTCCTTATATCTCACCCCCCCTCCCCTTCACTCCCTCTCACCCCCTCACCCCCAAATACTCTCTGTAACAGATTGGCAGGATATAGAGATGTGTCTGTAACAGATTGGCAGGATATAGAGATGTGTCTGTAACAGATTGGCAGGATAGAGATATGTGTCTGTAACAGATTGGCAGGATATAGAGATGTGTCTGTAACAGATTGGCAGGATATAGAGATATGTCTGTAACAGATCGGCAGGATAGAGAGATGTGTCTGTAACAGATCGACAGGATAGAGAGATGTGTCTGTAACAGATTGGCAGGATATAGAGATGTGTCTGTAACAGATTGGCAGGATAGAGAGATGTGTCTGTAACAGATCGACAGGATAGAGAGATGTGTCTGTAACAGATTGGCAGGATATAGAGATGTGTCTGTAACAGATTGGCAGGATATAGAGATGTGTCTGTAACAGATTGGCAGGATAGAGAGATGTGTTTGTAACAGATTGGCAGGATAGAGATGTGTCTGTAACAGATTGACAGGATAGAGAGATGTGTCTGTGACAGATTGGCAGGATATAGAGATGTGTCTGTAACAGATTGGCAGGATAGAGAGATGTGTTTGTAACAGATGGCAGGATAGAGAGATGTGTCTGTAACAGATTGACAGGATAGAGAGATGTGTCTGTAACAGATCGGCAGGATAGAGAGATGCGTCTGTAACAGATCGACAGGATAAAGAGATGTGTCTGTAACAGATCGACAGGATAGAGAGATGTGTCTGTAACAGATCGGCAGGATAGAGAGATGTGTCTGTAACAGATTGGCAGGATAGAGAGATGTGTCTGTAACAGATTGGCAGGATAGAGAGATGTGTCTGTAACAGCTTGGCAGGATAGAGAGATGTGTCTGTAACAGATTGGCAGGATAGAGAGACCCAACTTGATATATCTGTGAACAAATAGCCCAATACCGACCCCCCTTCACTTGTTTTGTACATTTGTAATGTATACAATATCTGCATATCCTTGACTACCGGTGGTACTGTAGTAAAACTGTAACATAATCCTTCTGCTGAGCCTATCAACCCCCAGAGAAGAAAAGAGAGCAGAATGGACAATGAATAATACATCAGCCGGAGACAGACAGATATAGCATTTCCCATATATCAGCTTTTTAGCAGATGACATCAACTTCTTTTAAAGGTCTGGTTTTGTCATAAATAAAATGGAGGAGTGGCAATTGGAAATCTAGAGATGAATGTTATTTACTGAATTACATTCAAACCTATGCTGCATTTAAACGCATGGGATGCATGGGACTAGACAAAATGCTAATGCTAATTACAGAGGTCCAGACCAAAATGCTAATGCTAATTACAGAGGTCCAGACCAAAATGCTAATGCTAATTACAGAGGTCCAGACCAAAATGCTAATGCTAATTACAGAGGTCCAGACCAAAATGCTAATGCTAATTACAGAGGTCCAGACCAAAATGCTAATGCTAATTACAGAGGTCCAGACCAAAATGCTAATGCTAATTACAGAGGTCCAGACCAAAATGCTAATGCTAATTACAGAGGTCCAGACCAAAATGCTAATGCTAATTACAGAGGTCCAGACCAAAATGCTAATGCTAATTTCAGAGGTCCAGACCAAAATGCTAATGCTAATTACAGAGGTCCAGACCAAAATGCTAATGCTAATTACAGAGGTCCAGACCAAAATGCTAATACTAATTAAAGAGGTCCAGACTTCAGCATTTATGTTGCTAATTTTGTCCGACCGGCCTACAGTGAGAATTAAACAAACAAACCCTGACGTACTCTACTAACAAGTGTTCATTTTCTCGCAATTACACGTCGTTCAGGTGAAGGGGGGCAGAGGGCAGGTTAAGTTAACATGCAGTTGCTCTCAGATGAGACTTGTTCCAGTGTTAATGACTATAGCAGGGGGCAAAGTTCCCATGATCCTCTGCTTCCTCAAACACATGCACTCTCTCTACTCCCCGTGCCCCCCTCCCCCTGTACTCTCCCACTCGTGTTCTTGGCAGGCTACTCAGACAGAGGTCAGTGACCCCCAGAACCTACCCATCCTTCCAACCAGAGGTCAGTGAGTGACCCCCAGAACCTACCCATCCTTCCAACCAGAGGTCAGTGAGTGACCCCGAGAACCTACCCATTCTTCCAACCAGAGGTCAGTGAGTGACCCCCAGAACCTACCCATCCTTCCAACTGACCAGCTCTTTTGTCAACTAGGATTCAGTCAGTCAGCAATCACACGTACACAAATATGTTCAAAAGTAATGTACACACACATGTACATTACACGCATGAAACCTCAAAGGCTGTGAGTCATAAATAGTGTGGGAGACCAGCTGGGACACGGGAGACCGTCAGGAGAACAAAGCCAACCATCCTGGAAGTCTAGAAACTACCTTTAGCGCATAACATGTCTACTAATCACAGTAGAAACTACCTTCAGCCCTCCACACCTCAGCCCATAACATGTCTACTAATCACAGTAGAAACTACCCATAACATGTCTACTAATCACAGTAGAAACTACCTTCAGCCCTCCACACCTCAGCCCATAACATGTCTACTAATCACAGTAGAAACTACCTTCAGCCCCTCCACACCTCAGCCATAACATGTCTACTAATCTCCAGGTTTTATGGATTAAGCTACTACATACTGGTGATGGCAGTCATTTAACATAGCTGGATAGCTGTATGACTTCAGAATTACTACTTGAGAATATTAAAGTTACATTTCATCCAATTGAAGGAGATTTATAAATTATGCTGCATTGTGTCTGATTTAGAATAGAAACAAAACCAAATATACTCACTACCTGCGTTCCTATAAATAGTGTCCAAAAAGCCATTAGCGGAGACTACATTGTGTCTGTCTGTGTGTCTGTGTGTGTCTGTGTGTGTGTCTGTGTGTGTCTGTGTGTGTCTGTGTGTGTCTGTGTGTCTGTGTGTGTCTGTGTGTGTCTGTGTGTGTCTGTGTGTGTCTGTGTGTGTCTGTGTGTGTCTGTGTGTGTCTGTGTGTGTCTGTGTGTGTCTGTGTGTGTCTGTGTGTCTGTGTGTCTGTGTGTGTCTGTGTGTCTGTGTGTCTGTGTGTGTGTCTGTGTGTGTGTCTGTGTGTGTGTCTGTGTGTCTGTGTGTGTCTGTGTGTGTCTGTGTGTGTCTGTGTGTGTCTGTGTGTGTCTGTGTGTGTCTGTGTGTGTCTGTGTATTGTTCTCCATGAAAGCGGGGCCTCCCTCTTAAAGCTTCTGTGCTATTGTGGTCGATGAGAAAACCTTCAAGCTTTCAGTGTATGGTCAGACCATAGACACCACCTCTACCATGAGACCAAAGACACCACCTCTACCATGAGACCAAAGACACCACCTCTACCATGAGACCAAAGACACCACCTCTACCATGAGACCAAAGACACCACCTCTACCATGAGACCAAAGACACCACCTCTACCATGAGACCAAAGACACCACCTCTACCATGAGACAAATGACACCACCTCTACCATGAGACCAAAGACACCACCTCCACCATGAGACAAATGACACCACCTCTACCATGAGACCAAAGACACCACCTCTACCATGAGACCAAAGACACCACCTCTACCATGAGACAAATGACACCACCTCTACCATGAGATCAAAGACACCACCTCTACCATGAGACCAAAGACACCATCTCTACCATGAGACCAAAGACACCACCTCTACCATGAGACCAAAGACACCACCTCTACCATGAGACCAAAGACACCACCTCTACCATGAGACCAAAGACACCACCTCAACCATGAGAACGTTCTCAGCTCACATGCACAGCTGTGTTATGGAATCCTAAAGCCAGTGATGCAGAACAGAAGAACAGCCTTTTGTGTCTGTTTAATTGCACCACTTTTACAAACAGGTGTGTGTGTGTGAACACATAAAATGCTCCTTTGATAGACCTTGCCATGTAAAGATGTAAAAGAACCAACATGGGAGGGACTGAATTGAACAGAACATGAGGAGAGATAGGGTTAGGCAAAATGTTCTAACTTCAGAGACACGGTTCTCTTGATGTGGCATGAAAGAGCTCAGACATTTGATGCAAGAACAAAAGGAGACGTGTGGACTGAGATCCAGAGAAGAGTGCAGATGTAACGAGACAGAAGGTCAGAGGTTAAAGGTTAGGCAATAACGGAAAGAAAATGAGCTGTGTAGAGATAAAGAGATCGGCCCACACTTGTCTGCAAGACACAAGCAGGTCCTATGATGGTCACAACTGGGTTGGGTTTTCCATAAAGGTATCTGCGCACGCCTCATTTCTGTCAGGATATTTTGGCTCTTAAACAACAGGGACCAACAGATCCTTAGTGATTTAATTCTGCATGAGACCATGCAGATGTCTGTTGATGAATAAAGGAACTTTTAAGGTCAACTGGGTATCTAGTACACATTAAGTACAGATATAGGAGTCAACCCATTCATACCAAACCACCATGTCTCTTTTACATGTCTCTCTCTTCCTCCTCTTCATCCAAACCACCATGTCTCTTTTACATGTCTCTCTCCTCTCCTCTTCATCCAAACCACCATGTCTCTTTTACATGTCTCTCTCCTCTCCTCTTCATCCAAACCACCATGTCTCTTTTACATGTCTCTCTCTTCCTCCTCTTCATCCAAACCACCATGTCTCTTTTACATGTCTCTCTCCTCTCCTCTTCATCCAAACCACCATGTCTCTTTTACATGTCTCTCTCCTCTCCTCTTCATCCAAACCACCATGTCTCTTTTACATGTCTCTCTCCTCTCCTCTTCATCCAAACCACCATGTCTCTTTTACATGTCTCTCTCCTCTCCTCTTCATCCAAACCACCATGTCTCTTTTACATGTCTCTCTCCTCTCCTCTTCATCCAAACCACCATGTCTCTTTTACATGTCTCTCTCCTCTCCTCTTCATCCAAACCACCATGTCTCTTTTACATGTCTCTCTCCTCTCCTCTTCATCCAAACCACCATGTCTCTTTTACATGTCTCTCTCCTCTCCTCTTCATCCAAACCACCATGTCTCTTTTACATGTCTCTCTCCTCTCCTCTTCATCCAAACCACCATGTCTCTTTTACATGTCTCTCTCCTCTCCTCTTCATCCAAACCACCATGTCTCTTTTACATGTCTCTCTCCCCCTCCTCTTCATCCAAACCACCATGTCTCTTTTACATGTCTCTCTCTCCCTCCTCTTCATCCAAACCACCATGTCTCTTTTACATGTCTCTCTCTCTCCCCCCCCCCTCTTCATCCAAACCACCATATCTCTTTTACATGTCTCTCTCTCGACCCCTCTTCATCCAAACCACCATGTCTCTTTTACATGTCTCTCTCTCCCTCCTCTTCATCCAAACCACCATGTCTCTTTTACATGTCTCTCTCTCTCCCTCCTCTTCATCCAAACCACCATGTCTCTTTTACATGTCTCTCTCTCCCTCCTCTTCATCCAAACCACCATGTCTCTTTTACATGTCTCTCTCCCCCTCCTCTTCATCCAAACCACCATGTCTCTTTGACATGTTTCCTATATGGGAGTAAGCACTGGATTTTGCAGCGACACATGCCAGCGACCCATGTCAGTGACACATGCTAGCTGCAACATCCACCATTTTGAATTTAAACTATACTATAGGAGCCTGGAAATATGACAACATTGTTAAAATGGTCTGTTAAAAATTGCTAGCGATGCTAATGTTTGGCTGCTAACATTTGGTGGACTACCCTCAATATACTAGCCAGGTAAAGTAATATACTGTATTATATACTGTTATCATCAACGTGACAAATATTTCAAATAATAAGTATTTGCTTCTTCACAGATGTTATTAGGAACGCTTTGAGATATGCCACCTCCACTGTTGTCCTAACTTTTATGTTTTTGTATGGTCTTTTTTCTAGCAGTGACTTTTGCTAAGTAACTAATTAATTTATTAGATTGCACTTGCTATTAAGATATGTAATTGTTTCTCCTAGCTCATGTAAATGGTATTCGCCTACAATACGTTGATAAGAGGTTCCACTAAATTACAAAAATATAATATAAATAAAGATACAGTGAGTAGAAGCTTTGAAAACTTGATCATAGAAATTGCAATAATAAACAGAGTTAATAAATTCTGGTCTATCATAATAGAAGACATTTCTCTCTAAGAACGGGACAAAATAAAGTAAAAAGAAAAAATAATGTTGGTTCCATCTAGAAGTGGAAGGGAGATCCGCGACACAAGATGTGGTCAGTGGTTGTGTTTTAAGCTGTTCCCCTGTAGTTCCCCTGTAGTGCCCCTGTAGTGCCCCTGTAGTTCCCCTGTAGTTCCCCTGTAGTGCCCTGTAGTTCCCCTGTAGTGCCCCTGTAGTTCCCCTGTAGTTCCCCTGTAGTGCCCCTGTAGTTCCCCTGTAGTGCCCCTGTAGTTCCCCTGTAGTTCCCCTGTAGTGCCCCTGTAGTTCCCCTGTAGTTCCCCTGTAGTTCCCCTGTAGTACCCCTGTAGTTCCCCTGTGGTGCCCCTGTAGTTCCCCTGTAGTGCCCCTGTAGTACCCCTGTAGTTCCCCTGTAGTGCCCCTGTAGGCTGGTTTTCCCCCCGGACCCCAGGCACTTTATGCCCCTTTATGCCCCTGTCACTTGGGATTTGCACCTCTTTATCCCTCTGCCCTGGAAGACGTAAATCTAAACCCATTTGCTTATTTTGCCCCTGACCTCAAAATGGATTAGAGGGAAATCTGGCCAAGCACTTTGTCCAGCATTTAGGTTGTTTAGCACTCATACTGGTACATGTAACTAATACAAGTTCCTACTGTCTAACAATTAGGTTGTTTAGCACTCATGCTGGTACATGTAACTAATACAAGTTCCTACTGTCTAACAATTAGGTTGTTTAGCACTCATACTGGTACATGCAACTAATACAAGTTCCTACTGTCTAACATTTAGGTTGTTTAGCACTCATACTAGTACATGCAACTAATACAAGTTCCTACTGTCTAACATTTAGGTTGTTTAGCACTCATACTGGTACATGCAACTAATACAAGTTTATACGGGTTCTGTCTAACATAACATAACCTATGGTATCTTATAGTCCTGCACTGTTCATAGCTTATGCAGTGGTTTTAATTAAGCAATAAGGCACAAAGAGGAAATAGCCTTTAGCTATAACGCACTATAGTATGTAATGCTTTATATATCTCTATAACTCACTATATTATGCTTTATCTATCACTATAACTCACTATATTATGATATATCTATCATTATAACTCACTATATAAATATATCACTATAACTCACTATATAATACTACATATATCATTATAACTCACTATATATATATATATATATATATATATATATATCTATAACTCACTATATAATGCTATTCTATCACTATAACTCACTATATAATACTATATCTATCACTATAACTCACTATATAAATATATCACTATAACTCACTATATAATACTACATATATCATTATAACTCACTATATATATATATATATATATATATATATAACTCACTATATAATGCTATTCTATCACTATAACTCACTATATAATACTATATCTATCACTATAACTCACTATATAAATATATCACTATAACTCACTATATAATACTACATATATCATTATAACTCACTATATATATATATATATATATATCTATAACTCACTATATAATGCTATTCTATCACTATAACTCACTATATAATACTATATCTATCACTATAACTCACTATATAATGCTATATCTATCACTATAACTCACTATATAATATACATACATATATACAACAGCAGACACTGGCTTTAACCAGAATAGATAGAGGTACACACATCCCATTGAGTTATCCAGTGTACATTAAAGGTCATTACTGGCCAGCCAATATGGCTCCATAGATATTGATTAGAGAACCATTACTATGACAACCCTATCCTCTTATGAGAGCTGGTCCCATCTCCACAGCATGAACATACTGTGTGTGGCTGGCTATTTGATCCTTCTGATTTACATCCCACTGGGGACCGGGGGAATTGGATCAAATTCATGACCTCTGATTGTTTCTTCCATGGCAACCTCATCTTTAAGAAAATGGTCTCCTTTCCACTCTTCATCGACCAACACTTAAATCATCAGATTTGTAGAGGTGTTTCCCAAATCTATATTTTACAGAGGTGGTGTCTTTTGAAGATCGTCCGATCTGAGCTAGAATATCTTGTATGGTACAGATGACCCTACAGTCTAACACCTAAAAATGTTTTGAAAACAGTTGGCTCTTCAAATGCCTAAGTTGACGCTAATCAAGAGGGGAACACAATTGGTTAATATAGTTGAGGTGTAAAGTATATGAGCTCTGATTGGATGCAGGCCATTAGATGTCTGGCAAACATGCCTGTAAATATGCCACCATCAGTGTTGTTATTGAGGGCACTATTGTTTGGTGAAATAGTGCCACCATGTGGTATGAGCATGTAGATGCAGACGTCCATGCTACAACATGTTGAATGCAATACCAGAACATTAAAACGCACCGTAGTTTAATTACGTTACATCTATTAAAACTAACGTCAAATAACATCCGATGCTTCCTCCGTTTTAAAGCCAAGATTAACATGCTCTTACCATTGCCTTTTTGCATTGCCATCGATGCCTAGTATTTCCTTTACAACGGCAATTCGAACCAATACATATTATGAGTGGAAGCCCTAAAAAGAAGGTTGCCATGGTGAGGACGTCTCATTAGCATGGGGAAATTAAAAGAGCTCCTCAATCTCCTCTGTCCGCTGTCCCTCTACTAATGGGTCTCTGTGGGGTGGGTAAAGGTTCTGGCTTGGCCATTCTCATTCAGGCTTAATTGGGCCTCCAGCAGTTTCACTCATAATAGGCCTCAGGCTGTGATAAAACCAGGGCCTGCTGGATAAGGTTGTGGCTGTGGGCCTACAGATGGGGTGCTAAATAAGCCTAGTTAGACTGGGGTCTGTGGCTGGAGGTTTAAGGTTAGATCTGGGGCTCTATGGAGGAGTTGGTGTATCTCAGTGGTAGAGTACATGCTCTGTATGTATGATGTCCTGGGTTCCTATTGGAGGAGTTGGTATCTCAGTGGTAGAGTACATGCTCTGTATGTATGATGTCCTGGGTTCCTATTGGAGGAGTTGGTATCTCAGTGGTAGAGTGCATGCTCTGTATATATGATGTCCTGGGTTCCTATTGGAGGAGTTGGTATCTCAGTGGTAGAGTACATGCTCTGTATGTATGATGTCCTGGGTTCCTATTGGAGGAGTTGGTGTATCTCAGTGGTAGAGTACATGCTCTGTATTTATGATGTCCTGGGTTCCTATTGGATGAGTTGGTATCTCAGTGGTAGAGTACATGCTCTGTATGTATGATGTCCTGGGTTCAATCCCCAGCTTCTCCCCAGGTCACCATTGCAAATGAGAATTTCTTCTCAATCAGCCTACCTGGTTAAATAAAGGTTAATTCAATTAAATATGGCTACGACTAAGTTTGAAAAAAGCTAAGCATTTGGACCAGGTTGTGATATTGATACCCTGAGCAGGCTCCGGTGTGAAGGAATGTGAGAAATCTGTAAGTCGTTCTGCATGAGAGAAACTACTAAATTATAGTATGGATAGCATTAAAATACTCAACCCCATTATTAAAAAAACAATACAGTAAAAAACACCATAAGCACTAGCATAAGCGCTACCATAACCACTACAATAAGTACTAGCATAAGCACTAGCATGAGCACTACCATAACTAGGAATCAAGGGTGTTTATTTGTCATTACAATAACAGGTTATGCAATGAAATGCTTGGATCTCGCCCTCCCCAACAATGCAATACAATAATAAAAAATAAAATGTGAAAAATAGAAATGTAAAATAGAAATGTAAGACCTATCTAAGAAATATACATCATATAGCACTACAATAAGTAACAATAAGTAAGCACTACCATAAGCACTACAATAAGCACTAGCATAAGTACTACCTTAAGCACTAGCATAAGTACTACCTTAAGCGCTAGCATAAGTACTAGCATAAGCGCTAGCATAAGCGCTAGCATAAGCGCTACCATTAGCGCTACCATAAGCGCTACCATTAGCGCTAACATAAGCGCTACCATAAGAGCCGTAGGATATCACTTCATTTTGCAATGCCATGCTATACCCTGTATATGCCATGCTATACCATGTATATGCCATGCTATACCCTGTATATAGAGTTTGATTGAAGCCAATTACCTACAACATCTCCATATCTTAACCCTATTGAGCTTTTGTGGGAGGAGCTTGACCGTATGGAAGTGTCCATCAAGCCAATACAATTTGTGGGAGGAGCTTGATCGGATAGAAGTGTCCATCAAGCTAATTACATTTGTGGGAGGAGCTTGATCGTATAGAAGTGTCCATCAAGCCAATCCAATTTGTGGGAGGAGCTTGACCGTATGGAATTGTCCATCAAGCCAATTCAATTTGTGGGAGGAGCTTGACCATATGGAAGTGTCCATCAAGCAATCCAATTTGTGGGAGGAGCTTCAGTAAGCATCTAAAGATAACAACGAGAAACTGAGAACTAGAATGCTTCAAAGTTCTGCAAAACTGTAATTGGTGCAAAGTATCAGTGTTAGATGAGTGACTCAGTGTTCGAAGGATACAAATTAAAAATCTCTAATTTGTCAATTACTATATATCCTATTGATTTTGATATATTTTCATTTCCAAATGACCCCAAACTTTTGATCGTTAGCACCAGTCCGCACACCCATGGCTAATAAAAGCATTCGAATAATCACAAGCTGCCTAAACATATTCAGTCTGTTAACCTCTGATGCCCTCCTGTCTAATAATATTAACTCTCAGGTTTATGTACCTTAACCCCCACCATCGCCCTGACACATCTCTGACCTTTAGATATGACCTTTCACCTCAAGCCTCCCTCCAGGGTGTCAGACTCAGAGCTGTCTGTCCTCTCACACACAAAGGCAAGAATACACAAATGGAAACTCACAAAAACATGATGTGTGGCAGGAAGAAGGAACGATAACGACCCCAAACACACCTCCAAGACAACCCCTGCCTTGCAAAAGCTGAGGTTAAAGGTGATGGACTGGCCAAGCATGTCTCCAGACCTAAACCCTGTTAGGCATCCTTAAACCTCAGGGAGAAATGAAATTCTAAGTTTGAAAGCCAACAGTGTTGATAATATGAGACACAGTTCGGCTTGTGGCCAAACTATCTCAGAATGCTTTAATCAATTCCAGTGTTTACCACTAGAGGGCATTGCCTCATTTTGCACCAGCGAGTGGCTGGGACTATTTGGTCCTGAACTCGTTTTGTCAGTTGCAGGCAGACTTAACCAGGTTCTAGGCTACTAGACTTAACCGGGTGCTAGGCAACTAGACATAACCGGGTTCTAGGCACATGTGATGGAGCGACTGCCATTAGTCCAGCAGTAGGCTTAACCCGGGTGCTAGGCAACTAGACTTAACCCGGGTGCTAGGCACAAGTGATGGAGTGACTGCCATTAGTCCAGCACTAGCCAAGCACCACCTATTAAGCCTTAACAAGACATATGTCCTCCATTAGTACTCAAGGACCTGTCAGGACAGCACCAGTTAACCCTTTATTCAACCACTTGGGGCAGAGCCAGGGGAACTGATCAAGGTCTGGATATGGGTCAGATCGTATGCAGACAAATAGACAGCCACACAATTCATCAGAAACATCAGGTCCTGAACAAGCGATACATTTATGTTAACAATTAGTGACTCTGGATTTAGTGTTGAGGTTGTAAAATGAGACAGAATGAGTGTGCCAAGAGAGACAGAATGAGTGTGCCAAGAGAGACAGAATGAGTGTGCAAAGAGAGACAGAATGAGTCTGCAAAGAGAGACAGAATTAGTGTGCAAAGAGAGACAGAATGAGTGTGCCAAGAGAGACAGAATGAGTGTGCAAAGAGAGACAGAATGAGTGTGCCAAGAGAGACAGAATGAGTGTGCAAAGAGAGACAGAATGAGTGTGCAAAGAGAGACAGAATGAGAGTGCCAAGAGAAACAGAATGAGTGTGCAAAGAGAGACAGAATGAGTGTGCCAAGAGAGACAGAATGAGTGTGCCAAGAGAAACAGAATGAGTGTGCAAATAGAGACAGAATGAGTGTGCAAAGAGAGACAGAATGAGTGTGCCAAGAGAGACAGAATGAGTGTGCCAAGAGAGACAGAATGAGTGTGCCAAGAGAAACAGAATGAGTGTGCAAAGAGAGACAGAATGAGTGTGCAAAGAGAGACAGAATGAGTGTGCCAAGAGAGACAGAATGAGTGTGCCAAGAGAGACAGAATGAGTGTGCAAAGAGAGACAGAATGAGTGTGCCAAGAGAGACAGAATGAGTGTGCCAAGAGAGACAGAATGAGTGTGCCAAGAGAGACAGAATGAGTGTGCAAAGAGAGACAGAATGAGTGTGCCAAGAGAGACAGAATGAGTGTGCCAAGAGAGACAGAATGAGTGTGCAAAGAGAGACAGAATGAGTGTGCAAAGAGAGACAGAATGAGTGTGCCAAGAGAGACGGAATGAGTGTGCCAAGAGAGACAGAATGAGTGTGCAAAGAGAGACAAAATGAGTGTGCCAAGAGAGACAGAATGAGTGTGCCAAGAGAGACAGAATGAGTGTGCCAAGAGAGACAGAATGAGTGTGCCAAGAGAGACAGAATGAGTGTGCCAAGAGAGACAGAATGAGTGTGCCAAGAGAGACAGAATGAGTGTGCAAAGAGAGACAGAATGAGTGTGCCAAGAGAGACAGAATGAGTGTGCCAAGAGAGACAGAATGAGTGTGCCAAGAGAGACAGAATGAGTGTGCAAAGACAGACAGAATGAGTGTGCAAAGAGAGACAGAATGAGTGTGCAAAGAGAGGAAAAATGAGTGGTAGAATGACAGAGGGAATGAAAAAGTGAGAATCAAATAGAAAATGAAATATAAATAAGGAAGAGACCAACAGAGAAAAATCAATTACCAACAAGATCAGCTGCGCACTATTCTGTCCACTCTGTTGACGACCTGTCAACAGAAGGATTGAGGTGGGACTTGCTACAATGAATCTGACACTGTTCTTGCGAAAATCTGTTGTTTTAGCAGAGGTACTTATTTTGTGTTTCTCACAGTCAGCGTAAGGCCAATAATATTGTACTTAAACATACACACTCCCAGATACACAGAATAGGAAAGAGTAAAGGGAAAGCATGACATGAAAGAAACATTAACCGTCACATTCCCTGTTCAGTTGCCCCTATTTAAAAGTCTATTGATTTCATTAAGGTCAACTCTTATTTCCCATTAATGTTTCAGAAAGAAGCCTGCTCCTCTTGGCCCCTGGGGCAAACACTGGCCCTCTGTGGGTCTCCCCACTGGGGATTATGGGGGATCTGGAACACCTGCTCCCAAACTTTACTGGTTAAGTCAATAACATGGAAAGAGAAGAGTGAGAGAAAGAAAGACAAGGAAAGAGTGAGAGGAGTGAGAGGAGTAAGAGGAGTAAAAGAAGAGATCTGAAGACTGGGGAAGGAGAAAAGCAGAACAAAAGAGAAAAAAAACTAAGTAAAGTTAAGGCTGTATAAATAGTACAAGAGTTAGCATGTACAAGAGCATGTACAAGAGTTAGCATGTAGACATGTCAACTGAGGAAAATAACCAAATTAGCAGTAAATCCAATGTGCACAGTTGTAACGTAGCGCGTTAGCACATTGGATACAATACTGCTGTAACGTAGCACGCTAGCAAATTGGATACAATACTGCTGTAACGTAGCACGCTAGCACAACGGATACAATACTGCTGTAACGTAGCGCGTTAGCACAATGGATACAATACAGGTGTAACCTAACACGCTAGCACAATGGATACAATACTGTTGTAACGTAGCACGCTAGCACAAGGGATACAATACTGTTGTAACGTAGCACGCTAGCACAATGGATACAATACTGTTGTAACGTAGCACGCTAGCACAATGGATACAATACTGTTGTAACGTAGCACGCTAGCACAATGGATACAATACTGTTGTAACGTAGCACGCTAGCACAATGGATACAATACTGTTGTAACGTAGCACGCTAGCACAATGGATACAATACTGTTGTAACGTAGCACGCTAGCACAATGGATACAATACTGCTGTAACGTAGCACACTAGCACAATGGATACAATACTGTTGTAACGTAGCACGCTAGCACAATGGATACAATACTGTTGTAACGAAGCACGCTAGCACAATGGATACAATACTGCTGTAACGTAGCACGCTAGCACAATGGATACAATACTGTTGTAACGTAGCACGCTAGCACAATGGATACAATACTGTTGTAACGTAGCACGCTAGCACAATGGATACAATACTGTTGTAACGTAGCACGCTAGCACAATGGATACAATACTGTTGTACCGTAGCACGCTAGCACAATGGATACAATACTGTTGTAACGTAGCACGCTAGCACAATGGATACAATACTGTTGTAACGAAGCACGCTAGCACAATGGATACAATACTGCTGTAACGTAGCACGCTAGCACAATGGATACAATACTGTTGTAACGTAGCACGCTAGCACAATGGATACAATACTGTTGTAACGTAGCACGCTAGCACAATGGATACAATACTGCTGTAAGGTAGCGCGCTAGCACAATGGATACAATGCTGCTGTAACGTAGCACGCTAGCATAATGGATACAATACTGTTGTAACGTAGCACGCTAGCACAATGGACACAATACTGCTGTAACGTAGCGCGTTAGCACAATGGATACAATACAGGTGTAACGTAACACGCTAGCACAATGGATACAATACTGCTGTAACGTAGCACGCTAGCACAATGGATACAATCCTGCTGTAACGTAGCACGCTAGCACAATGTATACAATACTGCTGTAACGTAGCACGCTAGCACAATGGATAAAATACTGCAGTAAAGTACCACGCTAGCACAATGTATACAATACTGCTGTAACGTAGCACGCTAGCACAATGGATACAATACTGCTGTAACGTAGCACCCTAGCACAATGGATACAATACTGCTGTAACGTAGCACGCTAGCACAATGGATACAATACTGTTGTAACGTAGCACGCTAGCACAATGGATACAATACTGTTGTAACTAGGGATGCAAATTATCGATTAATTCATTAATTATTAGTTGATTGACTTTATCGATCAATTAACGATTAACTGATACGCTGCTTTTTTCCGGAGAATGTAAATTTCTCACGGTATCAATAGTGTCTTTAACATAGGGCTGGACGATATGGACAAATTTTATATCACAATATATTTCTTAATTTCGGTCTATACGATATAATTCCGAATATCGATATTAACAATAAAAAATGCCAAGAACACCCACAATAGATGTCTGTGCCTACAATCTTCTGAAAAATTAATTTGCCAAGTCTATGAAACCTCCTCGTATAAAACTACATAATATTTTAGAAATGAAACGGTACAAATACATTAACGTTCACTTTTTATTTGAATTTAACCTTTATACAAACAAGAAAAGTCAAATCAACATAAAAACCTTAGACTGACCTTATTAATATATTTAACTTTATATATTTAACATTATATACATTTTGCAAATTTTTAACTAAAAAGGTACTGCAGCTTTAACATAGCACGCTGCTAGCCGGCTCCACTCTCCCGCATGCTTGGTTTATTTTTTGACGCCTCAAGTTAGTGTCGGGTCTCTTGCCGCCCGCGAGAATCTCGTGTCACGTTCAATTACGCCTACGTCCTGTGGAAAACGGTCTTTTATTGCAATGTTCAATTAACCGACAATTTATTTATTTAATCGAGTAAATTCTTATCGACAATTAATCGATAGTCGATTAACCGTTTACATCCCTAGTTGTAACGTAGCACGCTAGCACAATGGATACAATACTGCTGCAATCTAGGGAACATATTGAACTGTCACGACACGTTAGCCAAAGCAGGCGTTAGCAGGGACACAAGTCTGGGTCACATTGTTACGCTAAGTGCACAGGAATAATGACTCATCACAGACACACGCCGCTAACACAATCAACCATGCTACTTCACACACTACCATGCACCTGTTCTGGGTGAAAATATCACAGACACACATGGATCATCACATAATCTCAAATACTGTCCCAGTGGGGTATTAATACTATTATTAATACTCAATCTACCTGTCCCCCTTAAAATAACCAGACAACCCTCATTCTTCCCCTAACTGTAACCTTTAGGCCTGTCTATCTGTCTCCCAATCCACTTCGCCCATGAGCAATGCCTTTATCCTGTGGGGTTTTGTTTCACTGTCAAACGTAAAAACAAGTCATCTCTGTGACCTCCTGTACCTGATACTGTCATCTCTGGTACTCTATGTGACCCCCTGTACTTGCTACTGTCATCTCTGTTACTCTATGTGACCCCCTGTACTTGCTACTGTCATCTCTGGTACTCTATGTGACCCCCTGTACTAGCTACTGTCATCTCTGTTACTCTATGTGACCCCATGTACTTGCTACTGTCATCTCTGTTACTCTATGTGACCCCCTGTACTTGCTACTGTCATCTCTGTTACTATATGTGACCCCCTGTACTTGCTACTGTCATCTCTGTTACTCTATGTGACCCCCTGTACTTGCTACTGTCATCTCTGTTACTCTATGTGATCCCCTGCACTTGCTACTGTCATCTCTGTTACTCTATGTGACCCCCTGTACTTGCTACTGTCATCTCTGTTACTCTATGTGACCCCCTGTACTTGCTACTGTCATCTCTGTTACTCTATGTGACCCCCTGTACTTGCTACTGTCATCTCTGGTACTCTATGTGACCCCCTGTACTTGCTACTGTCATCTCTGTTACTCTATGTGACCCCCTGTACTTGCTACTGTCATCTCTGGTACTCTATGTGACCCCCTGTACTTGCTACTGTCATCTCTGTTACTCTATGTGACCCCTGTACTTGCTACTGTCATCTCTGTTACTCTATGTGACCCCCTGTACTTGCTACTGTCATCTCTGTTACTCTATGTGACCCCCTGTACTTGCTACTGTCATCTCTGGTACTCTATGTGATCCCCTGCACTTGCTACTGTCATCTCTGTTACTCTATGTGACCCCCTGTACTTGCTACCGTCATCTCTGTTACTCTATGTGACCCCCTGCACTTGCTACTGTCATCTCTGTTACTCTATGTGACCTCCTGTACTTGCTACTGTCATCTCTGTTACTCTATGTGATCCCCATGCACTTGCTACTGTCATCTCTGTTACTCTATGTGACCCCCTGTACTTGCTACTGTCATCGCTGTTACTCTATGTGACCCCCTGTACTTGCTACTGTCATCTCTGTTACTATATGTGACCCCCTGTACTTGCTACTGTCATCTCTGGTACTCTATGTGACCCCCGGCACTTTCTACTGTCATCTCTGTTACTCTATGTGACCCCCTGTACTTGCTACTGTCATCTCTGTTACTCTATGTGACCCCCTGTACTTGCTACTGTCATCTCTGTTACTCTATGTGACCCCCTGTACTTGCTACTGTCATCTCTGGTACTCTATGTGACCCCCGGCACTTGCTACTGTCATCTCTGTTACTCTATGTGACCCCCTGTACTTGCTACTGTCATCTCTGTTACTCTATGTGATCCCCATGCACTTGCTACTGTCATCTCTGTTACTCTATGTGACCCCCTGTACTTGCTACTGTCATCTCTGTTACTCTATGTGACCCCCTGTACTTGCTACTGTCATCTCTGTTACTCTATGTGACCCCCTGTACTTGCTACTGTCATTTCTGTTACTCTATGTGACCCCCTGTACTTGCTACTGTCATCTCTGTTACTCTATGTGACCCCCTGTACTTGCTACTGTCATCTCTGTTACAGTCTAACACAGAGCTGAATACATTTGTTTGTGAATCCCACAGTTGACGCCAGGCACATTTTTCACTTGAGCATATCACTGTGAATTCTTCACGTCCAGCACACATATTGGTACCATGTTCATTCAGACATTCATATACAAATCATTCACAAACAGCCACAATACGTATAGCACATTCTGACTGGCTAGGTCAGACATTCATATACAAGTCATTCACAGTCACAATACGTACAGCACATTCTGACTGGCTAGGTCAGACATTCATATACAAGTCATTCACAGTCACAATACGTACAGCACATTCTGACTGGCTAGG
Source organism: Dallia pectoralis (assembly GCA_029465975.1). Classification (NCBI taxonomy): domain Eukaryota; kingdom Metazoa; phylum Chordata; class Actinopteri; order Esociformes; family Umbridae; genus Dallia; species Dallia pectoralis. The sequence goes on along the minus strand of CM055734.1, from coordinate 25,069,138 downwards.
TCAGACATTCATATACAAGTCATTCACAGTCACAATACGTACAGCACATTCTGACTGGCTAGGTCAGACATTCATATACAAGTCATTCACAGTCACAATACGTACAGCACATTCTGACTGGCTAGGTCAGACATTCATATACAAGTCATTCACAGTCACAATATGTACAGCACATTCTGACTTTGTCCAAATTAGCAAGAATAAGTACTCCATTTGTTGTTGTTGTTGCTGCCCATGATGTCTTCTTGTTATTTGTGATTATAAGTGAGTTGGAAACAGTATAAAAATGTACAGATGTTGTTCTCTTATCATTTGTATAGTTTTGATTGGGTGAATTGTTTTTTCAAATCATCAATATGTTTGACACATCTGGTTTAGAGCACAAAAAAACATAAACCGACTTTGGATGTTAATTCGTTACTGTGTGTGTGTTCAATTTATTCTCAATTAACGTCAACTTCGCTTGACTAACTACCAGATGACCTCAGCTCAACTGCAGGACCTCTGCCCAATGCAGACAGGTCAAAGGTTATAGGTCAGAAAAGCATAATCTCCCCAGCGACAAAGAAGTTGCACACAACCTCCGGGACACACACACACACACACACACACGGACGGACGGACGGACGGACAGACAAACTTCACAGAGCACAGATTACAACTGATACAAATCACATAACGAGAGGTGACAAAGCCTTTGCTCAGGAGTACGTGATTTGCATAAAACCGACTGACACACTTACACAGTTCAAACAGCACAGTCTAAAACAACCGTATTGACACACATACACAGTTCAAACAGCACAGTCTAAAACAACCGTACTGACACACATACACAGTTCAAACAGCACAGTCAAAAACAACCGTACTGACACACTTACACAGTTCAAACAGCACAGTCTAAAACAACCGTACTGACACACGTACACAGTTCAAACAGCACAGTCTAAAACAACCGTACTGACACACTTACACTGTTCAAATAGCACAGTCTAAAACAACCGACTGACACACTTACACAGTTCAAACAGCACAGTCTATAACAACCGACTGACACACTTACACAGTTTAAACAGCACAGTCTAAAACAACCGTACTGACACACTTACACAGTTCAAACAGCACAGTCTATAACAACCGACTGACACACTTACACAGTTCAAACAGCACAGTCTATAACAACCGACTGACACACTTACACAGTTCAAACAGCACAGTCTATAACAACCGACTGACACACTTACACAGTTCAAACAGCACAGTCTATAACAACCGACTGACACACTTACACAGTTCAAACAGCACAGTCTATAACAACCGACTGACACACTTACACAGTTCAAACAGCACAGTCTATAACAACCGACTGACACACTTACACAGTTCAAACAGCACAGTCTATAACAACCGATTGACACACTTACACAGTTCAAACAGCACAGTCTAAAACAACCGTACTGACACACTTACACAGTTCAAACAGCACAGTCTAAAACAACCGACTGACACACTTACACAGTTCAAACAGCACAGTCTATAACAACCGACTGACACACTTACACAGTTCAAACAGCACAGTCTATAACAACCGACTGACACACTTACACAGTTCAAACAGCACAGTCTATAACAACCGACTGACACACTTACACAGTTTAAACAGCACAGTCTAAAACAATTGTACTGACACACTTACACAGTTCAAACAGCACAGTCTAAAACAACCGACTGACACACTTACACAGTTCAAACAGCACAGTCTATAACAACCGACTGACACACTTACACAGTTCAAACAGCACAGTCTATAACAACCGACTGACACACTTACACAGTTCAAACAGCACAGTCTATAACAACCGACTGACACACTTACACAGTTCAAACAGCACAGTCTATAACAACCGACTGACACACTTACACCCTTCAAACAGCACAGTCTAAAACAACCGACTGACACAATCACAAAACAACTAAACACTACGCCAGAGAGCAGAATAAAACAAGGATAGAAGTTCTAAGTCCTCTTTTCCAAACTGACCATCGCCTCCAAACAGCATCTCATTCTACAACAGTACAGGTGTGTGAAAGACCCAGAGACTTTTCAGATTCAACAGTACAGGTGTGTGAAAGACCCAGATACTTTTCACAGATTCAACAGTACAGGTGTGTGAAAGACCCAGAGACTTTTCACAGATTCAACAGAACACGAGGGCTCAAATATAGATTCACCTATCAACTTGCAATGTGATAGAATTATAGAAATGATTAAATGACCAGTATTTCTGTCACAAAACAACTAAACACAACCTTCCTAGAACCCATAGGAACATGTGTGTTCTCTTCTACCTGTCACAAAACAACTAAACCCAACCTTCCTAGAACCCATAGGAACATGTGTGTTCTGTTCTACCTGTCACAAAACAACTAAACCCAACCTTCCTAGAACCCATAGGACCATGGGTGTTCCGTTCTACCTGTCACAAAACAACTAAACCCAACCTTCCTAGAACCCATAGAACCATGGGTGTTCTGTTCTACCTGTCACAAAACAACTAAACCCAACCTTCCTAGAACCCATAGAACCATGGGTGTTCTGTTCTACATGTCACAAAACAACTAAACCCAACCTTCCTAGAACCCATAGGACCATGGGTTTTCCATTCTACCTGTCACAAAACAACTAAATCCAACCTTCCTAGAACCCATAGGACCATGGGTTTTCCGTTCTACCTGGGCTGTCCTTGTAGATGTGACACAGGGAGTCCTTGTTTCTGGGCCAGAGCATTCCTGGTTTGGGCGTCCACAGTGAGTCCTGTCTCTGGTGGACCTTGGTAGAGAGCAGACGGTACCGTAGGCTCCCCTCAGGCCTCCTTCTGAGTCCAGGGACGTGGGGTTGCACTGGCAGGTTGTTGCCCATCTCGGAGGCCGGTGGGGGACCTTGTTGTCCTCATAGCACACAACCCTGTGCCAGCAGCTGACCACCGGCTTGGAGGAGAGGCACTGGACATATGCAGTCATCCTCTATAGGTCTCAAAGACCCCAGCCTCCCCACCCAAGCTAGACCCTGTCAGCCCTCCCTCTTGGGACAGAGAATGGGGTGTGAGTGTGTGTGTGTGTATGTGTGTGTGTGTGTGTGTGTGTATGGGCCCCCCCTCTAGCCTTTTCTATCAAACCCAACACAGTCTTTCACCCCCGCCCCCAGGGGAAGGCTAAAGGAATGGGAGGGTTAGATTTTTTTTGCAACCCACAGGGGACCCCCTCATCTCCATAAGAGCCCCCCCCCCACTCCCCTTTCTGCTCACCCCCGCTCACCCCCACTCCCCGTCCTGCTCACCCCTGCTCACCCCACTCCCCGTCCTTCTGACCCCCACTCCCTGTCCTGCTCTCCTGTGATGCTCTTTGTGTTCTGCCTTTCTTTCCTCTCTCAGGAGCTCCTATTCACTTGGATTGATTCGCCCACAAAGGGGGCAATATGCAGTGTCAGATTACCGGTTTCACGTCTAAAACCAGAACGCCGAATATCCCCAAATCCAGCAGTCTGCAAATAAACATATACACCAGCTCCCAGAAGATAGATCTGAAGTAATATCCTGAGATGCAACAGTGTTAAAACGAGAGTGTATACTCCACGCAGGAAATAGTTATGGTCGCGTCACAACGTCAACCTCCCGAAAACACTCCTTTCTGGTTCCGATAACTCCAAGATATGGATCAAACTTCCATGCACAGTCAGTGTGACCAGGCTGAACCTGGCTGAACCAGCCTAAACCAGGCTGAACGAAGAAAAGGCAGAAGAAAAGCAAACCCTGTGAACAGATGGGCGATTGGTCAGCACCGCTTAACGTAATGGACGTGTAGAACAAGGAGTTTATATCTCTCTCTCCTCCATCTCTCTCTCCTCCATCTCTCTCTCTCCTCCATCTCTCTCTCTCCTCCATCTCTCTCTCTCCTCCATCTCTCTCTCTCCTCCATCTCTCTCTCTCCTCCATCTCTCTCTCTCTACTCCATCTCTCTCTCCTCCATCTCTCTTTCTCCTCCATCTCTCTCTCTCCTCCATCTCTCTCTCTCCTCCATCTCTCTCTCTCCTCCATCTCTCTCTCTCCTCCATCTCTCTCTCCTCCATCTCTCTCTCTCCTCCATCTCTCTCTCTCCTCCATCTCTCTCTCTCCTCCATCTCTCTCTCTCCTCCATCTCTCTCTCCCTCCATCTCTCTACTCCATCTCTCTCTCCTCCATCTCTCTCTCCTCCATCTCTCTCTCTCTCTTCCATCTCTCACTCCTCCATCAGCATTGGCCCGTGGCTTGTCCTTCCCTGTTCTCCACAACAGGGATCTAATCTATAATTCCAGATTATCCTGTCCTAGTCCCTACTTTTAAAGAGGGCAGACACGGAGAGCCCTACAGATGGACAAGGTCCTGCTTCTTACTAAACCCGGCGTAATGGTCAGACAGTGTAATGGTCAGACAGTGTAATGGTCAGACAGTGTAATGGTCAGACTGTGTAATGGTCAGACGGCGTAATGGTCAGACGGCGTAATGGTCAGACTGCGTAATGGTCAGACTGCGTAATGGTCAGACTGCGTAATGGTCAGACGGTGTAATGGTCAGACGGCGTAATGGTCAGACGGTGTAATGGTCAGACGGTGTAATGGTGTAATGGTCAGACGGTGTAATGGTCAGACGGCGTAATGGTCAGACGGCGTAATGGTCAGAGGGCGTAATGGTCAGACAGTGTAATGGTCAGACAGTGTAATGGTCAGACGGTGTAATGGTCAGACGGTGTAATGGTCAGACTGTGTAATGGTCAGACGGTGTAATGGTGTGATGGTCAGATGGTGTAATGGTCAGACTGTGTAATGGTCAGACTGTGTAATGGTCAGACGGTGTAATGGTCAGACGGTGTAATGGTGTAATGGTCAGATGGTGTAATGGTCAGATGGTGTAATGGTCAGACTGTGTAATGGTCAGACTGTGTAATGGTCAGACGGTGTAATGGTCAGACGGTGTAATGGTGTAATGGTCAGATGGTGTAATGGTCAGACTGTGTAATGGTCAGACTGTGTAATGGTCAGACTGTGTAATGGTCAGACGGTGTAATGGTGTAATGGTCAGATGGTGTAATGGTCAGACTGTGTAATGGTCAGACTGTGTAATGGTGTAATGGTCAGATGGTGTAATGGTCAGACTGTGTAATGGTCAGACTGTGTAATGGTCAGACGGTGTAATGGTCAGACGGTGTAATGGTGTAATGGTCAGACGGTGTAATGGTCAGATGGTGTAATGGTCAGACGGTGTAATGGTGTATTGGTCAGATGGTGTAATGGTCAGACTGTGTAATGGTCAGACGGTGTAATGGTCAGACGGTGTAATGGTCAGACGGTGTAATGGTCAGACGGTGTAATGGTCAGACGGTGTAATGGTCAGACGGTGTAATGGTCAGACTGTGTAATGGTCAGACGGTGTAATGGTCAGACGGTGTAATGGTGTAATGGTCAGACTGTGTAATGGTCAGACTGTGTAATGGTCAGACTGTGTAATGGTCAGACTGTGTAATGGTCAGACGGTGTAATGGTCAGACGGTGTAATGGTGTAATGGTCAGATGGTGTAATGGTCAGACTGTGTAATGGTCAGACTGTGTAATGGTCAGACTGTGTAATGGTCAGACTGTGTAATGGTCAGACGGTGTAATGGTCAGACGGTGTAATGGTGTAATGGTCAGATGGTGTAATGGTCAGACTGTGTAATGGTCAGACTGTGTAATGGTCAGACTGTGTAATGGTCAGACGGTGTAATGGTGTAATGGTTAGATGGTGTAATGGTCAGACTGTGTAATGGTCAGACTGTGTAATGGTGTAATGGTCAGATGGTGTAATGGTCAGACTGTGTAATGGTCAGACTGTGTAATGGTCAGACTGTGTAATGGTCAGACGGTGTAATGGTCAGACGGTGTAATGGTGTAATGGTCAGACGGTGTAATGGTCAGACGGTGTAATGGTCAGATGGTGTAATGGTCAGACGGTGTAATGGTGTATTGGTCAGATGGTGTAATGGTCAGACTGTGTAATGGTCAGACGGTGTAATGGTCAGACGGTGTAATGGTCAGACTGTGTAATGGTCAGACTGTGTAATGGTCAGACGGTGTAATGGTCAGACGGTGTAATGGTGTAATGGTCAGACGGTGTAATGGTCAGACTGTGTAATGGTGTAATGGTCAGACTGTGTAATGGTCAGACGGTGTAATGGTCAGACGGTGTAATGGTCAGACGGTGTAATGGTCAGACTGTGTAATGGTCAGACTGTGTAATGGTCAGACTGTGTAATGGTCAGACGGTGTAATGGTCAGACGGTGTAATGGTCAGACGGTGGGACGGTGTAATGGTCAGACGGTGTAATGGTCAGACGGTGTAATGGTCAGACGGTGTAATGGTCAGACGGTGTAATGGTCAGACGGTGTAATGGTCAGACGGTGTAATGGTCAGATGGTGTAATGGTCAGACTGTGTAATGGTGTAATGGTCAGACGGTGTAATGGTGTAATGGTCAGACGGTGTAATGGTCAGACTGTGTAATGGTGTAATGGTCAGACTGTGTAATGGTCAGACGGTGTAATGGTCAGACGGTGTAATGGTCAGACGGTGTAATGGTCAGACGGTGTAATGGTCAGACTGTGTAATGGTCAGACTGTGTAATGGTCAGACTGTGTAATGGTCAGACGGTGTAATGGTCAGACTGTGTAATGGTCAGACGGTGTAATGGTCAGACGGTGTAATGGTCAGACGGTGTAATGGTCAGACGGTGTAATGGTCAGACGGTGTAATGGTCAGACGGTGTAATGGTTAGACGGTGTAATGGTCAGACGGTGTAATGGTCAGATGGTGTAATGGTCAGACTGTGTAATGGTGTAATGGTCAGACGGTGTAATGGTGTAATGGTTAGACGGTGTAATGGTCAGACGGTGTAATGGTCAGACTGTGTAATGGTGTAATGGTCAGACTGTGTAATGGTCAGACGGTGTAATGGTCAGACGGTGTAATGGTCAGACGGTGTAATGGTCAGACGGTGTAATGGTTAGACGGTGTAATGGTCAGACGGTGTAATGGTCAGATGGTGTAATGGTCAGACTGTGTAATGGTCAGACGGTGTAATGGTGTAATTATCAGATGGTGTAATGGTCAGACGGTGTAATGGTTAGACGGTGTAATGGTCAGACGGTGTAATGGTCAGACGGTGTAATGGTGTAATGGTCAGACTGTGTAATGGTCAGACGGTGTAATGGTCAGACGGTGTAATGGTCAGACGGTGTAATGGTCAGACGGTGTAATGGTCAGACGGTGTAATGGTCAGACGGTGTAATGGTCAGACGCTGTAATGATCAGATGGTGTAATGGTCAGACTGCGTAATGGTCAGACTGCGTAATGGTCAGACGGTGTAATGGTCAGACGGTGTAATGGTGTAATGGTCAGATGGTGTAATGGTCAGACGGTGTAATGGTCAGACTGCGTAATGGTCAGACGGTGTAATGGTCAGACTGCGTAATGGTCAGACGGTGTAATGGTCAGACTGTGTAATGGTCAGACGGTGTAATGGTCAGACTGCGTAATGGTCAGACGGTGTAATGGTCATACGGTGTAATGGTGTAATGGTCAGACGGTGTAATGGTCAGACGGTGTAATGGTCAGACGGCGTAATGGTCAGACGGCGTAATGGTCAGATGGTGTAATGGTCAGACGGTGTAATGACAGAGAAAGGCAGAGACATTTAGACAAGGAAGGCCACACCTGTTCTTAAAGGACTGTGCACCTGTGTTCCAGACAAGGATAACTCCAGGTGGAAATGCAACATGAATCAATTCTAATGTACACAGATTGCATTCAGGCATTATGGGGGCTTTTGCTTCTAGGTAATGTGAGCTGAGACAGGGCATGACAGAAATGCTTTATTTAAGTAAAATGACAATGACCACACAGACAAAAAACAAAGAAATATGATCCTAGCTAGAGCCATTTTAAAGAAACAAAAAAACATTTATTAATGGGAGAAAAATATCTTCAACGCATCCAAGAAATGACAAAATACGGAGAAAAGGGAACTGAAGATATAGAAAATGAAACCAGCATTTTAATAAGACAAAACATACCCACACAGCACTGCCCTCTAGTGGTCGTTCAATGTCATCGACAACTTAATAGTAAATAAAACTACTGAATGGAACTAAACAACAATCTCATCTTACATAAACGTTACTCTATAGCCTGCGAGCCTGTGGCGTTCCAATCACCTGTCAATCATTAAGAAATGCCTCCTCCGAAATAAATGACATCTGATATCCTACTAGTGTTTTGTCACAGCCAATGGCAGAGTCCAAGCTTCACAAAACATTAAGGTTCAATTCTCAAATTGCATTCTTTTATTTTTTGTTAATGAAGATATCATCTTGTATTTCAGTTGTATAAAGTCAAATGTCCCTTTAAAATGACGCATGTGCACAGGCAATACAACTTGGTCTCAACCAACAACACTGAACATGTGTTTATAAGTTCACGTTTTACCATGCCAACGATGAACAGGGTGTTTGTAATACAGTCCGAGTGTGTAGTTCAAATATCTGTAGTTCAAAACATCCAGTTCTTACTTATACAGGGTTGCCAACTTTGGGACTCCGGCTGGAGTGAGACTAGAATTCTAGAACGCGCACATGAGCGTGCAGAGGAAATATTTGGTGAACCTAACCCTAATTAAAAAATATTTCAGTCCTTGTTTACTGTGTATAAACCCTGATTTAGGCAAAAATAATAATAGAATGATGGCTGATGTTTTTGTTCTTGCAGAACCATATTTCTTGGCATTTTTAGAATCGGGAAAGCATTCTTTGAATAGCGGGCTGAGGTGATCTGTGAAGGCTAATGGGATGTTGTGGCTGACCAGGGTCACTGCCACTTTGACCTCTGCCCTTCTAGCCTGTAAAACAATTATGAGTTTACATGTGTAGTAGAATAAAGCACACGCATTAAGAGATTGCATTCAAATTATCACCTGAGTGACCAGATTCATTTCTTTTGTTTTTGATGTGGCTCTCCCTGGTGATATGCCGCGCACATCTGCCCTGCCCTGTTGCCTGCACTCTAACCCATGCAGGCAGACTTCACACCAAAAGTGAAATTTAGTCGTGCCTGGTTTTATGAAAGGCCATTCTTTACAGAATCGCTACATTTTGAGTTGTACACAGCGGCCCCTGACTTTTCTTTTCTGCTGGATAGAATGCTCTTTGCGAGCATCTTCCTTCTGCTCCTGCACCTCCTTCTCCTCCACTCTTTCCTCTATCTAAAAGGTAGGCTGTTAAAACCTTCAGCTTTAAAATGACATGCTAGCCTAATCATAACACAGTATACATCTTCATTAATTACATGCCTAGATGTTCCTGTGCTAACATTGGTAAGACGTGTTGAGTTGTGGTGGGGTATCAGGTGTAGGGCACTGTCCATATTTTAATGAATAGGGTAGCCTAAGGTAACATATGTATTTTTGCTAAAAGACAACGTTTGCAACTAAAGTTTAACTCTCCGCACACAGAGTCTGCTAAGGCAAGGCTGTAGAGACAAGGCACACCATTTTATTATCTGCTTACCTTAATTGTCATGCAAACTTTTAATCGCGCATCAGTTGGATCGGGCTCCTAACCATATCTCTGAACTTTTCACACACAACTGACGTATCCGGTGACGTATCAGGTTCAAGGTTTCAGCGAATCAACAATCAGAGAATATTTCAATGAGAACGTTGTAGACAGAATATGTTACGGCTGAGAGCTTTAACCTCCTCTCCTGTTAATACGATATGGTCTAGTCTGTCATTAACAGAAAATTAGCGGGTTGAAAGGGGGGAATTTAGATTTTGGCGTGACATTTCTTGCTTGTGCGTGAGAGTGTGAGATTGATGCTTAAAGCAGGAGACTCAAGCCAGATGCGTGAGAGTTGGCAACCCTGCTTATATAATTAAATGATATAAGTAGTTCATTATACTTGGTATACCAACCTTGACTGTAACTTTACCCCCAAAATGCCACCCAGCAAATACTGTCATGAGAGCGACAATGGCAGAGGGAGTAACCATGCTCTGTATCCGAAAAAACATCCTATATTGTCAATGTTAGAGCTTTTTAGATACTTCAACAATGATCATTGAGTTGTTCTAGACAACGGATATCCAATCCAGAACGTGCAGACAAAAAGTAGTGTCTTAATGGTAAAGTAAAAGTAACTAGATAGGTTACAATTTCTGCTGAAATTGTGATGTGTGCTTGCGCCACCCGTAGTCGATTGTGTACTGATATCAACTGCCAACATCCAGTTAGCACAGGGTTTAAATACCAACGTAATCATGTGACATGATTGTTTTGTAAATCTGCACAGCAACTATAGAACCGTTTCATCTTTTTGTTAAACATATTTTATCAAAATGTTTCCATCCTGTAATAAGTACAATGAAACTATTTGTGTAGCAGAGTTACCTAGAACAGTGCAGTTTTAATTACCATATACATACTAACAGATAAGAATAATAAAAAGATAAGATGTTTGAGTAAAATCTACCCAGTGAGACATCATATACAGACACAGTAATGGCTAGCTAGCTAGCGTGCTAACAATAGTTGTTTGAATACGATCTACCCAGTTATGGAGCCTACACATACAAGAGTATCTAGCTAGCTAACATGCTAACGGTAGTTGTTTGAGAGTGAGTCTACACATACAGGGGTAGCTAAGTAGCAAGAGCTCTAACATGCTAATGTTAGTTGTTTGAGTGTGAGGCTAAACAGCAGGTGCTAACTGGCATGCTAGCATTAGATGTTTTAAGTGTAAACTGCCCAGAGATGGAGCATACCCATTCAACATACAGCAGCAGCTTGCTGTAACAAATCAAACAGTGTTAGTTGATTGGATTTACGCATGTATCTGTAGGAAAACTGTAGGAGCAACAGCAGTTTATAAAATTTCATAATGTTCAGAGTGAGCTGTTCTCACACACTATTCCTGAACGTTCCGTCAATGTTTTTCAATGGGAAATAATTAGTGACAATATTGTTAATATTTCATAAACTACAGAACAGAATCTTCTACAAACAATAGCAACAAAATGGTTTGGGGTACACATTTTGACACCTTTTTTGTCAATGCAGTGCAAATACTGTGGGAGGAGATAGGGTGGTCCAAAAAGTTCTATAATAATAATATATATATGTAAGGTAACAATATGTGAGCTTGACCATTGTCATCTGTCCTCATTAAGCCCTACTCTGTATGTAATTTCTCTCAGGAAGCCCTTCTCTGTCTTTAGGACTTAGCCATTGTTGTTCGAACTTAGACTAACAAAACTCTTACATAAGGATTATTGAAAAGGTAGCCATCCTTTTTCTATGACCAACATAACTCATCCCTTTACTCTGACCAACAGAACTCATCCATTTTCTCTGACCAAAATAATTCATCCATTTTCTCTGACCAACAGAACTCATCCATTTTCTCTGACCAACAGAACTCATCCATTTTCTCTGACCAACAGAACTCATACATTTTCTCTGACCAACAGAACTCATCCATTTTTTCTGACCAACATAATTCATCCATTTTCTCTGACCAACAGAACACATCCATTTTCTCTAACCAACAGAACTCACCCATTTCCTCTGACCAACAGAACTCATCCATTTTCTCTGACCAACAGAACTCATCCATTTTTTCTGACCCACAGAACTCATCCATTTTCTCTGACCAACAGAACTCATCCATTTTCTCTGACCAACAGAACTCATCCATTTTCTCTGACCAACAGAACTCATCCATTTTCTCTAACCAACAGAACTCATCCATTTTCTCTGACCAACAGAACTCATCCATTTTCTCTGACCAACAGAACTCACCCATTTTCTCTGACCAACAGAACATTTTCTCAAACTCCTGGCTGTCAACAAGCCCTATTGAAAACAGCGATGCAAAACTCTTTTATCGTCCATCTTTGAATCTCAACTACAAGTGTCCATTTTAAAAGATGATTTCCCCCATTTTTACTTGAGGTATAGAACACATCTATCAGCTACCTTGTCTGAGAAATAAACCTTAGCCCTGCTTCGCACAGACCTGAGGTCAGAACTGATTGCCACGGGTTATAACCAGATCAGAGTGACTTCACAGGTGTTTGCTGGGATACTGGAGGACACAGCTGAAGAGAACTAGATGAGACAAGGATAGTTGTTCATATTGGGCTAGGCTGTGTGTCTTCTGGGTCCGTTATAAATAGATCTGGTTCTAGCAACACACACCGGATCCCCAGCAATTGCTTGACTGTGTGGAATTCACTGAAACGCATTCCTGACATTCACAAACAGACAAGTGCTGCTCACAAACACACATGTAAAAATAACTCAAATACAGCCAATGATATTCTCTGATGCTCGACTGCTTGAATGCTAGCAGATGTGTGCCGTATGTAGATTTGTGCAGATGTGTGCCGTATGCAGATGTGTGCCGTATGTAGATGTGTGCCGTATGTAGATGTGTGCCGTATGCAGATGTGTGCCGTAAGTAGATGTGTGCAGATGTGTGCCGTATGTAGATGTGTGCAGATGTGTGCCGTATGCAGATGTGTGCCGTATGTAGATGTGTGCCGTATGTAGATGTGTGCCGTATGCAGATGTGTGCCGTAAGTAGATGTGTGCAGATGTGTGCCGTATGTAGATGTGTGCAGATGTGTGCCGTACGTAGATGTGTGCCGTATGTAGATGTGTGCCGTATGTAGATGTGTGCCGTATGTAGATGTGTGGCGTATGCAGATGTGTGCCGTATGCAGATGTGTGCCGTATGCAGATGTGTGTAGATGTGTGCAGATGTACGTAGATGTGTGCAGATTTGTGCCGTATGCAGATGTGTGCAGATGTGTTTAGATGTGTGCAGATGTATGCAGATTTGTGCCGTATGCAGATGTGTGTAGATGTGTGCCCTATGCAGATGTGTGCAGATGTGTGCCGTATGTAGATGTGTGCAGATGTGTGCCGTATGCAGATGTGTGTCATATGCAGATGTGTGCCGTACATCACACATACAACAGACGCATACACATGTCTTCAAGACACGTGGACACCCATACACGTCTTAATGACTCGTGCACACCCATGTCTCCATGACTCGTGCACACCCATGTCTCCATGACTCGTGCACACCCATGTCTTCATGACACGTGCACACCCATGCACATGTCGATAATGCCAGTGTGGGAGAATGTGTAAGGAAGGCTAACTGGAGCACAAGGTCAACACCATAAGTCCACACTACTTTAGCTTCAGCCACAGTATTCTACACAACGTAACAGAGCAATCCAGGCAGCCTATCTATTTAGCTTCAGCCACAGTATTATACACAACGTAACAGAGCAATCCAGGCAGCCTATCTGTTCAGCTTCAGCCACAGTATTATACACAACGTAACAGAGCAATCCAGGCAGCCTATCTATTTAGCTTCAGCCACAGTATTATACACAACGTAACAGAGCAATCCAGGCAGCCTATCTATTTAGCTTCAGCCACAGTATTCTACACAACGTAACAGAGCAATCCAGGCAGCCTATCTATTTAGCTTCAGCCACAGTATTCTACACAACGTAACAGAGCAATCCAGGCAGCCTATCTGTTTAGCTTCAGCCACAGTATTATACACAACGTAACAGAGCAATCCAGCAGCCTATCTGTTCAGCTTCAGCCACAGTATTATACACAACGTAACAGAGCAATCCAGGCAGCCTATCTATTTAGCTTCAGCCACAGTATTCTACACAACGTAACAGAGCTATCCAGCAGCCTATCTATTTAGCTTCAGCCACAGTATTCTACACAACGTAACAGAGCTATCCAGCAGCCTATCTATTTAGCTTCAGCCACAGTATTCTACACAACGTAACAGAGCTATCCAGCAGCCTATCTATTTAGCTTCAGCCACAGTATTCTACACAACGTAACAGAGCTATCCAGCAGCCTATCTGTTCAGCTTCAGCCACAGTATTATACACAACGTAACAGAGCAATCCAGGCAGCCTATCTGTTTAGCTTCAGCCACAGTATTCTACACAACGTAACAGAGCTATCCAGCAGCCTATCTATTTAGCTTCAGCCACAGTATTATACACAACGTAACAGAGCAATCCAGGCAGCCTATCTATTTAGCTTCAGCCACAGTATTATACACAACGTAACAGAGCAATCCAGGCAGCCTATCTGTTCAGCTTCAGCCACAGTATTATACACAACGTAACAGAGCAATCCAGGCAGCCTATCTATTTAGCTTCAGCCACAGTATTATACACAACGTAACAGAGCAATCCAGGCAGCCTATCTATTTAGCTTCAGCCACAGTATTCTACACAACGTAACAGAGCAATCCAGGCAGCCTATCTATTTAGCTTCAGCCACAGTATTATACACAACGTAACAGAGCAATCCAGGCAGCCTAAGCTTCAGCCACAGTATTCTACACAACGTAACAGAGCAATCCAGGCAGCCTATCTGTTTAGCTTCAGCCACAGTATTATACACAACGTAACAGAGCAATCCAGCAGCCTATCTGTTCAGCTTCAGCCACAGTATTATACACAACGTAACAGAGCAATCCAGGCAGCCTATCTATTTAGCTTCAGCCACAGTATTATACACAACGTAACAGAGCAATCCAGCAGCCTATCTGTTTAGCTTCAGCCACAGTATTATACACAACGTAACAGAGCAATCCAGGCAGCCTATCTGTTTAGCTTCAGCCACAGTATTATACACAACGTAACAGAGCAATCCAGCAGCCTATCTGTTTAGCTTCAGCCACAGTATTATACACAACGTAACAGAGCAATCCAGGCAGCCTATCTGTTTAGCTTCAGCCACAGTATTCTACACAACGTAACAGAGCAATCCAGGCAGCCTATCTGTTTAGCTTCAGCCACAGTATTATACACAACGTAACAGAGCAATCCAGCAGCCTATCTGTTCAGCTTCAGCCACAGTATTATACACAACGTAACAGAGCTAAAAAGGCAGCCTATCTGTTTTGCTTCAGCCACAGTATTATACACAACGTAACAGAGCTATCCAGGCAGCCTATCTGTTCAGCTTCAGCCACAGTATTATACACAACGTAACAGAGCAATCCAGGCAGCCTATCTGTTCAGCTTCAGCCACAGTATTATACACAACGTAACAGAGCTATCCAGCAGCCTATCTGTTCAGCTTCAGCCACAGTATTATACACAACATAACAGAGCTAAAAAGGCAGCCTATCTGTTTTGCTTCAGCCACAGTATTATACACAACGTAACAGAGCTATCCAGCAGCCTATCTGTTCAGCTTCAGCCACAGTATTATACACAACATAACAGAGCTAAAAAGGCAGCCTATCTGTTTTGCTTCAGCCACAGTATTATACACAACGTAACAGAGCTATCCAGCAGCCTATCTGTTCAGCTTATCTGTTTGAGCATGTAAGCAGTAATCAAACGTTTCCTTGTACACTTTGAATCCAGCCCATTGCTTCTTCAGCAAAAGAGTTTTACACTTTGCTCTGAAACAAAGCATAAAAATAACAGTAGCAACCATGAAAACACCAACCAATACACACGGCCATCCTGAGAGCCTGTTGAATCCCAACATGTTTTCTTTCCCAGGCACCGACAAACCATACAAATCATATATTCTTTATCCCGGTCCATGACCCAGCCACCGTGGGCACAGTTTACGCTGTCTTAACTACACTCTGACCAAACGATAACAAGTAGATAGCTTAACCCATATGGCAGAGCAGAAGGACAGAGATTCCCTAGCATCTGTGCCGAACTAGAAACATGACAAGACCAGACCACAAAGCCAGCTGGGTTTATGAATAACCGGCCAACAAGTAAAATAGATGTAATAGGAGGTTAGACAAAAGCAACTATAACCACAACACTAATGACAGACATGTAGGCCTCTAAACCATTCAGCCTTTAATGTTAACCTGATGTAAACGGTAAGACAACACAACACTAATGACAGACATGTAGGCCTCTAAACCATTCAGCCTTTAATGTTAACCTGATGTGTTATGACAGACATGTAGGCCTCTAAACCATTCAGCCTTTAATGTTAACCTGATGTAAACAGTAAGACAACACAACACTAATGACAGACATGTAGGCCTCTAAACCATTCAGCCTTTAATGTTAACCTGATGTAAACAGTAAGACAACACAACACTAATGACAGACATGTAGGCCTCTAAACCATTCAGCCTTTAATGTTAACCTGATGTAAACAGTAAGACAACACAACACTAATGACAGACATGTAGGCCTCTAAACCATTCAGCCTTTAATGTTAACCTGATGTAAACTAAGACAACACAACACTAATGACAGACAAACTAAACCATTCAGCCTTTAATGTTAACCTGATGTAAACAGTAAGACAACACAACACTAATGACAGACATGTAGGCCTCTAAACCATTCAGCCTTTAATGTTAACCTGATGTAAACAGTAAGACAACACAACACTAATGACAGACATGTAGGCCTCTAAACCATTCAGCCTTTAATGTTAACCTGATGTAAACAGTAAGACAACACAACACTAATGACAGACATGTAGGCCTCTAAACCATTCAGCCTTTAATGTTAACCTGATGTAAACAGTAAGACAACACAACACTAATGACAGACATATAGGCCTCTAAACCATTCAGCCTTTAATGTTAACCTGATGTAAACGGTAAGACAACACAACACTAATGACAGACATGTAGGCCTCTAAACCATTCAGCCTTTAATGTTAACCTGATGTAAACGGTAAGACAACACAACACTAATGACAGACATAGGCCTCTAAACCATTCAGCCTTTAATGCCTAAGACAACACAACACTAATGACAGACAAGGCCTCTAAACCATTCAGCCTTTAATGTTAACCTGATGTAAACAGTAAGACAACACAACACTAATGACAGACATGTAGGCCTCTAAACCATTCAGCCTTTAATGTTATCCTGATGTAAACAGTAAGACAACACAACACTAATGACAGACATATAGGCCTCTAAACCATTCAGCCTTTAATGTTAACCTGATGTAAACGGTAAGACAACACAACACTAATGACAGACATGTAGGCCTCTAAACCATTCAGCCTTTAATGTTAACCTGATGTAAACGGTAAGACAACACAACACTAATGACAGACATGTAGGCCTCTAAACCATTCAGCCTTTAATGTTAACCTGATGTAAACGGTAAGACAACACAACACTAATGACAGACATATAGGCCTCTAAACCATTCAGCCTTTAATGTTATCCTGATGTAAACAGTAAGACAACACAACACTAATGACAGACATGTAGGCCTCTAAACCATTCAGCCTTTAATGTTATCCTGATGTAAACAGTAAGACAACACAACA
Organism: Dallia pectoralis; assembly: GCA_029465975.1. Classification (NCBI taxonomy): domain Eukaryota; kingdom Metazoa; phylum Chordata; class Actinopteri; order Esociformes; family Umbridae; genus Dallia; species Dallia pectoralis. Next base: position 25,051,673 of record CM055734.1, on the reverse strand, counting down.
CTAATGACAGACATAGGCCTCTAAACCATTCAGCCTTTAATGCCAGTAAGACAACACAACACTAAACCATTCAGCCTTTAATGTTAACCTGATTAATAAGACAACACAACACTAATGACAGACATGTAGGCCTCTAAACCATTCAGCCTTTAATGTTAACCTGATGTAAACAGTAAGACAACACAACACTAATGACAGACATGTAGGCCATTCTTTAAACCATTCAGCCTTTAATGTTAAACCTGATGTAAACAGTAAGACAACACAACACTAATGACAGACATGTAGGCCTCTAAACCATTCAGCCTTTAATGTTAACCTGATGTAAACAGTAAGACAACACAACACTAATGACAGACATGTAGGCCTCTAAACCATTCAGCCTTTAATGTTAACCTGATGTAAACAGTAAGACAACACAACACTAATGACAGACATGTAGGCCTCTAAACCATTCAGCCTTTAATGTTAACCTGATGTAAACAGTAAGACAACACAACACTAATGACAGACATGTAGGCCTCTAAACCATTCAGCCTTTAATGTTAACCTGATGTAAACAGTAAGACAACACAACACTAATGACAGACATGTAGGCCTCTAAACCATTCAGCCTTTAATGTTAACCTGATGTAAACAGTAAGACAACACAACACTAATGACAGACATGTAGGAGCCTTTAATGTTATCCTGATGTAAACAGTAAGACAACACAACACTAATGACAGACATGTAGGCCTCTAAACCATTCAGCCTTTAATGTTAACCTGATGTAAACAGTAAGACAACACAACACTAATGACAGACATGTAGGCCTCTAAACCATTCAGCCTTTAATGTTAAACAGTAAGACAACACAACACTAATGACAGACCTGATGTAAACTTTAATGTAAGACAACACAACACTAATGACAGACATGTAGGCCTCTAAACCATTCAGCCTTTAATGTTAACCTGATGTAAAATGACAGAAGTAATGACAGACATGTAGGCCTCTAAACCATTCAGCCTTTAATGTTAACCTGATGTAAACGTAAGTAAGACAACACAACACTAATGACAGACATGTAGGCCTCTAAACCATTCAGCCTTTAATGTTAACCTGATGTAAACAGTAAGACAACACAACACTAATGACAGACATGTAGGCCTCTAAACCATTCAGCCTTTAATGTTAACCTGATGTAAACAGTAAGACAACACAACACTAATGACAGACATGTAGGCCTCTAAACCATTCAGCCTTTAATGTTATCCTGATGTAAACAGTAAGACAACACAACACTAATGACAGACATGTAGGCCTCTAAACCATTCAGCCTTTAATGTTATCCTGATGTAAACAGTAAGACAACACAACACTAATGACAGACATATAGGCCTCTAAACCATTCAGCCTTTAATGTTAACCTGATGTAAACAGTAAGACAACACAACACTAATGACAGACATGTAGGCCTCTAAACCATTCAGCCTTTAATGTTATCCTGATGTAAACAGTAAGACAACACAACACTAATGACAGACATGTAGGCCTCTAAACCATTCAGCCTTTAATGTTATCCTGATGTAAACAGTAAGACAACACAACACTAATGACAGACATGTAGGCCTCTAAACCATTCAGCCTTTAATGTTAACCTGATGTAAACGGTAAGACAACACAACACTAATGACAGACATGTAGGCCTCTAAACCATTCAGCCTTTAATGTTAACCTGATGTAAACGGTAAGACAACACAACACTAATGACAGACATGTAGGCCTCTAAACCATTCAGCCTTTAATGTTAACCTGATGTAAACGGTAAGACAACACAACACAAATGACAGACATGTAGGCCTCTAAACCATTCAGCCTTTAATGTTATCCTGATGTAAACAGTAAGACAACACAACACTAATGACAGACATATAGGCCTCTAAACCATTCAGCCTTTAATGTTATCCTGATGTAAACGGTAAGACAACACAACACTAATGACAGACATATAGGCCTCTAAACCATTCAGCCTTTAATGTTATCCTGATGTAAACGGTAAGACAACACAACACTAATGACAGACATATAGGCCTCTAAACCATTCAGCCTTTGATTTAAACATGATGTAAGGGTTAGAACTAGGGCTGTCACGATTATGATGTTTTAGGTGACAATAAATTATCACACAAACAATTGTGATTAACGATTTAATTGTCTATATTGTTAATTTGATTACACTATTAGTGGCCTAAGCCTAATAAATAAGACAAATAATATTGTAATAACAAACATAATCCTTATGGAAGATGAACATTGTTACTGTATTAACTTTATTGAACTCCCATATGGAAACATGAATCTGGGTAAATAATCGCCATCTGGGTAAGCAATCGCCATCTGGGTAAATAATTGCCATCTGGGTAAATAATCGCCATCTGGGTAAGCAATTGCGATCTCGGTAAATAATCACCATCTGGGTAAATTATCGCGATCTGGGTAAATAATCGCCATCTGGGTAAATAACTACGATCTGGGTAAATAATCGCCATCTGGGTAAATAACTACGATCTGGGTAAATAATCGCGATCTGGGTAAATAATTGCCATCTGGGTAAATAATTGCCATCTGGGTAAATAATTGTGATCAGAGAAATTACTCCCGATCAGGTGATTATGTAATGATTAAGACATTTATTTCTTTTAATTTCATAGAAGGCACTAATATGAGCAGCGTGTTAAACAGTCTTACCTGAGAACAGAACAACAGGAACAGAACTGCAATATGGTCCTAGCCAGCTGATTGGACATGAACAGAACTGCAATATGGTCCTAGCCAGCTGATTGTACATGAACAGAAGTGCAATATGGTCCTAGACAGCTGATTGGACATGAACAGAAGTGCAATATGGTCCTAGCCATCTGATTGGACATGAACAGAACTGCAATATGATCCTAGCCAGGTGATTGGACATGAACAGAGCTGCAACATTTATTTCATATCTGTACATACGAAATTGAAACATCTTATAACATTCTAGTAGAAATAAGATTTTATTTTACAAGCCAGAGATGTTGCATATTTAGTATGTTGCTGGATTACTTGAAGTAAATGTTAAATCCTGGGATACATGAAGCCTTAGATGAAACCCCACCAACACCCATTACCCCAACCCCAACATATCCACCCTTCAACATATTACATTGAAACAAGACGTGGTCAATAAATACAGACTTATGTAACTCACCACTCCAGAAAAACATTGCAAGAGCTTACAGTAAACTGCGGTTTTAACGTAGTAGTGAGGGCGATAAAGTCATGTCAGGACAAATGAAAGCACTCCAACTCATGTGAGCAGCCTAACTCCTTGTCGGAGTTGGCGTATGTAGGGCAAACAGGTCCTGGCAACACAGATTGGCTTAAACATGGCAACCCAAAACGCAACTGATGGAGACATTTAAAGATAAGAGAAGAGAGAGAGAAAGAGGGAACGATACAGTAATAGCAAGAAAGCAGGAGACTGGGTGAGAGAAAAAGACCTGCGTTGGTTTGTGGCTAGCTGTGCAATGGCCACAGTATCAGTGTTGTGATAGTGATACTGTCTGAAATGTACAGTACATTTCTGTTCTTTGGTCATGACAGATCCAAGAGAACATCAAATTCTGATCAAGGCGAGGCAACGTCAATGACCTAGTTGCCACCTCGGCCAATCACACGTCAGCCTCGATAGAGCCAGAGGGGACAGCAGACGCTCAAGAGGAGACAACAGACGCTCTAGAGAGGACAGCAGACGCTCTAGAGGGGACAGCAGACGCTCTAGAGGGGACAGCAGACGCTCTAGAGGGGACAGCAGGCGCTCAAGAGGAGACAGCAGACGCTCTAGAGAGGACAGCAGACGCTCTAGAGGGGACAGCAGACGCTCTGGAGGGGACAGCAAATGCTCTGGAGGGGACATCAGCCGCTCTAGAGGGGACAGCAGACGCTCTAGAGGGGACAGCAGACGCTCTGGAGGGGACAGCAGATGCTCTGGAGGGGACATCAGCCGCTCTGGAGGGGACATCAGCCGCTCTGGAGGGGACAGCAGCCACTCTAGAGGGGACAGCAGACGCTCTAGGGGGACAGCAGACGCTCTAGGGGGACAGCAGACGCTCTAGGGGGACAGCAGACGCTCTAGAGGGGACAGCAGACGCTCTAGAGGAGACAGCAGACGCTCTAGAGAAGACAGCAGACGCTCTAGAGGGGACAGCAGACGCTCTAGAGGGGACAGCAGACGCTCTAGAGGAGGCAGCAGACGCTCTAGAGGGGACAGCAGACGCTCTAGAGGGGACAGCAGACGCTCTGGAGGGGACAGCAGATGCTCTAGAGGGGACATCAGAAACTCTAGAGGGGATAACATGCATACACAACTTTGGACAACCCCCATTCTGGGCAACGTGGCATGGTGCCACTCACTTACCAGTGTGCCCAGTTTTATTACCTGACCCAGTCAGTGCCCACTGCCAAATAAATCAGATGTGTGTTTATATGAGTACCAGCTTAACATTACCTGACCCAGTCAGTGCCCACTGCCAACCAAATCAGATGTGTGTTTATATGAGTACCAGCTTAACATTACCTGACCCAGTCAGTGCCCACTGCCAACCAAATCGGATGTGTGTTTATATGAGTACCAGCTATACATTACCTGACCCAGTCAGTGCCCACTGCCAACCAAATCAGATGTGTGTTTATATGAGTACCAGCTTTACATTACCTGACCCAGTCAGTGCCCACTGCCAACCAAATCAGCTGTGTGCTTATATGAGTACCAGCTTTACATTACCTGACCCAGTCAGTGCCCACTGCCAACCAAATCAGCTGTGTGCTTATATGAGTACCAGCTTTACATTACCTGACCCAGTCAGTGCCCACTGCCAACCAAATCAGATGTGTGTTTATATGAGTACCAGCTTTACATTTCAGCAAACAGAAGGACTTGATTCCACATGTTTGCTGGTCCCAATGACGGAACAAAATATGTTCATCTACAATAAGGGAGAGAAAGACGAAGATTCAGAGCCAAGAGCTGTCCCGTTGTGTCTCTGTTGCTGTCAGTCCCTGGCTGAGCTTGGGGCTACCGGACCAACAGATGGTGCCACACTGCAGGACAGAACCTTAGGACAGAACCTGAGGACAGAACCTGAGGACAGAACCTGAGGACAGAATCTGAGGACAACAGCAACTGCTAGGACTCTGACTGTTGCAGCTGGTACTATGGAGATGGCACCTGCACTCCAGTCTACACTGTTCTAACAAAAACCTCCATTCTACTGAATAACTGAGACATTCTAATAAAAACACACCCACACGACACGTGGCAGACACCGCTAAAGCGTACCTTTAAGGTTTAAAGCGTTTACTGCCTTGTGAAAGGTTGTGTATAAGCAATTGATCATGAACTGCCTGCCTTATGTTTTTAAACTGGTGAGGAGGTTCTTGTTTGTCAAAACCTAAAATCACTAATTGAAGCAGCACATGAATGTTTAACTTTAGACTCTTTAAAATGTTCTTCACAACTTTACTTCTTAAGCAAGAAATGCAAAAAGAATGAGAGGGACATGGAGACAACTGGAATTAAAGAAAACTCAGGAAAAGTGAAAAGGAAAAGAGAAAAAACAAGGGAAAGACATGTGGAGATGAAAACCCTAGGACTGATGAGACAGGTTTTAGTCATGAATAACCTTTCCTTAGTTACTCAGGATGGAACAAATATGCACCCACATCCCCTCAGTCCAAGCATGACGACACACACACAGGTTAGTCCTACCTTTCAGACAGAACATGGCTGTTCCTTAAGTTCCACAGACATCCAGAATGAATGGTACTTATGGAGTGGTACGCCCCAATCCTGTAGCTGCTGGTACTTATGGAGTGGTACGACCCAATCCTGTAGCTGCTGGTACTGAATGGAGTGGTACGACCCAATCCTGTAGCTGCTGGTACTTATGGAGTGGTACGACCCAATCCTGTAGCTGCTGAAACTGAATGGAGTGGTGAGACCCAATCATGTAGCTGCTGGTACTTATGGAGTGGTACGACCCAATCCTGTAGCTGCTGGTACTGAATGGAGTGGTGAGACCCAATCCTGTAGCTGCTGGTACTGATGGAGTGGTACGACCCAATCCTGTAGCTGCTGGTACTTATGGAGTGGTGAGACCCAATCCTGTAGCTGCTGGTACTTATGGAGTGGTGAGACCCAATCCTGTAGCTGCTGGTACTGAATGGAGTGGTACGACCCAATCCTGTAGCTGCTGGTACTTATGGAGTGGTACGACCCAATCCTGTAGCTGCTCTCTACTTGTCACCTCTTCAGCACTTTCGTTCTCTCTCACTCTGAACTCCTCTGTGAAAGCAGTCACTCAGACACACAAACCCACACACACACTTTCCTCTCTCTCACCTCATCACATGCACTTCCACCCGCAATACACACCCACTAAACGCGTGCACTGCAGAAGACAAATCCTGTCCTGACCCCTCCTCTCCCTCTAACCCCTCCTCTCCCTCTAACCCCTCCTCTCCCTCTAACCCCTCCTCTCCCTCTTACCCCTCCCACACTGAGAACCCCCCAGCCCCTCTCCCTGACTGAAGAAGTAGGCAGATAAAAGCTCTGCCAAACTCAAAGCTCTTATCATCCAAATCCCTGTTGTTAATCGCACACACATACATACATTCAAGCACAGTAGCTATTTTAGACACAGGCACAGCAGTTTGCACACAATAACACAAAAGACACACACACCCACACATTCAAGCACGGTAGCAAACACACACACACACACACACACACACACACACTGTCAGCGGTTCTCGGTCAGACAGGGAGCCTGGCTCGAGCCGACCCATTGTGTTGTGGTCAAACATAATCTCTTAATCCCCACTCAAATGTTTGTTATCAATACCAGCTACGGGAACGTCCACGGGACATTAGTTCAGGCCAGCCAGAGTCCACATGAGCATCTGGGACAGCACTGACTATGGCGACATGAAGATCACCAAAACACTAGGGTTTCACTTGTTTGTCGTTGACACAGACAGTCTCATTGTAGCCTCAGTGATGGATATTAAGTTGTGTGATAAAAATGTGTGAAACTTTGTGTGACATTGGTGTTCGCAATGTTTTAGTGGTGCTAATCTATTACGACTATTTAGGATGGGTAACAGTGTACAGGTGAAACTGTCTCTATGACAACAGACATTCACAGTACATCCTTATGACTGATTATTAATGATGGGTAACAGTTTACAGGAGAAACCTTCTCTATGACAACAGACATTCACAGTACATCCTTATGACTGATTATTAATGATGGGTAACAGTTTACAGGAGAAACTGTCTCTATGACAACAGACATTCACAGTACATCCTTATGACTGATTATTAATGATGGGTAACAGTTTACAGGAGAAACTGTCTCTATGACAACAGACATCCACAGTACATCCTTATGACTGATTATTAATGATGGGTAACAGTTTACAGGAGAAACTGTCTCTATGACAACAGACATTCACAGTACATCCTTATGACTGATTATTAATGATGGGTAACAGTGTACAGGTGAAACTGTCTCTATGACAACAGACATCCACAGTACATCCTTATGACTGATTATTAATGATGGGTAACAGTGTACAGGTGAAACTGTCTCTATGACAACAGACATCCACAGTACATCCTTATGACTGATTATTAATGATGGGTAACAGTTTACAGGAGAAACTGTCTCTATGACAACAGACATCCACAGTACATCCTTATGACTGATTATTAATGATGGGTAACAGTTTACAGGAGAAACTGTCTCTATGACAACAGACATCCACAGTACATCCTTATGACTGATTCACTATTCGTTATTCTCAAGTTAATCATGTAGGAGCTAGACTGACCATAGGGGAGGATTGTGGCCAAAGTGCGCTTCACAAAGGCAATAAATGGTCATTTCAAGCACCCAAAAACCACTAGGAACAAGGACACAATTGACTTACAGTGAACTGATGGATGAGTGTCGCTCTAGGTGAAATCAGTGGTTGTCTGTCCACTGAAGAACTGACTGGACAAGACATTGATTTCCAATGAGACCCTCTAATGGCCTTCTCTAATACTGGAGAACAGGTTTAGCCACGTCGCTAACGTGGTGTGGGGGTGAAAACCAAAGCTATACCAGTGGGTTGTTATGTTAGCCTAATTCTCCAAAATACCGTTCACAATGCATTAGTTTGGACAAATGCATATGCAGACATAATTTACTGGTTTAGGTATTATACTTGCTAAAATGGTAAAGCTAGTGCCACTTAACAAATGAGTATGCGTATTTCACAATGCTAAAGCTAGTGCCACTCAACAAATGAGTATGCGTATTTCACAATGCTAAAGCTAGTGCCACTCAACAAATGAGTATACATATTTCACAATGCTAAAGCTAGTGCCGCTCAACAAATGAGTTTGCATATTTCACAATGCTAAAGCTAGTGCCGCTCAACAAATGAGTTTGCATATTTCACAATGCTAAAGCTAGTGCCACTCAACAAATGAGTTTGCATATTTCACAATGCTAAAGCTAGTGCCGCTCAACAAATGCGTTTGCATATTTCACAATGCTAAAGCTAGTGCTGCTCAACAAATGAGTTTGCGTATTCCACAATGCTAAAGCTAGTGCCGCTCAACAAATGAGTTTGCGTATTCCACAATGCTAAAGCTAGTGCCGCTCAACAAATGAGTTTGCGTATTCCACAATGCTAAAGCTAGTGCCGCTCAACAAATGAGTTTGTGTCTTCCACAATGGTAAAGCTAGTACCGCTCAACAAATGAGTTTGCGTATTCCACAATGCTAAAGCTAGTGCCGCTCAACAAATGAGTTTGCGTCTTCCACAATGGTAAAAGCACAACAACTTTTTAATTATGAAAGCCGTAGTGGAAAAGGCTCTTTGAGCATGCTTTGTGGAATGGTTAAATCACCTGAGGGGGATTTAGGGGTAAATCAATGGACTGAATCTGAATCTACCTACCATTGAATTAGTGTTTGTTTTTAAGGAACTGCAGTGTTTGAGGTCATTGTCCTGCTGGATGAATAATCTTCTTAGAAGTCCTACGTCTCTTGCAGAATTCAGCAGGTTATCTTCCGGGATTTCTCTGTACTTTTGGGCCTTTATATTATCTGGATTTCCAGGCTTGACACATAGAAGCATCCCAAAATCACCATGCTTCAGGTAAGAGATCTCATCAGACATAACATACGATGCTAGGCTTGTGACAAACATAGAGCTACGGTTTAAGGCCAAAAGCTTTATTTTGGTCTCATCAGACATAACTTACAACGCTCAACATGTGCATGTCATCTATAAATAACTTGGAAATGTTTTCAAAAGAAATAACTTGATTAAATGTCATGGTATACACTTGTATGTATTATGTTTAGGTTAACACATTTTGATAGTGTCTTCATTTACAAAATTAAATACTAACAAAAGCACTTGAATAGTACCTATTTAAAATAATTGAATAACTGTCACGAGTGGTGGACTTTAGGGTACCCACTCTGGGGTGTTTGTGAGGTACACTCATCTAATTTTGGTGATGAAGAGTTCTATTTAGTTCACTGTGTTTGGTTGTATGGTGCTTTGCATTATATATCTGTCACGTTATATGGAGGTGAGTGTTTGAACTGTTTAATGTCGCTCTATAGCACAGATTTATTTCACTACAGTTTCTGCTTTTTGTTCGTTGTTTCGTGTTCGTTTTGATAATAAATACCACTAACGTATTACCTGCTCTGCTCGGCACATTACCCATCGCTAATAAATACTGTAAGTGTGGGGGAAAAGGTAACACTTTTTGGTGTAATTCATGTCTCTCAACTTTTTTGTGTAATTAATCGTTTATCACAGAGATTTCTATAACAATTCACTGTAACCAGCATTGCTGTATAAATGTTTCTATGAGGTATGAATTGGCCTGTTGTATAGAATTCATTCACCCATTGTTGGCAAGCTAGCTATCAAATTCTAGCTATACTGGCATTGACAGCATCAAAACAAGAGTATCAATATCAAGTTACAACAAACTGAAACAAGAGGACCACGGCATGCTACATCTCATATTTTCCCTATAGCTACATGCCCTAAGAATAATAACACAGACTTTTATTTTCCCTATAGCTACATGCCCTCAGAATAATAACACAGACTTTTATTTTCCCTATAGCTACATGCCCTCAGAATAATAACACAGACTTTTATTTTCCCTATAGCTACATGCCCTCAGAATAATAACACAGACTTTTATTATCCCTATAGCTACATGCCCTCAGAATAATAACACAGACTTTTATTTTCCCTATAGCTACATGCCCTCAGAATAATAACATATACTTTTATTTTCCCTATAGCTACATGCCCTCAGAATAATAACACAGACTTTTATTTTCCCTATAGCTACATGCCCTCAGAATAATAACACAGACTTTTATTTTCCCTATAGCTACATGCCCTCAGAATAATAACATATACTTTTATTTTCCCTATAGCTACATGCCCTCAGAATAATAACACAGACTTTTATTTTCCCTATAGCTACATGCCCTCAGAATAATAACACAGACTTTTATTTTCCCTATAGCTACATGCCCTCAGAATAATAACATAGACTTTTATTTTCCCTATAGATACATGCCCTCAGAATAATAACACAGACTTTTATTTTCCCTATAGCTACATGCCCTCAGAATAATAACACAGACTTTTATTTTCCCTATAGCTACATGCCCTCAGAATAATAACACAGACTTTTATTTTCCCTATAGCTACATGCCCTCAGAATAATAACACAGACTTTTATTTTCCCTATAGCTACATGCCCTCAGAATAATAACATAGACTTTTATTTTCCCTATAGATACATGCCCTCAGAATAATAACACAGACTTTTATTTTCCCTATAGCTACATGCCCTCAGAATAATAACACAGACTTTTATTTTCCCTATAGCTACATGCCCTCAGAATAATAACATAGACTTTTATTTCCCCTATAGCTACATGCCCTCAGAATAATAACACACACTATTATTTTCCCTATAGCTACATGCCCTCAGAATAAAAACAGAGACTTTTATTTTCCCTATAGCTACATGCCCTCTTTCAGGACAGAGTCATGGCCCCAGTAGATTTAACAATTTCCCTTCATAACAAGGTGAGGTGACGTTATGAGGACAATAATGGAACAGACAACAAAATGTTACAACTATGGAAAAGATGTCCTGTTACAGGAGAAAAGGTGGAGTGTAACAGAAGGCAAATGGCTCAAAGAAAAGCGTTAATCTGAGTTAATATGGAACAATACTTTCAAAAACCCACCAAGCAATAGTGGTCGGCCGAAGCAATAGAAAGCTCAGGGTAATGAAATATAGAAGATGTATAGATGATGTATAATCAGCTGGAGTATTAAAGGAAAGTAATACACCACAACACTGATATAGAATCAGCTGGAGTATTAAAGGAAAGTAATACACCACAAAACTGATGTAGAATCAGCTGGAGTATTAAAGGAAAGTAATACACCACAAAACTGATGTAGAATCAGCTGGAGTATTAAAGGAAAGTAATACACCACAACACTGATGTAGAATCAGCTGGAGTATTAAAGGAAAGTAATACACCACAAAACTGATGTAGAATCAGCTGGAGTATTAAAGGAAAGTAATACACCACACAACTGATGTAGAATCAGCTGGAGTATTAAAGGAAGGTAATACACCACAAAAGTGAGAGGGTTTACTTACCTGAATATGATCCCCAGGTAACAGGTTATGGGTACATAAAACAGAGGAGGAGACAGAAGGAGCAAGGGAGTAAGAGAAGGAAAAAGGAGGAGAGAGAGAAGAAAAGAGGAAGAGAGAGGTTGTTAAGGACAATGCATTTGAGTAATATTCAATACAGCATATGACAGCCCCAAAAGTCATGTGTGTGTGTGTGTGTGTGTGTGTGAGTGTGTATGTGCGCGTGTGTGATTGTGTGCACATGTGTGTGTGTGTGTGTGTGTATGTGCGCGTGTGTGAACATGTGTGTGTGTGTGTATGTGCGCGTGTGTGATTGTGTGCACATGTGTGTGTGTGTGTGTGTGTGTGTGTGTGAGTGTGTATGTGCGCGTGTGTGATTGTGTGTACATGTGTGTGTGTGTGTGTGTGTGTGAGTGTGTATGTGCGCGTGTGTGATTGTGTGTACATGTGTGTGTGTGTGTCTGCGTGTGTGTGATTGTGTGCACATGTGTGTGTGTGTGTGTGTACTGTGCAGGTGTGTGTGTGTAATGTGCATGTGTGTGCATGTGTGTGTGTCTGTGTGTGTGTGTGTGTACTGTGCACGTGTGTGTGTGTAAACATGTGTGTGTGTGTGTGTGTGTGCACATGTGTGTGTGTGCAAATGTGTGCGCGCGCGTGTGTGTTTGCGCGCGTGTGTGTGCACATGTGTGCATGTGTACACATGTGTGCATGTGTGCATGTGTGTGTGTGTGCACATGTGTGCATGTGTGTGTGTGCATGTGCATGTGTGCGTGTGCATATGTGGGTGTGTGCAAACATGTGAGCATTTGTGTGTGTGTGCACATGTGTGTGTGTGTGTGTGTGTGTGCACATGTGTGTGTGTGTGTGTGTGCACGTGTGTGTGTGTGCACATGTGTGGGTGTGTGTGCACATGTGTGCATGTGTGTGTGTGTGCACATGTGTGCATGTGTGTGTGTGTGCACATGTGTGGGTGTGTGTGTGTGTGCACATGTGTGCATGTGTGTGTGTGTGTGTGCACATGTGTGTGTGCACATGTGTGTGTGTGTGTGTGCACATGTGTGCATGTGTGTGTGTGTGTATGTGTGTGTGTGCACATGTGTGTGTGTGTGTGTGTGTGTGTGCACATGTGTGTGTGTGTGTGTGTGTGTGTGCACATGTGTGTGTGTGTGTGTGTGCACATGTGTGTGTGTGTATGTGTGTGTGCACATGTGTGTGTGTGTGTACATGTGTGTGTGTGTGTGTGTGTGTGTGCACATGTGTGTGTGTGTGTGTGTGTGCACATGTGTGTGTGTGTGTGTGTGTGTGTGCACATGTGTGTGTGTGTGTGTGTGCACATGTGTGTGTGCACATGTGTGTGTGTGTGTGTGTGTGTGCACATGTGTGTGTGTGTGTACTGTGCAGGTGTGTGTGTGTGTGTGCACATGTGTGTGTGTGTGTACTGTGCAGGTGTGTGTGTGTGTACTGTGCAGGTGTGTGTGTGTGTGCACATGTGTGTGTGATTGTGTGCACATGTGTGTGTGTGTGTGTGTACTGTGCAGGTGTGTGTGTGTGTACTGTGCAGGTGTGTGTGCACATGTGTGTGTGTGTGTGTGTGCACATGTGTGTGTGTGTGTGTGTGTGCACATGTGTGTGTGTGTTTGCACATGTGTGTGTGTGTGTGCGTGTGTGTGTGCACATGTGTGCGTGTGTGTGTGCACATGTGTGTGTGTGTGTGAGCACATGTGTGTGTGTGTGTGTGCACATGTGTGTGTGTGCACATGTGTGTGTGTGTGTGTGTGCACATGTGTGTGTGTGCACATGTGTGTGTGTGTGTGCACATGTGTGTGTGTGCACATGTGTGTGTGTGTGTGTGTACTGTGCAGGTGTGTGTGTGTGTGTGTACTGTGCAGGTGTGTGTGTGTGTGTGCACATGTGTGTGTGTGTGTGTGTGCACATGTGTGTGTGTGTGTGCACATGTGTGTGTGTGTGTGTGTGCACATGTGTGTGTGTGTGTGTGTGTGTGTGCACTCTAGATGTGTGTGTGTGTGTGTGTGTGTGCACATGTGTGTGTGTGTGTGTGTGTGTGTGTGTGTGTGTGTGTGCACATGTGTGTGTGTGTGTGTGTGTGTGCACATGTGTGTGTGTGTGTGTGCACATGTGTGTGTGTGTGTGTGTGTGTGTGCACATGTGTGTGTGTGTGCACATGTGTGTGTGTGTGTGTGTGTGCACATGTGTGTGTGTGTGTGTGCACATGTGTGTGTGTGTGTGTGTGTGTGTGTGTGTGTGTGTGCACATGTGTGTGTGTGTGTGTGTGTGTACTGTACATCCCAAAGGCAGTTACTCAACAGTGAACTTTGTTTGAAACCTCTTAAGAGTTTGTCTATAGTAGATCCCCGCCAAACGAGATCAATGTAAATACCATTTTAAACCATACTTATCCTGTTTATAAGCTGTCATAACAAGACCCAATTCTGGTCTGGCAACACCAATGCCCATGGTTTAATACATATCTGGGTTAATATTCGGTGCTGCCCTGAAACACAGCATATTCAGGCCGGTAAACCTAAACATTGAGTGGAACACAAATCCCATATTAGCCTAGCTAATGGCTAACATGGTACTTTTAAACCCCTGTTACGATTTACATAGAACACTCATATTACTGAAAAGGCGATTTGACTGGCTTGAAACCAAACTGATGCACCTACAGTGAAGTATTTGATCCCCTGCTGGTATTTTGCCCACTGACAAAACACATTATCAGTCTATAATATTAATGGTAGGCTTATTTCAACAGTGAGAGACAGAAAAAACACAAATAAATGCAGAACAACCACTTCAAATAAGTTAGAAATTGATTTGCATTTTACTAAATAAGTATTTGACCCCCTGTCAATCAGCAAGATTTCTGTCTCCCAGGTGTCTTTTATACAGATAACAAGCTGATATTCTTAAGAGAGTGCTCATAATTTCAGCTTGTTACCAGTATCAGACGAGTACCAATAGAACAGGAACACTGTTCTATCATGGAGGTAAACAAAGTATCAGATGAGTACCAATAGAACAGGAACAGTGTTCTATCATGGAGGTAAACAAAGTATCAGACGAGTACCAATAGAACAGGAACAGTGTTCTATCATGGAGGTAAACAAAGTATCAGACGAGTACCAATAGAACAGGAACACTGTTCTATCATGGAGGTAAACAAAGTATCAGACGAGTACCAATTGAACAGGAACAGTGTTCTAGCATGGAGGTAAACAAAGTATCAGACGAGTACCAATAGAACAGGAACACTGTTCTATCATGGAGGTAAACAAAGTATCAGATGAGTACCAATAGAACAGGAACAGTGTTCTATCATGGAGGTAAACAAAGTATCAGACGAGTACCAATAGAACAGGAACACTGTTCTATCATGGAGGTAAACAAAGTATCAGATGAGTACCAATAGAACAGGAACAGTGTTCTATCATGGAGGTAAACAAAGTATCAGATGAGTACCAATAGAACAGGAACAGTGTTCTAGCTACTTGGGGATTAAACACACCAGTCCAGAATAGGGTTAAACTGGTCTACTGCGAAACATAAAGGTTTTCCCCAATTTTCTGTCAAATAAAATAATTAGTAAAATGGACAGAACACAGATAGTTGACTTCTGCAAGTTGTTTTAGATGGAGGTGGGCCCCTTTACAACACAAAAACAACAAGGGTGTGTCTCCCAGTCTCTGATTGGCTGTAGAGGATCACTACAAAGACGTGAGATGGGACGGCGCCAGAACACTCTGCAGAGGCACCTAGGACAGCCATGGTTACCAAGGAAAACCTAGCAACTGGTCACCGGTGACGACCGCGATGTAATTGCTCCTTTGCAAACAGAAGCCCATAGCCAGTCATTAGGAGCTATATATACACTCACTGGAATGGTGCTTGTCTATTGAGGCTTTAACTGGTCTGGCAGACAGACTGGAGTTACTGAGCCAGACGTAAATAAAAGAAGACTTGTGATTCTGACCAAAATACATGTAATCATATATGATGTTTCCTCTGTCTTAATTTTATATTGACCTCACCCCGACACCTCATCCCGACACCTCACCCCGACACCTCACCCCGACACCTCACCCCGACACCTCACCCAGACACCTCACCCAGACACCTCACCCAGACACCTCACCCAGACACCTCACCCAGACACCCCCATGGCACCTCACCCCGGCACCTCACCCAGACACCTCACCCAGACACCTCACCCAGACACCTCACCCAGACACCTCACCCAGACACCTCACCCAGACACCTCACCCAGACACCTCACCCAGACACCTCACCCAGACACCTCACCCAGACACCTCACCCAGACACCTCACCCAGACACCTCACCCAGACACCTCACCCAGACACCCCCCATGGCACCTCACCCCGGCACCTCACCCCGGCACCTCACCCCGGCACCTCATCCGACACCTCACCCCGACACCTCATCCGACACCTCACCCCGACACCTCACCCCAACACCTCACCCAGTCTAAACAGGAAGGCCTTACATATAATCACCATCAGTAAATAGTAAGTATTCAGACTGCTGCACATTGATATGGTTGAGTCTAAGATAAACAGGAAGGCCTTACATATATTCACCATCAGTAAATAGTGAGTATTCAGACTGCTGCACATTGCTATGGTTAAGTCTAAGATAAACAGGAAGGCCTTAAATACAGGTGCTGGTCATATAATTAGAATATCATCAAAAAGTTGATTTATTTCAGTAATTCCATTCAAAAAGTGAAACTTGGATATTATATTCATTCATTACACACAGACTGATATATTTCAAGTGTTCTAATTATATGACCAGCACCTGTATATTCACCATCAATAAATATTAAGTATTCAGACTGCTACACTTTCTCCACATTTTGTTGTGTTAAAGACTTTCTTAAATATCATATTATTTTTTACATTTCCTCTAGTCTACAGACAATTTCATCATGCCAGAGTAAAACAAAAACATTATTTTAGAAATTCGTTATAAATAATTATGAAAAGTATTCATATCCTTTATTCAGTCCTCTGTAGCACGGAGTAATGTTTAAAAGACATTTCGAAGACAGATTATGTAGACAGTTGAGTGATTTCCTAAATATCCAATCAACTTCTAGAGAAATCCTGAGTATAATTAAACTTCTGAATACTTTATGTACTTGGGATTTTTACGAACTAATGTCAATATACTGACATACTTTTCAAAAATTGTGTTTTTGCTTTGTCGTAATGGGGAAAAAAATTGTGGCTAAAAACGCATGTAATCTCTCAATGCCTATAACCCAAAATAAATAGGTCAAAATTAAGAAATCAACATACTTTTTAAAGGCTCTGTAGCTGTTTTATCTACACATAGATTCTTGAACACACTGCTTTTGTTTCGTCCATGGACATAGCCCTCGTGATTTTATCAGCCCAGTCAACATGTCCTGGGAAGATCTCCTCATGTTTGGAATGTTTCGTTTCTAAACTATGTTGTATACTAGATGTGGGTCAAACTGCAACTCCACAACATAGAAGCCAAACAGCCCTTTAGTAAAACACATCTACATTCTTTTGTCAAAGTAGCAGTAATGTACATACTTTTTCTGTGCAAATATAATTTCCACCCATAAAATAATAATTTTGTTTTCTAATTGTTAGCAACAGGGAACATCGCCAACACTTTTTGATTTATTGAGGACTTTTAATTAAGAGGAAAGTTGAATTGAACCAAATGCTGCAACATCATAAGAGCTCATTTTAATTAATTTCAAGGTGGCATAACCAGATACAATGACTCAGTAATATCATTAAACACATGAGTTAATAAAATCCTCAATCAGAGTAAACTACACAGGTATAGTTATGAATAAGGTGGCATGCTTACCTCAGTCCAAACTCGTCACTGACGTAACAAATCAATTACAAAATCTGTATGAATGGGAATTAAGTAATCATTTAAATCCTTTAGAATGAAGCCTAAAAATAGCTTGTGCAATTCGTTGCCCAAGCCATCAATAGTAGAGAAAACACTGTCTGTCATTCTCCCAAACAGTCCAGAGCATGGAACCATCCACTTCAATCACCACCAGGCAGTGACATCACCAGGCAATGACATCACCAGTCAGTTGACATCAACACTGGAACCGGAAATGCCCTTGATCACCACACACACTCGCTCGCGCCCCACACACACACACACACACACACACAGATAAGAGAGATAGATATCTACAACCTCTGTCTCCTAATGTGAACAATTCCCCGTCTCACATCCTGATAAAGTAAAAGTTATGGAAATCCATTCAAATGGGAGTCAAAGTGGAAGTTGATGGAAGAGGGCCCATGAGTTCATACAAGGTCATCACATTTGATTTCAAACATAAATGTTTCAGAAATAAAAGTCTAAATATACATTCTTAAACTACAATTAATAAAAGAGCGGAGGCTTTAATTTCTGGTGAAACTTGGATATTATATTCATTTTTTGAGTTGACAATATTGCATTATCATTTTAAATAATGTGTACAATTATATCCAAAGTCAAACGATGTTTAACTTTATATATTTTTGTTAAATTCCTAATGGAAATTCTCAAAACAAGTAATTACTCATAGAGTCCTGTTGTTAGTTTAAATAAAAAATTGAAATTTGAAAAGAGAAATCTCACTCTCCTAGCACGTGGTCAGGGGCAGATTCTGAGATCTGTCGCCATATCAGGTGGAAGCACTGAATAAGTTATTACCATGCTGTTAAATACCTGTAAGGTCCCGTAAGGTCCCGTAAGGTCCCGTAAGGTCCCGTTAGGTCCCGTTAGGTCCCGTTAGGTCCCGTTAGGTCCCGTTAGGTCCCGTTAGGTCCCGTTAGGTCCCGTTAGGTCCCGTTAGGTCCCGTTAGGTCCCGTTAGGTCCCGTTAGGTCCCGTTAGGTCCCGTTAGGTCCCGTTAGGTCCCGTTAGGTCCCGTTAGGTCCCGTTAGGTCCCGTTAGGTCCCGTTAGGTCCCGTTATGTCCCGTTATGTCCCGTTATGTCCCGTTATGTCCCGTTATGTCCCGTTATGTCCCGTTAAATACCTGTAATGTCCTGTTATGTCCTGTTATGTCCTGTTATGTCCCGTTAAATACCTGTAATGTCCCGTTATGTCCCGCTATGTCCCGCTATGTCCCGCTAGGTCCCGCTAGGTCCCGCTAGGTCCCGCTAGGTCCCGCTAGGTCCCGCTAGGTCCCGCTAGGTCCCGCTAGGTCCCGCTAGGTCCCGCTAGGTCCCGCTAGGTCCCGCTAGGTCCCGCTAGGTCCCGCTAGGTCCCGCTAGGTCCCGCTAGGTCCCGCTAGGTCCCGTTAGGTCCCGTTAGGTCCCGTTAGGTCCCGTTAGGTCCCGTTAGGTCCCGTTAGGTCCCGTTAGGTCCCGTTAGGTCCCGTTAGGTCCCGTTAGGTCCCGTTAGGTCCCGTTATGTCCCGTTGTGTCCCACATCAGGTACTGATATCAACATGGCAGATGTCTCACCTTTGCCTGTGCGATGCTGAGGTTTATACACCCAGTCATCATCATTCTCTCCGACTGACAGATCTGTGTGTGAGAGCGAGTGAACGCGAAGCATCGGCCGACTGAGAAAGAAGTGTCGAGTTGGCCGGGACAGAGTGGATCCGCTCAGCCAGTTCATGGTTCTGGTCAAACCCGAGGGTTTCTCCTTGTGATCCTTACAGAAAGACCTGGAGATCCTGTCTCTCCTCATCCTCGCTCCAAGAGATGAAGAACTGAGATTAAGTTTACAGAGGTGTTATCAAAGGGCACACATCCACAGTGAAGCTGTGGAAGGAATGGTTGTTTCAAAAGCCAACGGCGCTTTGAGAGTAAAAGAAGTGAGTTTGATAGAACAGTCTAGTCCTGCAGTCTCCCTCTCTGGGTCACACAGTCCCAGTTCCCAGTCATACTCAGACCATAAAGGTCTTTTAAACTAGTATTTCATTTCATTCTTCATTTCCAGATCCAAACCAGACAAACTCCTCTCTCCCTTTGTGTCATAAAATCCAGGGCACGCTTCCCAAAGTGGCCATCAGGCAATCCAGCGATCTGGAAAATCAACACTCCTCCAAGCAAGCAACAAAGACACGCCGCACACACCTTTGAAGACACATGTAATCCTCTGGGGGCGTAAAAGTGCAGGGAACCGCTTCCTGGTCTGGTTTTATAAACAAGACACCAGACGTTTCTCGTAGGATCTCTGTTAATCGTGAGCTGACGGAGTTTCAACATCCACACTTTTGTTACGCGTCATTAGACAACTCACGCCACTCAGTGTTTGTAGTCCAGTTGATGTGTTGCTTGCTGTTCTTTAGTTTGTTGCTTCTCTCAGTCCATTTTCAGGGGTGGCAAAAAGTGTATCTGGGAGCGACAATAAGTGGTCAAGTCACCTGCTGCATGATCGTAGACAACTGGCCCAGAGTTAAGAGGTGTGTGTTTGAGATGTGCTTTGCTCCGCTTCAGGTCCTTCTGAATACAGTACATGTGTGTGTGTGTGTGTTCTGGTTAGAATTACACCAAGCACCAATCAGTGTGCTGAAACATGAGAAGGCCCATCCCTCCTTCCCTCTGTCCTTCAATCACTTGCAGGCTTCTCTAATCACTCATCTTTGCCCCTCCCCGTTCTCCCGTCATGACAACCATGGGAGTTGAGGGGAGGGGACTGGGCTTTCCATCTTCCTTTCATCAACCGATTAACTGTTTTCGTATCTCTCTATCTTTCTTCCACAGGTGTTAAACCCTGGGCAGTCAAAAGGAACCAAGCTAGGTGATGTAACTCACAGAAGCAAACCTCTCTGCACCATTAAACATGAGCTGACATTATGCATGGAATCGTCATGACAACATAAAACAATCAATCTGATTGGCTCGATAGAAAGCATTTTCACTGTGACTCATAGGCTCTTCTGTAGGCAAACATGCCATGATTGTCAGGTGAAAAGAGCAGATGTTCATTCCTCTGTATAGAAAGGTTGTTTTCAGGAGGGAATTGCTCTCCTCATATGACTGAAAACGATGGATAAGGAGCTCGCCCGACATTTATTAACACAGCCAAACATTGGTTCAACGTGGCTTTAATGTCATCTGTATCTACAGTGGCCTGTCTTCACAGCACATTATGGGCAGCGGAAACAAATGAGACACCTTATTGCTCAAGATAAACCTTTTTATGAGACCCTAGGAGTGGAGGAGCATTGGTACGGTCTCCTCTCAACATGAGACCCTAGGAGTGGAGGAGCATTGGTACGGTCTTCTCTCTATATGAGACCCTAGGAGGGAAGAAGCATTGGTATGGTCTCCTCTCTACATGAGACCTTAGGAGTGAAGGAGCGTTGGTACGGTCTCCTCTCTACATGAGACCCTAGGAGTGGTGGAGCATTGGTACGGTCTCCTCTCTACATAAGACCCTAGGAGTGAAGAAGCATTGGTACGGTCTCCTCTCTACATAAGACCCTAGGAGTGAAGAAGCATTGGTACGGTCTCCTCTCTACATTAGACCCTAGGAGTGGAGGAGCATTGGTACGGTCTCCTCTCTACATAAGACCCTAGGAGTGGAGGAGCATTGGTACGGTCTCCTCTCTACATAAGACCCTAGGAGTGGAGGAGCATTGGTACGGTCTCCTCTTTACATAAGACCCTAGGAGTGAAGAAGCATTGGTACGGTCTCCTCTCTACATGAGACCCTAGGAGTGGAGGAGCATTGGTACGGTCTCCTCTTTACATAAGACCCTAGGAGTGAAGAAGCATTGGTACGGTCTCCTCTCTACATGAGACCCTAGGAGTGGAGGAGCATTGGTACGGTCTCCTCTCTACATAAGACCCTAGGAGTGGAGGAGCATTGGTACGGTCTCCTCTTTACATAAGACCCTAGGAGAGGAGGAGCATTGGTACGGTCTCCTCTCTACATGAGACCCTAGGAGTGGAGGAGCATTGGTACGGTCTCCTCTCTACAGAGTTAACTAAATATAAATAAGTTAAAATAAACTTGAAATGAGAAAAAAGCATAAATTAAGCTGTCAATAATCCTGCCATTAGGTAGACAGAATTAGTAGATACATATTCAGTTCCTTTTGAGGAAGCAGTTTTTTGCAAAGTGGACCACACAAACACATACCTTTCTTGCTGAGCACATTTATTCACACACACACACACACACACACACACACACACACACACACACACACACACACACACACACACACACACACACGAAGCTCTGCTCGAGTGTGTGTGCGGACCTTTGTCCTGGTGGTGAAACCAAAGAGCAGTCAAACTATAGCACTATTTTAATAATTAACCTGCTTTGCTCTCCCACAGCGTCTAGATGAAGGGATGGGAGAGACAGAGAGGAAAAAACAAAAGAACACTGAAACATGCTGAAAAATACACTGGAAGTTTAAATAGAAATTCCTTAACCCATCAGATTTTTGTCAATGACAGTGAGAGGCCACACTTTTCTGTGTTTAGCCTCTGTGTCCTCTTTAGGTTTTTTTACGATGCTGACAATAGTTTTCCAGACTAAAAGGCCATTGAGGAGAGTCTATTGATTTCACCTCTAGAAGACAGAGACAATTTAAGTGCTATTTCACTCCTTAAGGAGGTGAACGGTGATCACCATTATAAAGCTCCATTTTATTCCTACTTTGACCCCTGACCCGAAACACACATTCTGAAACATTGCACATTCCCAGATAATCACAACTTCAAACACCAAATAATATTAACACCACAAAAGACTGACTTAGTAGAAGACATATTGAAGACGTTTTGAAATAAATGTTTACTGAATTATTTAAATGTATTGTTGTAATGCATTATATTACGTTGCATTACGTTGCATTACGTTGCATTTTGTTGCATTTAGTTACATTATTTTACATTATTTTGCATTCTTCTACATTATTTTACATTATGTGTAATTATTTTACATTATTTTACATTATGTTGCATTATGTTGCATTATTTTACATTATTCTGCATTATTTTACATTATGTGTAATTATTTTACATTATTTCACATCATTTTACATTATGTTGCATTATTTTCACAATATGTTGCATTATTGTACATTATGTTGCCTTATTTTACAATATGTTGCATTATTTAACATTATTGTACATTATTTTACATTATGTTGCATTATTTTACATGATTTCACATTATTTTACATTGTGTTGCATTATTTTAACAATATGTTGGATTATTGTACATTATTTTTGCATTATTTTACAATATGTTGCATTATTTTGCATTATTTAACATTATTTTGCATTATTTACCATTATGTGGCATTATTTAACATTATTTTACATTATGTTGCATTATTTTACATTATTTTGCATTTATTTTTACATTATGTTGCATAATTTCTCATTATTATACATTATTTTGTATCATTTTACTTTACAATATGTTAATTTACATTATGTTGCATAATTTCACATTATTTTAGATTATGTTGCATTTTGTTGCATTATTTTTGCATTATTTTACATTATTTTACACACACTTGTTAACACGGTTGCACCGTAAGAGGATTGTTGTGAAACAAAGCAGAGGAACCAGAGATGGTGTTTGTTACGAAGCTCTAGTCCCTTTCTGTGGCATGCCAGAACATTCCACACGTATCACAGGGACAGCTGAGAGCTGAAGGCGACAGGATAGATGAGGAATAGAGGGACGGTAAAAGGAAATAGACAACAACTTAGGTCAGTATATGAATAGAAAATGGTTTATTTAAAGCGGAAAATGCACAGCTGAAACGATTACAGAGCTCTACTGGCCCTGGTTCTGTAGAAAACTGAACCCACAGCTGAAACGATTACAGAACTCTACTGGTCCTGGTTCTGTTGAAAACTGAATCCACAGCTGAAACGATTACAGAGCTCTACTGGTCCTGGTTCTGAATCCACAGCTGAAACGATTACAGAGCTCTACTGGCCCTGGTTCTGCAGAAAACTGAATCCACAGCTGAAACGATTACAGAGCTCTACTGGCCCTGGTTCTGTAGAAAACTGAATCCACAGCTAAAACGATTACAGAGCTCTACTGGTCCTGGGTCTGTAGAAAACTGAATCCACAGCTAAAACAATTACAGAGCTCTACTGGTCCTGGTTCTGTAGAAAACTGAAAGCCAGGAGAAATTTAAATAAACAGGAGTGTTTGCTAAATGACTTAATTGTAAATGGAAATATTTATTTCACCTACGGGTCCAAAAATCTATGTGGTTACTACAGACAGGTGTACAATGTCTCTGAGTACGAACAGAGACTGGTACTCAAGATTGGTTGACTGGTAAACTGATCAGACATCGGATTGGTTGACTGGTAAACTGATCAGACATCAGATTGGTTGACTGGTAAACTGATCAGACATCAGATGGGTTGACAGGTAAACTGATCAGACATCAGAAGTGAGCTCCCACCATTTGAATACATGCAGAAATCTTCTGGATCATTATGGCTTTAGTGAAACGTACATAATGTTAAGAAGCATTAGAGCTGCTATAGTTAATTATATTTTACTAAGTAACTTTCACTTTTCATTTGGAACAGAAAGTAGTGCCAACCACCATTTCACGTTAAATACGGGTGCACAATGTGCCGGCCAAAGAAATAACACATTAATGAAAGCCATAAATATGGCAGAATGGGAAACATCATAAAGGAGACATTTATTAGCCACCATTCTGATGAGATTGTACCAGTCCAAGTGTGAGTGTGTGTTAGTGACAATCATAAAATGTGTGAGTGCTGTGTAATTCTGTGTATGTGAGTGCTGAGTAACTCTGTGTATGTGAGTGCTGTGTAATTCTGTGTATGTGAGTGCTGTGTAATTCTGTGTATGTGAGTGCTGTGTAATTCTGTGTATGTGAGTGCTGTGTAACTCTGTGTGTGTGAGTGCTGTGTAACTCTGTGTATGTGAGTGCTGCGTAATTCTGTGTATGTGAGTGCTGTGTAATTCTGTGTATGTGAGTGCTGTGTAACTCTGTGTGTGTGAGTGCTGTGTAACTCTGTGTATGTGAGTGCTGCGTAATTCTGTGTATGTGAGTGCTGTGTAATTCTGTGTATGTGAGTGCTGCGTAATTCTGTGTATGTGAGTACTGTGTAATTCTGTGTATGTGAGTGCTGTGTAATTCTGTGTGCGTGAGTGCTGTGTAATTCTGTGTGTGTGAGTGCTGTGTAATTCTGTGTATGTGAGTGATGTGTAATTCTGTGTGCGTGAGTACTGTGTAATTCTGTGTATGTCAGTGATGTTTAATTATGTGTATGTGAGTGCTGTGTAATTCTGTGTATGTGAGTACTGTGTAATTCTGTGTATGTGAGTACTGTGTAATTCTGTGTATGTGAGTGCTGTGTAACTCTGTGTATGTGAGTGCTGCGTAATTCTGTGTATGTGAGTGCTGTGTAATTCTGTGTATGTGAGTGCTGTGTAATTATGTGTATGTGAGTGCTGTGTAATTCTGTGTATGTGAGTGCTGCGTAATTCTGTGTATGTGAGTGCTGCGTAATTCTGTGTATGTGAGTGATGTGTAATTCTGTGTATGTGAGTGATGTGTAATTCTGTGTGTGTGAGTGCTGTGTAATTCTGTGTATGTCAGTGATGTGTAATTATGTGTATGTGAGTGATGTGTAATTCTGTGTATGTGAGTGCTGTGTAATTCTGTGTAATTATGTGAGTACTGTGTAATTCTGTGTATGTGAGTACTGTGTAATTCTGTGTAATTATGTGAGTGCTGTGTAACTCTGTGTACGTGAGTGCTGCGTAATTCTGTGTATGTGAGTGCTGTGTAATTCTGTGTATGTGAGTGCTGTGTAATTCTGTGTATGTGAGTGCTGTGTAATTCTGTGTATGTGAGTGCTGCGTAATTCTGTGTATGTGAGTGATGTGTAATTCTGTGTATGTGAGTGATGTGTAATTCTGTGTATGTGAGTGATGTGTAATTCTGTGTATGTGAGTGATGTGTAATTCTGTGTGTGTGAGTGCCGTGTAATTCTCTGTGTGTGAGTGCTGTGTAATTCTGTGTGTGTGTGTGAGTGATGTGTAATTCTGTGTGTGTGAGTGCTCTGTAATTCTTTGTTTGTTTGTGTTTACGTGTGTTCGTACGTGTGCTTGTGCCTTCATGTATGCGCACGCGGGTTTGTGTATGCGTCGATATTGATGGCTTAGAGGACTCTTTAATGACCTAGGAGAAAGCTGTTGGTAAGTTAACAGAATAAGTAGCTGCCAAACACCTGGGTCATGATTTTTTACAGTTGGACCTACTTTGCTTTTATCACTTCTCAGTTTATGTTTGGTTTTGCAGTTATATTTGCATCTGTGGTACCAGGAGGTCCACCAACATCACATCTGTGGTACCAGGAGGTTCACCAACATCACATCTGTGTCACCAGGAGGTTCACCAACATCACATCTGTGGTACCAGGAGGTTCACCAACATCACATCTGTGTCACCAGGAGGTTCACCAACATCACATCTGTGCCACCAGGAGGTTCACCAACATCACATCTGTGGTACCAAGAGGTTCACCAACATCACATCTGTGGTACCAGGAGGTTCACCAACATCACATCTGTGGTACCAGGAGGTTCACCAACATCACATCTGTGGTACCAGGAGGTTCACCAACATCACATCTGTGCCACCAGGAGGTCCACCAACATCACATCTGTGGTACCAGGAGGTTCACCAACATCACATCTGTGGTACCAGGAGGTTCACCAACATCACATCTGTGCCACCAGGAGGTCCACCAACATCACATCTGTGGTACCAGGAGGTTCACCAACATCACATCTGTGGTACCAGGAGGTTCACCAACATCACATCTGTGCCACCAGGAGGTTCACCAACATCACATCTGTGGTACCAGGAGGTTCACCAAAATCACATCTGTGTCACCAGGAGGTTCACCAACATCACATCTGTGGTACCAGGAAGTTCACCAGGGGTAGAGATACAGAGAAACAGCTCAATAGAGTAGAGATACAGAGAAATACAGAGAGACAGATCAATAGAGGGGTAGAGATACAGAGAAATACAGAAAAACAGATCAATAGAGTAGAGATACAGAGAAATACAGAGAAACAGATCAATAGAGGGGTAGAGATACAGAGAAATACAGAGAGACAGATTAATAGAGGGGTAGAGATACAGAGAAATACAGAGAGACAGATCAATAGAGGGGTAGAGATACAGAGAAATACAGAGAAACAGCTCAATAGAGGGGTAGAGATACTGAGAAATACAGAGAGACAGATCAATAGAGGGGTAGAGATACAGAGAAATACAGAGAAACAGCTCAATAGAGGGGTAGAGATACAGAGAAATACAGAGAGACAGATCAATAGAGGGGTAGAGATAGAGAGAAATACAGAGAAACAGATCAATAGAGGGGTAGAGATACAGAGAAATACAGAGAGACAGATCAATAGAGGGGTAGAGATACAGAGAAATACAGAGAAACAGATCAATAGAGGGGTAGAGATACAGAGAAATACAGAGAGACAGATCAATAGAGGGGTAGAGATACAGAGAAATACAGAGAAACAGATCAATAGAGGGGTAGAGATACAGAGAAATACAGAGAAACAGATCAATAGAGGGGTAGAGATACTGAGAAATACAGAGAGACAGATCAATAGAGGGGTAGAGATACAGAGAAATACAGAGAGACAGATCAATAGAGGGGTAGAGATACTGAGAAATACAGAGAGACAGATCAATAGAGGGGTAGAGATACAGAGAAATACAGAGAAACAGATCAATAGAGGGGTAGAGATACAGAGAAATACAGAAAAACAGATCAATAGAGGGGTAGATATACAGAGAAATACAGAGAAACAGATCAATAGAGGGGTAGAGATACAGAGAAATACAGAGTACCGGTAACAGTTTGTCCATTGACCAAGAAAGATCTTAACTCACTTATTATGTATTTGATCTTGTATGCAAATCAATCTATATAGGCCTATTAAATCCAACATGGTGTTTAGACTTGTCTACACAAGTCTCGTTAAAGACAGCGGTTAAGCCTTTAAAAAAGGAATTTGATGTAATGAGAAAGAGATAGGTTGGTAAAGCAGTTTAGTGAAACACAAAAAAAACACGCACCTAAAAATACCTTTCCAATTGTACATGTGTATAATGGTGTAGGTACGAGAGAAGGGAGTAGGCTACATGTGATTCTAAACTCACTCAATAAAAACAATTTTTGAAAGAAGAAATGTAACTTTGTCAGCACTGTTCAGTGCTAATCTGATAACACTTTGATGAGTTTTCGCTCCCTTCCCAGTCCGTTTAAACTCCAGTCTCAAGGCCCACTGGAACTGTGTCAACTGAATAGCTTCTGTGTAGATATCTGGGTATTTTCCCCACTTCTGTTTCAAGTACTAAATAGAACCCCTTCAGGCCATGTTTCCGCTGAGAGAATGTTGGCCAGTCCAAATGAAGTTGTTCTAAATACGAGTGCCTGCTAAGTGAATAAAGCTAATGTAATTCACAAGATGGATTGTGCTTTCAGGTGACAGAAATGTGACTGAAATGTGACAGCTGCTGATTCCAGTGTGTGTACACACACAAGTATGGGGGAGGTGACTTCAGTGGATTCTCATGAGGCTTTGTGGCGCTGCAATGTGTCATCCAGACTGACAGCATAACCCAGGGCGCTCTGGGTGTGGCCAGGACAGACAGGTTGAACCCAGGGCGCTCTGGGTGTGGCCAGGACAGACAGGTTGAACCCAGGGTGCTCTGGGTGTGGCCAGGACAGACAGGTTGAACCCAGGGGGCTGTGGGTGTGGCCAGGACAGACAGGTTGAACCCAGGGGGCTGTGGGTGTGGCCAGGACAGACAGGTTGAACCCAGGGGGCTGTGGGTGTGGCCAGGACAAACAGGTTGAACCCAGGGGGCTGTGGGTGTGGCCAGGACAGACAGGTTGAACTCAGGGGCTGTGGGTGTGGCCAGGACAGACAGGGCCAAGAATTCACATATTTCAATCCCCACAGTAGCCGAGAGAACCCAAAAACAATGAGTAACCGTAAAGGGAGGAAGGCAAACTGTTAGGAGGTGTCAGGTTGGATAGACTCCGGTCAGGGTGGATAGTCTCCGGTCAGGGTGGATAGACTCCGGTCAGGGTGGATAGTCTCCGGTCAGGCTGGATAGTCTCCGGTCAGGGTGGATAGTCTCCGGTCAGGGTGGATAGTCTCCGGTCAGGGTCCAATGACTGACATATTTCCAGTCCATCTAATTTCACAGAGTTGGTATGCCTGTTTCTTTTTTAGTTAGCACTTTACTTTTGACATTGCTGTAGTACTACACGTAAAAAAATTATATAATCTGTCTACAATACAGGCATATTGGAATTGTTTTGGTCCACCATATTTTCAAAGCTAACTAGCAAAAGCTAACTAGTAAAAGCTAACTAGTGAAAGCTAACTAGCGAAAGCTAACTAGCGAAAGCTAACTAGCGAAAGCTAACTTCAGTCCAGAACCAGGCAGGAAGTTGCCCAGCAACAAAGCTTCCACTTTGTGCTCAGATATGTATGCATAGAAAGGAAGTGATAAAATAACATATTTAAAAACATAAAATAGGTATATTATAAGATGAATATCTACAGAAAACAAATTAAACTTTACCAAACACAGAAAAACAAAAAATACAAAACAAATTAAACAAATTGACACAAAAAGAGATTAGTTAATAACTACCATCTACCACATGGGGGTGCCAAATACCAGCCAAAGAAGACTTTACGGTTTGCCCGGTTGTCTGAGATAGCTCAGGGTCATTACCACATGAGGAAACAGCCCGGAAAGAAAGCTGTGGGACTCCTGGTATCACGCTGCAATCTATAAACAAAACCTGTCATTTAAGCAAGCCACAGAACAAACAAGCTACACCAAACAGACTGGTTAGGTGTATGCTAATGTGTGTGTGCTAATGTGTGTGGGCTAATGGGTGTGTGCTAATGTGTGCGTGCTAATGTGTGCGGGCTAATGTGTGCGTGCTAATGTGTGCGTGCTAATGTGTGCGTGCTAATGTGTGCGTGCTAATGTGTGCGGGCTGATGTGTGCGGGCTGATGTGTGCGGGCTGATGTGTGTGTACACTTTGCAGAGATAGGCATCATCTGGCCAAACCAAGCTGGGCTAAACAAAAATACTAATTGCTATCAATACTCCCCATCTCGTATCTCTCCATTTTAATCTAAAGGGCTTTATTAGCATGGGAGTCGTTTGATGATGATGATTAAAGTTGAGACTTACAAATCGCCCTAAAGTCGGCTGGACATATTCCATAAAAAAGTGTGTGCGTGCGTGGGCACGTGGGCGTGTGTGTGTGTGTGTGGGCGGGTGTGTGTGTGTTTGTGGGTGGACTTTTTGAATAAAGACACCAAGTTGAGGAGACACCAAGTTGAGGAGACACCAAGTTGAGGAGACACAAAGTTGAGGAGACACCAAGTTGAGGAGACACCAAGTTGAGGAGACACCAAGTTGAGGAGACACCAAGTTGAGGAGACACCAAGTTGAGGAGACACCAAGTTGAGGAGACACCAAGTTGAGGAGACACAGAGGCAGAAACGT
Organism: Dallia pectoralis; assembly: GCA_029465975.1. Lineage (NCBI taxonomy): Eukaryota > Metazoa > Chordata > Actinopteri > Esociformes > Umbridae > Dallia > Dallia pectoralis. Next base: position 25,021,266 of record CM055734.1, on the reverse strand, counting down.
GGACATGACGAGAAACTGTACAGAAGTCACAGAGAATGAAAGAAAAACAACAAAAGGAGAGCTGACACACGCAGACACAAACAGACACACACACACACACGCAGACACACGCAGACACACACACACACACGCAGACACACGCAGACACACACAAACACACGCAAACACACGCAGACACACACACACGCAGACACACGCAAACACACGCAAACACACGCAAACACACGCAGACACACACACGCGCAGACACACACACACGCAGACACACACGCACGCAGACACAGACGCACGCAGACACACACGCACGCAGACACACACGCACGCAGACACACACACGCAGACACACACACATGCACGCAGACACACACGCAGACACACACACGCAGACACACACGCAGACACACACGCAGACACACACGCAGACACACACGCAGACACACACACACACAGACACACAGACACACACGCAGACACACACACACACACACGCAGTGGAAGTTTGGGGCCAGGGGAGAGGGTGTGACCCACTCAGTAAATTCCTGATCAGTCACACACCAGGGGAATCAGACGTGGAGAGGCTGTTCACGTGCTCAGATTTATAAGACTAACATGTACGCAGAAAAAATACATCCTGAATGGTTGGGAGTGTGTGACCTGAGATGCAGAGAACATGTGTAGAAGTAGGCTTCAATGTGTGAAAGTAGGCTTCAATGTGTGAAAGTAGGCTTCAATGTGTGAAAGTAGGCTTCAATGTGTGAAAGTAGGCTTCAATGTGTGAAAGTAGGCTTCAATGTGTGAAAGTAGGCTTCAATGTGTGAAAGTAGGCTTCAATGTGTGAAAGTAGGCTTCAATGTGTGAAAGTAGGCTTCAATGTGTGAAAGTAGGCTTAAATGTGTGAAAGTAGGCTTAAATGTGTGAAAGTAGGCTTCAATGTGTGAAAGTAGGCTTCAATGTGTGAAAGTAGGCTTCAATGTGTGAAAGTAGGCTTAAATGTGTGAAAGTAGGCTTCAATGTGTGAAAGTAGGCTTCAATGTGTGAAAGTAGGCTTCAATGTGTGAAAGTAGGCTTCAATGTGTGAAAGTAGGCTTCAATGTGTGAAAGTAGGCTTCAATGTGTGAAAGTAGGCTTCAATGTGTGAAAGTAGGCTTCAATGTGTGAAAGTAGGCTTCAATGTGTGAAAGTAGGCTTCAATGTGTGAAAGTAGGCTTCAATGTGTGAAAGTAGGCTTCAATGTGTGAAAGTAGGCTTCAATGTGTGAAAGTAGGCTTCAATGTGTGAAAGTAGGCTTCAATGTGTGAAAGTAGGCTTCAATGTGTGAAAGTAGGCTTCAATGTGTGAAAGTAGGCTTCAATGTGTGAAAGTAGGCTTAAATGTGTGGAGGTATGCTTAAATGTGTGGAAAAAATGCTTAAATGTGTGGAAGTATGCCTCAATGTGTGGATCAGGCCAAACACATGGGTGTCATGGATCAGATCCTATAGCATCAGATCAGAGATCAGGCCAAACACATGGGTGCCCTGTTGCCTGTCAAAGTG
>CM055734.1:24962232-25014732 GCA_029465975.1 Dallia pectoralis | reverse complement strand
AATCATATAATATTAAAACCACAGGTATTTATTACACCCCTGTGTGCGTGTTTATACCAGAAACAGCTAAATACACTATTATAATCATATAATATTAAAACCACAGGTACTTATTATACCCCTGTGTGCGTGTTTATACCAGAAACAGCTGATTACACTATTATAATCATATAATATTAAAACCACCGGTATTTATTACACCCCTGTGTGTGTGTTTATACCAGAAACAGCTGATTACACTATTATAATCATATAATATTAAAACCACAGGTATTTATTGCACCCCTGTGTGCGTGTTTATACCAGAAACAGCGGATTACACTATTATAAACATATAAAATAAAACCACAGGTATTTATTACACCCCTGTGTGTGTTTATACCAGAAACAGCTGATTACACTATTATAATCATATAAAATAAAACCACAGGTTTTTTTACACCCCTGTGTGCGTGTTTACACCAGAAACAGCTGACTACACTATTATAATCATATAATATTAAAACCACAGGTATTTATTACACCCCTGTGTGCGTGTTTATACCAGAAACAGCTAAATACACTATTATAATCATATAATATTAAAACCACAGGTATTTATTACACCCCTGTGTGCGTGTTTACACCAGAAACAGCTGACTACACTATTATAATCATATAATATTAAAACCACAGGTATTTATTACACCCCTGTGTGCGTGTTTATACCAGAAACAGCTAAATACACTATTATAATCATATAATATTAAAACCACAGGTATTTATTATACCCCTGTGTGCGTGTTTATACCAGAAACAGCTGATTACACTATTATAATCATATAATATTAAAACCACAGGTATTTATTACACCCCTGTGTGCGTGTTTATACCAGAAACAGCTGATTACACTATTATAATCATATAAAATAAAACCACAGGTATTTATTACACCCATGTGTGCGTGTTTATACAAGAAACAGCTGATTACACTATTATAAACATATAAAATAAAACCACAGGTATTTATTACACCCCTGTGTGTGTTTATACCAGAAACAGCTGATTACACTAATATAATCATATAAAATAAAACCACAGGTTTTTTTACACCCCTGTGTGCGTGTTTATACCAGAAACAGCTGATTACACTATTATAATCATATAATATTAAAACCACAGGTATTTATTACACCCCTGTGTGTGTGTTTATACCAGAAACAGCTGATTACACTATTATAATCATATAATATTAAAACCACCGGTATTTATTACACCCCTGTGTGTGTGTTTATACCAGAAACAGCTGACTACACTATTATAAACATATAAAATAAAACCACAGGTATTTATTACACCCCTGTGTGTGTTTATACCAGAAACAGCGGATTACACTATTATAAACATATAAAATAAAACCACAGGTATTTATTACACCCCTGTGTGTGTTTATACCAGAAACAGCTGATTACACTATTACCACGTCTGAAACAGCAATGTTTGAAATTCTCGTCTAATCTGTGATTGAGAGCAGAGGCCTTCACCTTCCTATTCAGCAACTGCCAGCCTCTCCGTGTAATTGAGCTGTCCCAGAGCTCACGCACTTAACTAGCTAATCATCAAGTCCTTGATAACTGCATTGGGTGTGACCGGTCAGGGCTACTGCAAAATGATGAATATTCGTTTAAGGAGAGATTTGTCGAACGATGACAAAACAATAATCAACAAACATACTGACATATAGACGATGACAAAACAATAATCAACAAACATACCGACATATAGACGGTTACAAAACAATAATCAACAAACATACCGACATATAGACGGTTACAAAACAATAATCAACAAACATACCGACATATAGACGGTTACAAAACAATAATCAACAAACATACCGACATATAGACGATTACAAAACAATAATAAACATACATACTGACATATAGACGGTTACAAAACAATAATCAACAAACATACTGACATATAGACGGTTACAAAACAATAATCAACAAACAAACTGACATATAGACGGTTACAAAACAATAATCAACAAACATACTGACATATAGACGATTACAAAACAATAATCAACAAACATACTGACATATAGACGATTACAAAACAATAATCAACAAACATACCGACATATAGACGGTTACAAAACAATAATCAACAAACATACCGACATATAGACGGTTACAAAACAATAATCAACAAACATACCGACATATAGACGATTACAAAACAAAAATCAACAAACATACTGACATATAGACGGTTACAATACAATAATCAACAAACATACCGACATATAGACGGTTACAAAACAATAATCAACAAACATACTGACATATAGACGGTTACAAAACAATAATCAACAAACATACTGACATACAGACGGTTACAAAACAATAATCAACAAACATACTGACATATAGACGGTTACAAAGCAACCGTAACCTCAATATGTTGTCTGTTTTATCCATCTTAACACACTAGTTAACTTCTTCTAATTACACACACACCACTAGATTGTTTACAACCATTTTGTATTTTAAACATATCCAACCCCCCGCCAGGAACAAATTGCAAAAGCACTTGAATTAAACGCATGAAAAACAGATCTGAGACCAAAACACCCAACTCATATTAACAGTGCGTGGAGGTCTAATAGTGTAAATCAATTCATATGTTTATTTACCCAGTATGTTGTGCTCATTTGTATTATTTAACAGATTATCTTCTGGTTCTGTGTGTTGTTTACACATATACATTAAATACATTATGCAAACTCTGGAACTACCTAGACAATGCTTTTTTGCACCTTCAAGATACGTGTAATACATTTAATATTTCCACATTACTAACTATTGTCGGACTTATATTGTGTGTTCTGCTGCACTTTTTCTATCTGTTCTGTGTGTTAAAAAAAATTAAAAGTTGCAGCTGGGATCAGAACAAACTCCTTGGTGAAATAAACCTGTTTCCGGAGGAGAACTCGGGATCAAATCCCCCCATCTCTAACCCTAACCCAAACCTAAACCCTAACCCAAACCCTAACCCAAACCTTAACCCTACATGTAATTGTACATCCCAAAATTACAAACCCTGCCTGTGAAGTGCAAACAGGTATAGAATGGACATTCAATAACAATATCATTTAATTAACAAAGCAATACTCCAGCACTCAGCCGGAAAAGAAAGTAAAAGGTAAGATGATATGTTTTCCTGGCAAACAGTGTGAGACGTGAGAAAACATGAGCATCCGGTTTGGGGAAAGTCATCTTTTTCCTAGTTCCCATTTCCTTCCAAACTGGGATGTTGAATCTCCGCTCAGGTGTTTCCTGCTGCATTAGATTACAGCCGAGTTACCTTGTGGAAAAAAGATCGCAATCTAGGAACCCAACTGTGTTTCTGAATAGAGACCTCTTGGGTCACCAGACTTAGTCTGAGTTAAATGTTTCTAATCAGTCATCTGTCTTGTATTTGTTATTACAAGAGAGAGAAAGACAGGGGGAGGAGAAGATGAATAGGATGGAAAAAATACATATTTATCAAGGCCAAGATAAGAGCTTAGTCAGAATATGACTCATCTATTTGTAGCCTACAGCATCACACAACACACACATCTGATACAGCCTACAGCATCACACAACACACACATCTGATACAGCCTACAGCATCCCACAACACACACACACACATCTGATACAGCCTACAGCATCACACACGCACACAGACATATAATACAGCCTACAGCATCACACACACACACAGACACACACACACACACACACATTTGATATGGCCTAGAGCATCACACACACACACACACATCTGATATGGCCTACAGCATCACACACACACACACAACACACACATCTGATAAAGCCTACAGCATCACACACACACACAACACACACACATCTGATAAAGCCTACAGCATCACACACACACACAACACACACACATTTGATATGGCCTACAGCATCACACACGCACACAGACACACACACACATCTGATATGGCCTACAGCATCAAACACACACACAGACACACACACATCTGATATGGCCTACAGCATCACACACACACACAACACACACAACACACATTTGATATGGCCTACACCATGACACACGCACACAGACACACACACATCTGATATGGCCTACATCATCACACACACACACACATATGATATGGCCTACAGCATCACACACACACACACACACCTGATATGGCCTACATCACACACACACACACACACCTGATATGGCCTACAGCATCACACACACACACACACACCTGATATGGCCTACATCACACACACACACACACACCTGATATGGCCTACAGCATCACACACACACACACACACCTGATATGGCCTACATCACACACACACACACACACCTGATATGGCCTACAGCATCACACACACACACACACACCTGATATGGCCTACATCACACACACACACACACACCTGATATGGCCTACAGCATCACACACACACACACACACCTGATATGGCCTACATCACACACACACACACACACCTGATATGGCCTATAACAAACAGGGCTGAATCCTATCAAGATTTGTGAGAAATCAAATATACCAAGTATATATATATATATATAAGAGTTCCATTTGATTCTTCTGTTAAAAAGGAGCGATTAATGTCAGGATTGATGAGTTGAGTTCAGTAAAAACTCAGGTATTAATTCTGTATTAATTCATTTAATCTCACACAGACAATCAGAGAAGCGTGCACACCTCCCAAACAGCCTTTCTGCAAACAAACCCTCCTGCACACATAGGGTTTGTGACCGATATATAAACCCAGGATCCAACCAGCAGGACAGGATGCAAACACAACAGCCCGAGTTACACCAGGGGCCTGTACCATGAAGCTGGTTTTGGTGGCTATTTTACATTATTCGCCTATAAAATGTATTTCTTTAACTTAGGCATTAACAATCAGCAATGATCCTCCAAGATTGTTCTCTTGCTTTGGCAGCAGAGACGGTGTTACTGCGTGCTTGAAAAACATTTATATATTCTTCATATTTCTGAAGATTAATATTTTGCTCCTCCGCGGGAAAAATATATTGCTCTCACCCTATCCATATCGAACGTGATTGGTTGTTCGGTGCGGACGTTACTCTTTTAAGTGCACCCGCGCGCGGAGTAATCAGAGTTTAAGGATCAAAGCCTGTGTTGACAAAGTAAGTTGATGAACTGCTTCATGGTACCAATAAAGCCTGATTGCGTCGGTTTGATATTGTCAATACTGAACCAATCCTGGAACCCTGAGTTTGTTCAACTACCATCATGGTACAGGCCCCAGGAGCACGCAACCCCCCTATCAGTACTCAGAATGTCCACAATAGACTGAGAGACGCTGGACTAAGGGCTTATAGGCCTGTTTTAAGGCAGGGCCTCACCAAATACAATAGACTGAGAGACGCTGGACTGGGGGCTTATAGGCCTGTTTTAAGGCAGGGCCTCACCAAATACAATAGACTGAGAGGCTGAGAGACGATGGACTGGGGCTTATAGGCCTGTTTTAAGGCAGGGCCTCACCAAATACACACTTGCCAAACCTGAAAAGATGGGCACAAACTGACAAGCTGCGATTTTGTCTCACATGGAGTGATGATTGGACTTGCGTTTTCCATGGTCATCACAGCCCCCGTGTCTAAATCTGGGACCGGTTGGATCAGAGAGCTAGAGCCATTCAGCCCAGAATAGTCCGGAAACTTACAGGTTACAGACTTGTTGGAAGAGTGGAGTAACATCTGAAAAGAAGTGGCACATCTGGTGCAGTCATAGAGGAGAAGATCCAGAACATCACACCAGATACTGACTGTTACAGAACTTAATATAACTGGTGACCACACCAGATACTGACTGTTGCAGAACTTAATATAACAGGTGACCACACCAGATACTGACTGTTACAGAACTTAATATAACAGGTGACCACACCAGATACTGACTGTTACAGAACTTAATATAACAGGTGACCACACCAGATACTGACTGTTACAGAACTTAATATAACTGGTGACCACACCAGATACTGACTGTTACAGAACTTAATATAGCTGGTGACCACACCAGATACTGACTGTTACAGAACTTAATATAACAGGTGACCACACCAGATACTGACTGTTACAGAACTTAATATAACTGGTGACCACACCAGATACTGACTGTTACAGAACTTAATATAACAGGTGACCACACCAGATACTGACTGTTACAGAACTTAATATAACAGGTGACCACACCAGATACTGACTGTTACAGAACTTAATATAACAGGTGACCACACCAGATACTGACTGTTACAGAACTTAATATAGCAGGTGACCACACCAGATACTGACTGTTACAGAACTTAATATAACAGGTGACCACACCAGATACTGACTGTTACAGAACTTAATATAACTGGTGACCACACCAGATACTGACTGTTACAGAACTTAATATAGCAGGTGACCACACCAGATACTGACTGTTACAGAACTTAATATAACAGGTGACCACACCAGATACTGACTGTTACAGAACTTAATATAACTGGTGACCACACCAGATACTGACTGTTACAGAACTTATTATAACAGGTGACCACACCAGATACTGACTGTTACAGAACTTAATATAGCTGGTGACCACACCAGATACTGACTGTTACACTGACTGTTAATGTGAACAATGTGTTTGTTTGTGTAGAACTCAACTCCTGTAATGTGAAAAGTTTGTTTGTTTGTTTAGAACTCAACTCCAGTAATGTGAAACAGTGGTTCTGTTTGTATAGAACTCAACTCCAGTAATGTGGAACAGTGTGTTTGTTTGTGTGGAACTCAACTCCAGTAATGTGAAACAGTGGTTCTGTTTGTATAGAACTCAACTCCAGTAATGTGGAACAGTGTGTTTGTTTGTGTGGAACTCAACTCCAGTAATGTGAAACATTGGTTCTGTTTGTGTAGAACTCAACACCAGTAATGTGGAACAGTTGGTTTGTTTGTGTGGAACTCAATTCCAGTAATGTGAAACATTGGTTCTGTTTGTGTAGAACTCAACACCAGTAATGTGGAACAGTTGGTTTGTTTGTGTGGAACTCAACTCCAGTAATGTGAAACAGTGTGTTTGTTTGTGTAGAACTCAACTCCAGTAATGTGGAACAGTGTGTTTGTTTGTGTGGAACTCAACGCCAGCAATGTGGAACAGTGTGTTTGTTTGTGTAGAACTCAACTCCTGTAATGTGAACAGTGGTTCTGTTTGTGTAGAACTCAACCCCAGTAATGTGGAACAGTTTGTTTGTTTGTTTAGAACTCAACTCCAGTAATGTGAAACAGTGGTTCTATTTGTGTAGAACTCAACTCCAGTAATGTGGAACAGTGTGTCTGTTTGTATAGAACTCAACTCCAGTAATGTGAAACAGTGTGTTTGTTTGTGTAGAACTCAACTCCAGTAATGTGGAACAGTGTGTTTGTTTGTGTGGAACTCAACGCCAGCAATGTGGAACAGTGTGTTTGTTTGTGTAGAACTCAACTCCTGTAATGTGAACAGTGGTTCTGTTTGTGTAGAACTCAACCCCAGTAATGTGGAACAGTTTGTTTGTTTGTTTAGAACACAACTCCAGTAATGTGAAACAGTGGTTCTGTTTTTGTAGAACTCAACTCCAGTAATGTGGAACAGTTTGTTTGTTTGTTTAGAACACAACTCCAGTAATGTGAAAAGTGGTTCTATTTGTGTAGAACTCAACTCCAGTAATGTGGAACAGTGTGTTTGATTGTATAGAACTCAACTCCAGGAATGTGGAACAGTGTGTTTGTTTGTGTAGAACTCAACTCCAGTAATGTGGAACAGTGTGTTTGATTGTATAGAACTCAACTCCAGTAATGTGAAACAGTGTGTTTGTTTGTGTGGAACTCAACTCCAGTAATGTGGAACCCTGTGTTTGTTTGTGTGGAACTAAACTCCTGAAATGTGAAACAGTAGTTCTGTTTGTGTAGAACTCAACTCCAGTAATGTGCAATTATTCTCACAGCTAAGGAACAATTGGTATCAGAAAAACATAGCAGAATGACGTGGGACAGACACAACCAACATGTTTGCTGTCCTATAAAATACATTTCACTGACAGAAGCATTTTAGCATAAATAGAAAGGCTCTGTAATGCTGTTATACATTGACCAGAAAAGGTTTATGAAAAGAAATATATCACTTACCTGATTATTGAGATTGTGATAATTACAGGTCAATAGGGTTCAAGTAGGATACAGAACCAACAGAAGCATGTGAGAGAGAAGAGAGAAGATTAATTATAGTTTAATTGTAACCATGTCCTAAATGAAGACAATTACAGCTACAGGTAGATTACATAGAGAACAGTGTTATAGTTAGTTGTTTAATTGTAACCATGTCCTAAATAAAGACAATTACTGCTACAGGTAGATTACATAGAGAACAGTGTTATAGCTAGTTGTTTAATTGTAACCATGTCCTAAATGAAGACAATTACAGCTACAGGTACATAGAGAACAGTGTTATAGTTAGTTGTTTAATTGTAACCATGTCCTAAATGAAGACAATTACTGCTACAGGTAGATTACATAGAGAACAGTGTTATAGTTAGTTGTTTAATTGTAACCATGTCCTAAATGAAGACAATTACTGCTACAGGTAGATTACATAGAGAACAGTGTTATAGTTAGTTGTTTAATTGTAACCATGTCCTAAATGAAGACAATTACATCTACAGGTACATAGAGAACAGTGTTATAGTTAGTTGTTTAATTGTAAATGTCCTAAATGAAGACAATTACTGCTACAGGTTAGAGAACAGTGTTATAGTTAGTTGTTTAATTGTAACCATGTCCTAAATGAAGACAATTACAGCTACAGGTACATAGAGAACAGTGTTATAGTTAGTTGATTGTAACCATGTCCTAAATGAAGACAATTAGCTACAGGTAGATTACATAGAGAACAGTGTTATAGTTAGTTGTTTAATTGTAACCATGTCCTAAATGAAGACAATTACAGCTACAGGTACATAGAGAACAGTGTTATAGTTAGTTGTTTAATTGTAACCATGTCCTAAATGAAGACAATTACTGCTACAGGTAGCTAGAGAACAGTGTTATAGTTAGTTGTTTAATTGTAACCATGTCCTAAATGAAGACAATTACAACAGTAGAGAACAGTGTTATAGTTAGTTGTTTAGTTGTCCTAAATTTAATTAGATAACATAGAGAACATGTAACCATCTCCTAAATGAAGACAATTACTGCTACAGGTAGATTACATAGAGAACAGTGTTATAGTTAGTTGTTTAATTGTAACCATGTCCTAAATGAAGACAATTGCTACAGGTAGATTACATAGAGAACAGTGTTATAGTTAGTTGTTTAATTGTAACCATCCTAAATGAAGACAATTACTGCTAAAGATTACATAAGAACAATTACTAAATGAAGACTACAGCTACATGTAGATTACATAGAGAACAGTGTTAAATGAAGTTAGTTGTTTAGTTATTGTTTAATTGTAACCATGTCCTAAATGAAGACAATTACTGCTACAGGTAGATTACATAGAGAACTATGTCCTAAATAAAGGCTACAGGTAGATTACATAGAGAACAGTGTTATAGTTAGTTATTGTTGTTTAATTGTAACCATGTCCATGTCCTAAATGAAGACAATTACAGCTACAGGTAGATTACATAGAGAACAGTGTTATAGTTAGTTGTTTAATTGTAACCATGTCCTAAATGAAGACAATTACAGCTACAGGTAGATTACATAGAGAACAGTGTTATAGTTAGTTGTTTAATTGTAACCATGTCCTAAATGAAGACAATTACAGCTACAGGTAGATTACATAGAGAACAGTGTTATAGTTAGTTGTTTAATTGTAACCATGTCCTAAATGAAGACAATTACTGCTACAGGTAGATTACATAGAGAACAGTGTTATAGTTAGTTGTTTAATTGTAACCATGTCCTAAATGAAGACTTACTGCTAGATTACATTCATAGAAAAACATTCTGTGAACTCTCTATTTGGTCTTCTACACGTTCATTTCATTTAAGTAAATTATTTTAGATGTTTAAACATTTACGTTCTGGTTCAATTCACCTGTGTTGCACACGCAGGTTCAAGGTAGGGAAAAGTTCTGAGTGTTGGATCAGGAGTAGGCAACAGTTTTCTGTACCAGACCTAGCAGAACTGTTTGGTTCTGTAATTCTACACTGACTGGTGGCAGTGAAAAAAACAATACAAGTTGTTTGTCGAAAGATAAGATGGCCTTACTGGTTAATATTTACATGGAAAAAATACAATTCCATTCATTGTGTGCGTGTGCGTGCGGGTGCGTGTGGGGGTAACTCAACAGCGAATACGATTACATTTCTGGCGGTTATCTCCTAGTGTGTGTGGGAAGAGGACAAGATATTTTTCCCACTATATTAACTTCTCTTAGTTTAGTATATTCACTTCATTGCTTTGAAAAGGAGAAAAAACGCATGCTGAGAGAGGGGAGAGGGGAGAGGGGAGAGAGAGAGGGAGCGAGGGTAAAGGGAGGAGGGAGGGGACACAAATGAGTGTATAGAGCCTACAGACCCAACACAAATGATTGTATAGAGCCTACAGACCCAACACAAATGAGTGTATAGAGCCTACAGACCCAACACATATGAGTGTATAGAGCCTACAGACCCAACACAAATGAGTGTATAGAGCCTACAGACCCAACACAAATGAGTGTATAGAGCCTACAGACCCAACACAAATGAGTGTATACTATAGAGCCTACAGACCCAACACAAATGAGTGTATAGAGCCTACAGACCCAACACAAATGATTGTATAGAGCCTACAGACCCAACACAAATGAGTGTATAGAGCCTACAGACCCAACACATATGAGTGTATAGAGCCTACAGACCCAACACAAATGAGTGTATAGAGCCTACAGACCCAACACAAATGAGTGTATAGAGCCTACAGACCCAACACAAATGAGTGTATAGAGCCTACAGACCCAACACAAATGATTGTATAGAGCCTACAGACCCAACACAAATGATTGTATAGAGCCTACAGACCCAACACAAATGATTGTATAGAGCCTACAGACCCAACACAAATGATTGTATAGAGCCTACAGACCCAACACAAATGAGTGTATAGAGTCTACAGACCCAACACAAATGAGTGTATAGAGCCTACAGACCCAACACAAATGAGTGTATAGAGCCTACAGACCCAACACAAATGAGTGTATAGAGCCTACAGACCCAACACAAATGAGTGTATAGAGCCTACAGACCCAACACAAATGAGTGAATAGAGCCTACAGACCCAACACAAATGAGTGTATACTATAGAGCCTACAACAGACCCAACACAAATGAGTGTATAGAGCCTACAGACCCAACACAAATGAGTGAATAGAGCCTACAGACCCAACACAAATGAGTGTATACTATAGAGCCTACAACAGACCCAACACAAATGAGTGAATAGAGCCTACAGACCCAACACAAATGAGTGAATAGAGCCTACAGACCCAACACAAATGAGTGTATAGAGCCAACAGACCCAACATAAATGAGTGTATAGAGCCTACAGACCCAACACAAATGAGTGTATAGAGCCAACAGACCCAACATAAATGAGTGTATAGAGCCTACAGACCCAACACAAATGAGTGAATAGAGCCTACAGACCCAACACAAATGAGTGAATAGAGCCTACAGACCCAACACAAATGAGTGTATAGAGCCTACAGACCAAACACAAATTAGTGTATAGAGCCTACAACAGACCCAACACAAATGAGTGTATAGAGCCTACAGACCCAACACAAATGATTGTATAGAGCCTACAGACCCAACACAAATGATTGTATAGAGCCTACAGACCCAACACAAATGATTGTATAGAGCCTACAGACCCAACACAAATGAGTGTATAGAGTCTACAGACCCAACACAAATGAGTGTATAGAGCCTACAGACCCAACACAAATGAGTGTATAGAGCCTACAGACCCAACACAAATGAGTGTATAGAGCCTACAGACCCAACACAAATGAGTGTATAGAGCCTACAGACCCAACACAAATGAGTGAATAGAGCCTACAGACCCAACACAAATGAGTGTATACTATAGAGCCTACAACAGACCCAACACAAATGAGTGAATAGAGCCTACAAACCCAACACAAATGAGTGAATAGAGCCTACAGACCCAACACAAATGAGTGTATAGAGCCAGACAAAAATAGAGCCTACAGACCCAACACAAATGAGTGAATAGAGCCCAAGACAACAAATGAGTGTATAGAGCCTACAGACCCAACACCAGACCCAACATAAAAATAGAGCCTACAGACCCAACACAAATGAATAGAGCCTACAGACCCAACACAAATGAGTGTATAGAGCCAGACCCAACACAAATGAGTGTATAGAACAGACCCAACACAAATGAGTGAATAGAGCCTACAGACCCAACACAAATGAGTGTATAGAGCCTACAGACCCAACACAAATGAGTGTATAGAGCCAACAGACCCAACACTAAATGAGTGTATAGAGCCTACAGACCCAACACAAATGAGTGTATAGAGTCTACAGACCCAACACAAAGAGTGTATAGAGCCAACAGACCCAACACAAATGAGTGTATGAGCCTACAGACCAACACAAATGAGTGTATAGAGAGACCCAACCAAATGAGTGTATAGAGCCTACAGACCCAACACAAATGAGTGAATAGAGCCTACAGACCCAACACAAATGAGTGTATACTATAGAGCCTACAGACCCAACACAAATGAGTGTATAGAGCCAACAGACCCAACACATAGCAACATAAATGAGTGTATAGAGCCTACAGACCCAACACAGACCATAAATGAGTGTATAGAACAACACAAATGAGTGTATAGAGCCTACAGACCCAACACAAATGAGTGTATAGAGCCTACAGACCCAACACAAATGAGTGTATAGAGCCTACAGACCAAACACAAATTAGTGTATAGAGCCTACAACAGACCCAACACAAATGAGTGAATAGAGCCTACAGACCCAACACAAATGAGTGTATAGAGCCTAAAACAGACCCAACACAAATGAGTGAATAGAGCCTACAGACCCAACACAAATGAGTGTATAGAGCCTACAGACCCAACACAAATGAGTGTATAGAGCCTACAGACCCAACACAAATGAGTGAATAGAGCCTACAGACCCAACACAAATGAGTGTATAGAGCCTACAGACCCAACACAAATGAGTGTATAGAGCCTACAGACCCAACACAAATGAGTGAATAGAGCCTACAGACCCAACACAAATTAGTGTATAGAGCCTACAGACCCAAGACAAATGAGTGTATAGAGCCTACAACAGACCCAACACAAATGAGTGTATAGAGCCTACAACAGACCCAACACAAATGAGTGAATTGAGCCTACAGACCCAACACAAGCCTACAACAGACCCAACACAAATGAGTGAATTGAGCCTACAGACCCAACACAAATGAGTGTATAGAGCCTACAACAGACCCAACACAAATGAGTGAATAGAGCCTACAGACCCAACACAAATGAGTGAATAGAGCCTACAGACCCAACACAAATGAGTGTATAGAGCCAACAGACCCAACACAAATGAGTGTATAGAGCCAACAGACCCAACACAAATGAGTGAATAGAGCCTACAGACCCAACACAAATGAGTGTATAGAGCCAACAGACCCAACACAAATGAGTGTATAGAGCCAACAGACCCAACACAAATGAGTGTATAGAGCCTACAGACCCAACACAAATGAGTGTATAGAGCCTACAGACTAGGGATGCACCGAAATGAAAATTCTTGGCCGAAACGAAAACCAAAAAAGAGGAAACCAAGACCAAAAACCGAAAACCGAAACACCGAAATAAATTATGCCAATTATTAGTACCATTGCATTTATGGATATGAGGCACCAAGGGCGTAGGTTTGGTCTCAGCTTTGGTGGGGACATCCCCCCCCTCCGGCAAGTGAACTTTTACTGAGAATAATGTGATTATTTTTGCGTTTAGTTGAGACAATAGCCTGTTGCTTTTATACTACACTAAAGTTTAACTAGCATAGGCCTATCCATGTGCAGACAAAAATCATTATGTAGTACCTGGCGTTCAACTTTTAGATGGTAATGCTGTTTGTCAGATTCAATATATTGTAGCGACCCTGGTGGTGCCACTATACTCCGCCCCTACTAATGGGATATCCCAAATAGGCCACATTACATAAGCAAAATATAGACAGGAAACATTTTCACTGTTTATTGTGACTGCAAGATTCTAACATATGGGGTATGTATTAACAGAAAGCACTGGTAACTTTACCGTTGTCTTCAGTCACTATCCTGTGTACTTATAGCGTGTCAGATAACTCCCCTCCCCTAGGTTTTTTAGCCAATCAAATTACGGCGTTTCTAGTACCGTCCTCCTGGCGCTGCGGTCGGAATTGACCCAAATTGCTTCACAAACTCATAACGGAGTTCGCTAAAATATTGGTGGGGACAATTTAGTCATGTTAAAATGTTGTTGCATCTAGTGCAGAGAGACGAGTCTTTTTTTCTGCGCTCTGATCTCTGTGCGCTGCTGCTCCGTGCGCTGCTGCTCCGTGCGCTGCTGCTCCGTGCCCTACTGCTCCGTGCGCTATTGCTCCGTCTCCACGCGGGTTCTCCGCATCCATCGCCGCCTGGATCATTTCTCGTGCGCGCTGCTTTATTTCTGCATCCAAGTAATGGTCTTTATAACGCGGATCAAGTACAGTCGCGATGAAGTGCAGAGGATCCGAATAGATCACAACATATTTCGGCCGTATTGTTTCGGTGATAAAAGTATTTCGGCCGAAAAACCGAAAATGCCCTTTTGGGCCATTTTCGGCCGAAAATTTTCGGTGGCCGAATATTCGGTGCATCCCTAGTCTTTAGTGTTGAGGAAAGGACGGAGTTTGGCGATCCGACGTAAGTGAAAGAAGGCCGATTTAGTGACAAATTTGATATGAGACTGGAGTGAAAGGGAGGAGTCAAAAAGTACACCCAGATTTTTAACAGTGTTAGATGGTTTGATGAAAGTGCCCGCAATCTCGCACTTGAAATCAGTGGGAATTTTCCTGATAAGAGATGGAGTTCCAATAAAAATGATCTCAGTTTTGTCCATGTTGAGTTTTAGAAAATTACATTGAAGCCAATCTGTTATTTCATGCACACAAGCTGAGATTTTGTCAGTCGTGACAGACAAAGCAGGTGAACAAACAAGTGTATAATTGGATGTCATCAGCATAGAAATGATAATTAAAACCATGACGTTGCAAGATGAGACCAAGAGGTATTATATAAATTATGAATAATAATGGCCCCAGAACAGATCCCTGAGGGACACCTTGCGTAAGGGGGACAGCAGGTGACTGAGAATCGTGTACCAAAATGTAGAATTGTCTGTCAGAGAGGTAGGAGTAAAACCAAGATAGAGCAGCACCAGAAATACCTACATCCGCAAGGCGCAGCATAAGTAGTTCATGGGAGACTGTGTCAAAGGCAGAGCTAAGGTCAAGAAGCAAGAGTAACGACAGCACGCCAGAGTCGCCAGAAAGAAGCAAGTCATTCAGCACCTTGACAAGGGCTGTTTCAGTACTATGTAGAGGACGAAAACCAGATTGAAAGGGATTAAAGAGGCTGTAGTATGTTGGCTGTACATGGCTGTAGTATGTTGAGACTGTCATTAAAGAAGACAGTTGATCAAGCCTCTGTGAAAGGTCATCAAGTGATTTATTTTAAAGAAAGCTTGAGAATCGTAGGATGCTAGCATTAGGTGCAGAGAATATCCGTGCTTGAATGGCTATTACCTAGCTATATGTCAGTCAAGAATTAGCCTAGACAAATGATTTTTCTGTCAACCTTTAGCTCACTCTCTGTTGTCAGCCTTAACAGAGTGATTTCACCCAGATCAAATTAAATGCCTTTCAAACTGCCCTCAATCTCAGAGAGTCAAATTCAAGTTATCAAGGAAATGGCTTTGACAGCATGTCTTGTTGAACATGCAGAGCTTCTACACAGCCAAGTGGTTTGGGATAAAGATAAACAGCAATTGGACTACACATTTTGATTAGGCTATTCTATTTTGTTTGATGGAAACTTTCAGAAGACGTTGTTGGCACTCAAGGAAATCTCTGCCTACAAGCCTAGTTTGAAAGACAACATCCTAAAGCCATTTAATCTATTTCCTCTTCTTTTCAAACCAGAAACCACCTGAGCATGTTTCACATCCTGTGTGGGGTGGCAATCCGAAATATAGGTGACAAACCAGGACAAAAGGGCAGATTAGAGCAATGTGATTGGCAGAGACAGCTGTTATATCAAGAGGACATCCTCTCCTGTATCCGTAGAGGGACTGGTGAGGGGCGAGCAGATAGGATTAGAAACAGGAAGGACGTCAGAATAGGAAAAACAACAGAACCAAACACCAAGACATGCAGAGCAAAGCGGAACATGGGGGAACGATAGTGGAGGATTTATATTGAAAACACAGACTGACGAATCAAAAGATACACAGATAAAGAGGCCGAGGAAGAAAGAGGGAGATATTCTTTACGGAATTCTTAACGGTATTCTTTACGGTATTTTTCACATATACTTTACGGTATTCTTAACGGTAGTCTTTACGGTATTCTTCACATATACTTTACCGTATTCTTAACGGTATTCTTTACGGTATTCTTCACATATACTTTACCGTATTCTTAACGGTATTCTTTACGGTATTCTTCACATATTCTTTACGGTATTCTTTACGGTATTCTTTACGGTATTCTTTACGGTATTCTTTCACTTTGTTCCCAGGACTCATAATAACACCACAGTTGCCTAACTCCTATTCGCACAATATAAAGGCAGCCTGCCCCCCTCTTTCCCTGTCTTTCCTTCCAATCTGTCACTTTCTCTTCCGCCAGACACTTCTTGTCTTCCTTATTTCCATGCTTCTCTAACACACTCTTTCGCTGTGACGCTCTCACCCAATCCTTTGTCACGTTCACTTGCTATTTCTCTCTCTGTGGTTGGATGCCAGCAGTCTGTTACAAGCAAATCAGACAAGAGTTGCCAAGACTGGCAATTAGGCTTTTCTGATCCTTCACAGATACCACAGATCTCAGACTCCGCGGCCCGCCCTGACTCCGCGGCCCGCCCTGACTCCGCGGCCCGCTCTGACTCCGCGGCCCGCTCTGACTCCGCCGCCCGCTCTGACTCCGCCGCCCGCTCTGACTCCGCCGCCCGCTCTGACTCCGCCGCCCGCTCTGACTCCGCCGCCCGCTCTGACTCCGCCGCCCGCTCTGACTCCGCCCGCTCTGACTCCGCCCGCTCTGACTCCACACACACAACAGGCGGAATAAGGATTTTCTCTCTTTTCTACACCTTCTCTCTGCTGTTTCCCACTTTTTTGTGATCCATCAGTCCCTCAAGGACAAACAAGAAACAGCTTAGAGCTGGATGGATACACACATATAATATACACTCTGACAGATGGGCTAATTCTCCAAGACAAAAAGCAAAATACATTTAAGGCAAAAGGAAAAAATCTCGAAAACCATAACAAACAGCTCATTTGTTTGACTCCTGAATTAGCAAGGAAATACGTTCAAAACCCGGGCAGTGTGCACACATGGAGAGGGCCTTTTTAAGCAGGATGTGGTTTAGGAGGTTTGAATTGACATGCCGGAATTAAATCCCTACCAAATGAGATTTGTAATTATAAGGAACATTGTTATTTCCGAAATAACAATGTTGTGTGAGTATTTTCCCAACAGAAAAATACACACGCTCTCGCAGGCATTGGCTGAAACCAGAGTCTAGAAAGCTGGCACAAGGATAGCCACGAAAGGACACAAACTAAATAGCTTACAGCTAACGTTAACCCTTGTTTAACCTCCATGACCAAAATCCAGCGACAGTTTTTATGTGCAGACTGTGTGAAGGATGTGAAAAGGATGTCTCAGAGGGTATTAAAATGCTAACTGGGAACATGTTTGGAATCACTACAAAACAAAAGCATTTCAGTCATTAGTAGACACCCTTTTCCAGACAACGTACAGTCATGGGAGCATTATATGTTCAAACTGCACGATCCCACCTTGAGAACAAACTGTTCTCGTTTTCTAATCCCATTAATTGTTACTAAATGTGTTTTCTCAGAACCTGATCCCAGATGGCTTCAGGATATCACCACACCTATTGACATCAACTTAGTGAGAGAGAGAAAGAAAGTACAGGAGAAAGTGAGAGAATACCAAAGACACAGAAAGGACACCAGTATTTGTGTTTTTATACCAGCTGCCTGTTAAGGTTTCAGCTTTATTGTTAACATCTTTTGTTCATTCTGTGTCAAATTTAAAGCATCTATGGGTCCCAGAAAAACGCTTTATATGTTTAATGGATTATTATTATAACGTAGAAAGCAGAGATATGGTCCGGCTTACCTCTGAATTGGTCAAGCCATACATACCAGAATGTATGCTAAAAACCCATGAAGCAGGCCATGAAGCAGGCCATGAAGCAGGCCATGAAGCAGGCCATGAAGCAGGCCATGAAGCAGGCCATGAAGCAGGCCATGAAGCGACCATCAAGCAGGCCATCAAGCAGGCCATCAAGCAGGCCATCAAGCAGGCCATCAAGCAGGCCATCAAGCAGGCCATGAAACAGGCCATCAAGCAGGCCATCAAGCAGGCCATCAAGCAGGCCATCAAGCAGGCCATGAAGCAGGCCATGAAGCAGGCCATGAAGCAGCTTTTAAACTGACTACATTCATATCTGTGAAAGATCAGAGTGCAACTGAAACACAGTACAGTCAGAGCTCTGTGGTATCTGTGAAGGATCCGAGTGCAACTGAAACACAATACAGTCAGAGCTCTGTAGTATCTGTGAAAGAACCGAGTGCAACTGAAACACAATACAGTCAGAGCTCTGTGGTATCTGTGAAGGATCAGAAAAGCCTAAGTGCAAGACGTGTCAGTTTGGACACTCTACTAATGAGAGGGAAAGAGAGATGGAGTTAGACAAAGAGAGAATAAATTAAAATAAGGGAAAATGGGAAAGAAAATGAGGAAGAGAGAAAGTCTGAAAGAAGGGGGAGCTGAGACTTTGTAACCTATATGCAGAATCCATTGTGTTGAGGTTGCCTTAAGGTGAAATGGGAAACCAGCCATAGAGACAATCAAAGAAAGTCATTTGTGGCCTGGGGGAGATGATATCATCAGAAGCAAACCAGCTATACTATTTCTGTGTGTCAAACTACTTGAAGCAGTTATCAAGAGGCTTGTAACAAATGGTTAGGGTTAAAATCACCAAGCATGTCTGGGTGAGCGTGCAGGGAACTATTGTGTCAGCGCGTGAGAGACCTGTTTAAACAGTCAACAATACCTGGTAGCACATGATCCCGACATTCACAGCAGAGATAGTGACATGGATTTAGATCCCGACATTCACAGCAGAGATAGTGACATGGATTTAGATACAGACATTCACAGCAGAGATAGTGAAATGGCTAAGCTAGGTGAATTTAATTTTTCATGTATTATTTTTTAATTATTAAAAACTGGCGAGGCCTGTGCGACCACTCATGTATCTAAAAATACACACTTGTTGGGACCACACTAGACCAGTTGAGACCACACTAGACCAGTTGGGACTACACTAGTCCAGTTGGGACTACACTAGACCAGTTGGGACCACACTAGACCAGTTGGGACCACACTAGAACAATTGGGACCACACTAGACCAGTTGGGACCACACTAGACCAGTTGGGACCACACTAGACCAGTTGGGACCACACTAGACCAGTTGGGACCACACTAGACCAGTTGGGACCACACTAGACCAGTTGGGACAACACTAGACCAGTTGGGACAACACTAGACCAGTTGGGACAACACTAGACCAGTTGGGACAACACTAGACCAGTTGGGACAACACTAGACCAGTTGGGACCACACTAGAACAGTTGGGACCACACTAGAACAGTTGGGACCACACTAGACCAGTTGGGACCACAATAGACCAGTTGGGACCACAATAGACCAGTTGGGACCACAATAGACCAGTTGGGACCACAATAGACCAATTGGGACCACACTAGACCAGTTGGGACCACACTAGACCAGTTGGGACCACACTAGACCAGTTGGGACCACAATAGATCAGTTTGGACCACACTAGACCAGATGGGACCACATTAGACCAGATGGGACCACATTAGACCAGATGGGACCACATTAGACCAGATGGGACCACATTAGACCAGATGGGACCACATTAGACCAGATGGGACCACATTAGACCAGATGGGACCACATTAGACCAGATGGGACCACATTAGACCAGTTGGGACCATAATAGACCAGTTTGGACCACATTAAAACAGATGGGACCACAATAGACCAGTTGGGACCACAATAGACCAGTTTGGACCACATTAGAAAAGATGGGACCATAACAGACCAGTTGGGACCACAATAGACCAGTTGGGACCACAATAGACCAGTTGGGACCACATTAGGCTATTACAAACAAGAACCTCCTCAATTACGCTGAGGGGGATGTGGCAGAGAAGAGGGCAAGGAGGGGGCAGAAAGAGATGGGGAAGCCTCAAAATTACCTCCCCCTCCACCCTCCTCCTGCTGCCCAGAACCACATAAAAGACCTACTGGGTGGGTCCCCATATGGTACGGAGACTGTGTGTGTGAATGTCTGTGAATGTGTCAGATGGGTTGAGCAAGCAAAGAGAGCCTGATTTTGGATCTGTTTTTCTGAAGAACCCAATCAACACCACACACACGTATAAAGGCCAATTATGACACGCTGTTAAATCGTTAGTGTTTCCCCTCTGACAGCTCATATTACCTCAACCTACTTTCAGCACCCATCTACTTCCCTCCTTAACTCACATTATTTACCGCCTTAAATGCATCTCCATGCCTCTCCCGCTCTGCTCTCCCTTTCAGGAGACTTGTGCCTTCCATCCTGCCAGGAGACTTGTGCCTTCCATCCTGCCAGGAGACTTGTGCCTTCCATCCTGCCAGGAGACTTGTGCCTTCCATCCTGCCAGGAGACTTGTGCCTTCCATCCTGCCAGGAGACTTGTGCCTTCCATCCTGCCAGGAGACTTGTGCCTTCCATCCTGCCAGGAGACTTGTGCCTTCCATCCTGCCAGGAGACTTGTGCCTTCCATCCTGCCAGGAGACTTGTGCCTTCCATCCTGCCAGGAGACTTGTGCCTTCCATCCTGCCAGGAGACTTGTGCCTTCCATCCTGTCAGGAGACTTGTGCCTTCCATCCTGCCAGGAGACTTGTGCCTTCCATCCTGCCAGGAGACTTGTGCCTTCCATCCTGCCAGGAGACTTGTGCCTTCCATCCTGCCAGGAGACTTGTGCCTTCCATCCTGCCAGGAGACTTGTGCCTTCCATCCTGCCAGGAGACTTGTGCCTTCCATCCTGCCAGGAGACTTGTGCCTTCCATCCTGCCAGGAGACTTGTGCCTTCCATCCTGTCAGGAAACTTGTGCCTTCCATCCTGTCAGGAAACTTGTGCCTTCCATCCTGCCAGGAGACTTGTGCCTTCCATCCTGCCAGGAGACTTGTGCCTTCCATCCTGCCAGGAGACTTGTGCCTTCCATCCTGCCAGGAGACTTGTGCCTTCCATCCTGTCAGGAGACTTGTGCCTTCCATCCTGCCAGGAGACTTGTGCCTTCCATCCTGCCAGGAGACTTGTGCCTTCCATCCTGCCAGGAGACTTGTGCCTTCCATCCTGCCAGGAGACTTGTGCCTTCCATCCTGCCAGGAGACTTGTGCCTTCCATCCTGCCAGGAGACTTGTGCCTTCCATCCTGCCAGGAGACTTGTGCCTTCCATCCTGCCAGGAGACTTGTGCCTTCCATCCTGCCAGGAGACTTGTGCCTTCCATCCTGCCAGGAGACTTGTGCCTTCCATCCTGCCAGGAGACTTGTGCCTTCCATCCTGCCAGGAGACTTGTGCCTTCCATCCTGTCAGGAGACTTGTGCCTTCCATCCTGCCAGGAGACTTGTGCCTTCCATCCTGTCAGGAGACTTGTGCCTTCCATCCTGTCAGGAGACTTGTGCCTTCCATCCTGCCAGGAGACTTGTGCCTTCCATCCTGCCAGGAGACCTGTGCCTTCCATCCTGCCAGGAGACTTGTGCCTTCCATCTTGTCAGGAGACTTGTGCCTTCCATCATGTCAGGAGACTTGTGCCTTCCATCCCTGCGGTTTCAGCCGGCTGTCTGAAAAAACTAAAAACCGGCTTCCCATTTGGCCTCTACATCACACTGGGAGCTAAACACAGGGTTCGATGGGACCGAAGAATGGATGGAATGAACGAGGGAGAAGGGTTACCAGGAATGGGTCAAAGGAGGACAGAGGTCACTTTAAAACAGAGAAAACGTTTGTCTGCTCTTCCAGAAACAACGCAATCAAGCTGTGACAAGTTCAAACCCAAGTACATTCACATGTACATAAAGGGAAGTGACATCATTATATTGTTGAGTTCCTGTGGTTGTCTGTGCGTCAAAGTGTTTGTGTGCGCATGTGCCCAGCTAGACAAAAGGGGACATAGTATCAGGGCACGCGCACGCGCACACGCACACACACACGCGCACACACACACAAGCAGGAAATTATCCTTCTATCAGTCCATATGGCTGACAGCATGTGTTCTATTGTCCTATATATTTATTTATGACAGATCGAAAGAAACAGGAAACTGAGGAAGACAGAGGAATATACAGCCAGGAAGAAAAAGTGAATAATGGCTGGAGGATTAAACTGCAAATATAGGACCTGAAATATGTCTCAGTGCCTGAGGCTGACAGTTAAATCATAGGATTTCATTACATCCGAGCACCACGGTCTAGAGGCCCAGAGGACCACGGTCTAGAGGCCGAGAGGACCACGGTCTAGAGGCCCAGAGGACCACGGTCTAGAGGCCCAGAGGACCACGGTCTAGAGGCCCAGAGGACCACGGTCTAGAGGCCCAGAGGACCACGGTCTAGAGGCCCAGAGGACCACGGTCTAGAGGCCCAGAGGACCACGGTCTAGAGGCCCAGAGGGCCACGGTCTAGAGGCCCAGAGGACCACGGTCTAGAGGCCCAGAGCCACCTGGTAGACCAGGGAAGACTAAAGGGCATGACCACCTGGTAGACCAGGGAAGACTAAAGGGCATGACCACCTGGTAGACCAGGGAAGACTAAAGGGCATGACCACCTGGTAGACCAGGGAAGACTAAAGGGCATGACCACCTGGTAGACCAGAGAAGACTAAAGGGCATGACCACCTGGTAGACCAGGGAAGACTAAAGGGCATGACCACCTGGTAGACCAGAGAAGACTAAAGGGCATGACCACCTGGTAGACCAGTGAAGACTAAAGGGCAAGACCACCTGGTAGACCAGGGAAGACTAAAGGGCATGACCACCTGGTAGACCAGGGAAGACTAAAGGGCATGACCACCTGGTAGACCAGGGAAGACTAAAGGGCATGACCACCTGGTAGACCAGGGAAGACTAAAGGGCATGGCCACCTGGTAGACCAGGGAAGACTAAAGGGCATGACCACCTGGTAGACCAGGGAAGACTAAAGGGCATGACCACCTGGTAGACCAGAGAAGACTAAAGGGCATGACCACCTGGTAGACAAGTGAAGACTAAAGGGCATGACCACCTGGTAGACCAGGGAAGACTAAAGGGCATGACCACCTGGTAGACCAAGGAAGACTAAAGGGCATGACCACCTGGTAGACCAGAGAAGACTCACTATAATGAAGAGCACCCCTCACATTTTTGTAAATATTTGATTATATCTTTTCATGTGACAACACTCAAGAAATGACACTTTGCTACAATGTAAAGTAGTGAGTGTACAGCTTGTATAAAAGTGTACATTAGCAGTCCCCTCAAAATAACTCAACACATCTAACATCCACCAGCTACGTGATGTCTTCATAGAAGAGTTGAAGAGGACTGCAGTGGCAACCTGGGAAGCTCTGGTGAACTCCATGCCCAAGAGGGTTTAGGGCTGTGCAGGAAAAAAATAATAAGCCTATTCTCTCAGAAGTGATCTGATACATGGAATGTAGTGCA
The DNA here is from genome assembly GCA_029465975.1 of Dallia pectoralis. Taxonomy (NCBI): domain Eukaryota; kingdom Metazoa; phylum Chordata; class Actinopteri; order Esociformes; family Umbridae; genus Dallia; species Dallia pectoralis. Next base: position 24,990,511 of record CM055734.1, on the reverse strand, counting down.
GTGCTCTGAAGGGACAAATGCACAATGAACAGGAACAATCTCTACCCCAGGGTAAGGAATTCACAACAAGAGGAGGAAACTAGAAGTCGTGTTTGAGTAGTGCAGTATGGGCATAGTCACACATCCAAGCAATTACAGGAAACAACGAGGTGTCTGTGTGAGAAATCAAGTCAAATCTAGAATGTCAAACATTGTTTCTACGTCTCCTGCTCCAGTTTTGTTTTCCTTTCTCCACCACGGCATCCAGCTGTTGTCAAAGTGTTCCAAACAAAACACACTCCACAACCACTCCATTAAAAGGCCAGGCCAGTGAAAAAGTCAATCCAGTTAAAAGAGAGAGAACAGAGGGAAACACACAGACAAAACACCACAGGCCAGGGCATGGAGCAGAGGAGAGGAGGAGAGGAGGAGAGGAGGGGAGGAGGGGAGAGAGGAGGAGAGGAGGGGAGGAGCGGAGGAGCGGAGGAGAGGAGGAGCGGAGAGGAGGAGAGGAGGAGCGGAGGAGCGGAGGAGAGGAGGGGAGGAGGGGAGGAGAGGAGGGGAGGGGAGGAGGGAAGGAGAGGAGGAGCGGAGGAGAAGAGAGGAGAGGAGGAGAGGAGGGGAGGAGAGGAGGAGAGGACAGGAGGAGCGGAGGAGAGGAGGGGAGGACAGGAGGAGCGGAGGAGAGGAGGAGCAGAGGAGAGGAGGAGAGGAGGAGCGGAGGAGAGGAGGAGCGGAGGAGCGGAGGAGAGGAGGGGAGGAGGAGAGAAGGAGCGGAGGAGCGGAGGAGAGGAGGAGAGGAGGGGAGGAGAGGAGAGGAGGAGAGGATGAGAGGAGGAGAGGAGGAGAGGAGGAGAGGAGGGGAGGAGCGGAGGAGAGGAGGAGCGGAGGAGAGGAGAAGAGGAGCAGAGGAGAGGAGGAGAGGAGGAGAGGAGGAGAGGAGGAGAGGAGGAGCGGAGGAGCGGAGGAGAGGAGGAGCGGAGGAGAGGAGAGGAGCGGAGGAGAGGAGAGGAGGAGAGGAGGAGAGGAGGAGCGGAGAGGAGGAGCGGAGGAGAGAAGGAGAGGAGAGGAGAGGAGGTAACGCTGCTACCTCACTGATATCTTAGATGCTGGGCAGCATCAGGTATTGTGTAAAACCTGGCAGCTAACGCTGCTACCTCACTGCTACCTTATTATTCTGCACTTTGTGTGTTCCTGACTGGAGATCAGTAAGATAATATATATATATTTAAACTGTCTAGAAAATTTCTACAACAATCAACAAGTTTACACATCATATGTTCATTACAGTGACGTTGAATTATCTAAAAACTGAGACTCTAGCTAGATTTAATTTTTAATATTTCTGCACTTGAGTCTGTGTGAATCGTTACTGACTTTTATATTATATATTATATTATACACCAGGGTTATTTGTCAGTGATTTATGTTGTCCTGATAATTATTACATGTTTACAATACTGGAAGTTTCACAAATCAGTCAATATACTACTGTGATTGAAGTATTTAAATAAGAAAATGTCATTCATATCAAAAAATGCATCACCACATCTGATCACAACATATAGGCCTAACCTACAGGAAAAAACAGTTTGTGTTTAATATATCTAATAGTGTTTTTCATACTATACAATTATTGATTACTTGTCCGGGTTGAATAATACATAAGATAAAGAGCTTAAATAATAACAATAATAATCACAATATTGAAATAACATATAGCAATTAAATTATTTCCCTAAATAATTCAGCCCTTCTAAACGCTGGTTTAATTACTGCCTACGATGGACATTCCACAGTACAAGTCCAAACATACTAATATCACAGAACAAGTCCAAACATACTAATATCACAGAGCAAGTCCATACATACTAATATCACAGTACAAGTCCATACATACTAATATCACAGAGCAAGTCCATACATACCAATATCCCAGAGCAAGTCCATACATACCAATATCCCAGAGCAAGTCCATACATACTAATATCACAGAGCAAGTCCAAACATACTAATATCACAGAGCAAGTCCAAACATACTAATATCACAGGGCAAGTCCAAACATACCAATATCCCAGAGCAAGTCCAAACATACCAATATCCCAGAGCAAGTCCATACATACTAATATCACAGGGCAAGTCCAAACATACTAATATCACAGGGCAAGTCCAAACATACCAATATCCCAGAGCAAGTCCATACATACTAATATCACAGGGCAAGTCCAAACATACTAATATCACAGGGCAAGTCCATACATACTAATATCACAGGGCAAGTCCAAACATACCAATATCACAGAACAAGTCCATACATACTAATATCACAGAGCAAGTCCAAACATACTAATATCACAGAGCAAGTCCAAACATACCAATATCCCAGAGCAAGTCCATACATACTAATATCACAGAGCAAGTCCAAACATACTAATATCACAGGGCAAGTCCAAACATACCAATATCCCAGAGCAAGTCCATACATACTAATATCACAGGGCAAGTCCATACATACTAATATCACAGAGCAAGTCCATACATACCAATATCCCAGAGCAAGTCCATACATACTAATATCACAGGGCAAGTCCAAACATACTAATATCACAGGGCAAGTCCAAACATACCAATATCCCAGAGCAAGTCCATACATACTAATATCACAGAGCAAGTCCAAACATACTAATATCACAGAGCAAGTCCAAACATACCAATATCCCAGAGCAAGTCCATACATACTAATATCACAGGGCAAGTCCATACATACTAATATCACAGAGCAAGTCCATACATACCAATATCCCAGAGCAAGTCCATACATACTAATATCACAGAGCAAGTCCAAACATACTAATATCACAGGGCAAGTCCAAACATACCAATATCCCAGAGCAAGTCCATACATACTAATATCACAGAGCAAGTCCAAACATACTAATATCACAGAGCAAGTCCAAACATACCAATATCCCAGAGCAAGTCCATACATACTAATATCACAGGGCAAGTCCATACATACTAATATCACAGGGCAAGTCCATACATACTAATATCACAGAGCAAGTCCATACATACCAATATCCCAGAGCAAGTCCATACATACTAATATCACAGAGCAAGTCCAAACATACTAATATCACAGGGCAAGTCCAAACATACCAATATCCCAGAGCAAGTCCAAACATACTAATATCACAGAGCAAGTCCATACATACTAATATCACAGGGCAAGTCCATACATACTAATATCACAGTACAAGTCCAAACATACTAATATCACAGAGCAAGTCCAAACATACTAATATCACAGAACAAGTCCAAACATACTAATATCACAGAGCAAGTCCAAACATACTAATATCACAGAGCAAGTCCAAACATACTAATATCACAGAGCAAGTCCAAACATACTAATATCACAGGGCAAGTCCAAACATACTAATATCACAGAGCAAGTCCAAACATACTAATATCACAGAGCAAGTCCAAACATACTAATATCACAGAGCAAGTCCATACATACTAATATCACAGGGCAAGTCCAAACATACTAATATCACAGAGCAAGTCCAAACATACCAATATCCCAGAGCAAGTCCATACATACTAATATCACAGGGCAAGTCCAAACATACTAATATCACAGAGCAAGTCCAAACATACTAATATCACAGAGCAAGTCCAAACATACTAATATCACAGAGCAAGTCCAAACATACTAATATCACAGGGCAAGTCCAAACATACTAATATCACAGAGCAAGTCCAAACATACCAATATCCCAGAGCAAGTCCATACATACTAATATCACAGGGCAAGTCCAAACATACTAATATCACAGAGCAAGTCCAAACATACTAATATCACAGAGCAAGTCCATACATACTAATATCACAGGGCAAGTCCAAACATACTAATATCACAGAGCAAGTCCAAACATACTAATATCACAGAGCAAGTCCAAACATACTAATATCACAGAGCAAGTCCAAACATACCAATATCCCAGAGCAAGTCCATACATACTAATATCACAGGGCAAGTCCAAACATACTAATATCACAGGGCAAGTCCAAACATACCAATATCCCAGAGCAAGTCCATACATACTAATATCACAGGGCAAGTCCAAACATACTAATATCACAGGGCAAGTCCAAACATACCAATATCACAGAACAAGTCCAAACATACAAATATCACAGAGCAAGTCCAAACATACTAATGTCACAGAACAAGTCCATACATACTAATATCACAGGGCAAGTCCAAACATACTAATATCACAGGGCAAGTCCAAACATACTAATATCACAGGGCAAGTCCAAACATACAAATATCACAGAGCAAGTCCAAACATACTAATGTCACAGAACAAGTCCAAACATACTAATATCACAGAGCAAGTCCAAACATACTAATATCACAGAACAAGTCCAAACATACTAATATCACAGTACAAGTCCAAACATACTAATATCACAGAGCAAGTCCAAACATACTAATATCACAGAGCAAGTCCAAACATACTAATATCACAGAGCAAGTCCAAACATACTAATATCCCAGAGCAAGTCCAAACGTACTAATATCCCAGAGCAAGTCCATACATACTAATATCACAGAGCAAGTCCAAACATACTAACATCACAGAGCAAGTCCAAACATACTAATATCACAGAGCAAGTCCAAACATACTAACATCACAGAGCAAGTCCAAACATACTAATACCACAGAGAAAGTCCAAACATACTAATATCACAAAGCAAGTCCAAACATACTAACATCACAGAGCAAGTCCAAACGTACTAATATCCCAGAGCAAGTCCATACATACTAATCTCACAGAGCAAGTCCAAACATACTAATATCACAAAGCAAGTCCAAACATACTAATATCACAGAGCAAGTCCAAACATACTAATATCTGTGAGTTTGGGGAGATGACACACCATATAGAGAAGCTTGTCAGAAAATGTAAACTGCTAACTGGGTAACATTACCTGAATAATTATTGATTGTCTGCTGCCAGAAATGTGTTTGTACTCTGGTTGAACTCAACCTTACAGACTGGTTGTCCTCTGTATTGGACTGTGATGATACTTTATGTACGAGCCTCTAGCTCAACCTTACAGACTGGTTACTGATGTACACAAAACTAGTGACTCACAGTGCTGTCATATACATCCCTGGGATAGCGAAAACAGAATCGTTGAAACTGTGTTTAAAAACGCTATTTCACATATTCTATTTTCTATCTGTAAAAAGGGAAACGTGTATAAGCTCAGATCCTCACATGGTCAACAGTCCCAAAACTATCAACTGATGTTATAAGATGTATTCCAATTACGCATTAGTCATCAGATCTACAAAATCCCTGCAAACCACCTTATAACCTTAAGAGGTGTTGTCTCTAGAAGAGCTCAAATGACAGAGAAAAACAAGTTATTGAGATCTGTCACCCAATAGCAATGGTTGTGTTCAACACACTATACACACACACACACAAAGCTCAGTTTTTCTGTTAAACTTACTTCTGACATGCACTTGACTTTCCTATTAGATTTAACAAATCTAACATAACACTAACCTGTTTTAGAAGGTACAGTAGCGGTATTATAATAAAATACCGCATAACGCCAAGCTATTTTGGGATTTCCTCTTACTGGGTGGCCAGCAGGACAAGACCCGCTAAAGTATTTATACAGGCTATACTGTGAATTATGAGCATAGACAGTATTTATAGAGGCTAAACTGTGAATTATGAGTATAGACAGTATTTATACAGGCTATACTGTGAATTATGAGGACAGACAGTATTTATACAGGCTATACTGTGAATTATGAGGACAGACCGTATTTATACAGGCTATACTGTGAATTATGAGGACAGACCGTATTTATACAGGCTATACTGTGAATTATGAGGACAGACAGTATTTATACAGGCTATACTGTGAATTATGAGGACAGACAGTATTTATACAGGCTATACTGTGAATTATGAGGACAGACAGTATTTATACAGGCTATACTGTGAATTATGAGGACAGACAGTATTTATACAGGCTATACTGTGAATTATGAGGACAGACAGTATTTATACAGGCTATACTGTGAATTATGAGGACAGACAGTATTTATACAGGCTATACTGTGAATTATGAGGACAGACAGTATTTATACAGGCTATACTGTGAATTATGAGGACAGACAGTATTTATACAGGCTATACTGTGAATTATGAGGACAGACAGTATTTATACAGGCTATACTGTGAATTATGAGGACAGACAGTATTTATACAGGCTATACTGTGAATTATGAGGACAGACAGTATTTATACAGGCTATACTGTGAATTATGAGGACAGACAGTATTTATACAGGCTATACTGTGAATTATGAGGACAGACAGTATTTATACAGGCTATACTGTGAATTATGAGCATAGGCAGTATTTATGTCTGTATCAGAACATCATTACCATGAGCTGGTATCTGGTACCTGTACATCATTACCATGAGCTGGTATCTGGTACCTGTACATCATTACCATGAGCTGGTATCTGGTACCTGTACATCATTACCATGAGCTGGTATCTGGTACCTGTACATCATTACCATGAGCTGGTATCTGGTACCTGTACATCATTACCATGAGCTGGTATCTGGTACCTGTACATCATTACCATGAGCTGGTATCTGGTACCTGTACATCATTACCATGAGCTGGTATCTGGTACCTGTACATCATTACCATGAGCTGGTATCTGGTACCTGTACATCATTACAATGAGCTGGTATCTGGTACCTGTACATCATTACCGTCCTCAGGCACATGAGCCCAGTATCGGCCCAGCACCAGATACGAGTATCAGTATGTCCATAATACACACCACTATTTATATATTTTAACCTGTATCACTTTCTGGATACCTTCATCCATGCATGTTCTGTATTTCGTTACATATCATTCTAAAGCACTGTGATGAGTGAATGAGCCCTGGGACAAGGCAGACGCCAATCAACACCTTTAGACAGGCCACCAGTCCATCAGAGACCTCAGGGGAAAAGCTATGGAAAACCCCACTCACACGGCCTCTTAAAGGGAAATAAAACAGGAAACTGAGGCGCTTTTCAGCTGCACAACAGCTGGTCACAATAGCTGGGGTTGAGAGGTGATTAAACAGATGCTGGTGGAAAACACAGGCGTACACATAAACACATGCACACCACCAAACTTTGTTAACCTTTCCAGGTAGCTACTAAATGTCCACACCTGACAAACAAACAGCACCTGGCCAAGAATGAAATAGAGATGGAGGGAGGGAGATAAAACATGAACAAGAGGCATAAGAGAGGGAGAGGAAAGAACAACCATTGCCTTGCGAGAAGAAAAGCCAAAGAGCGAGAAAATGAAAAAGAGGAAAAAGTATTGTGTTCTCAGGTCTTTCTAGTGGAAAGTGTGGCTGTATCAGTTCTGACATCAAAGGTCCAGTGAGAGGGATCGAGACACAGCAAAAAGACATGAAGTACATACGAATGAACAGGAAGAGAGAGAGAAATTTCAAAACAGATCTGAACAGAGAGAAAGGAAGGTAGAGCAGAGACGAAAAGAGAGGGTTATTGACAATTAATGCACTTCAAACACAACAATCCAAAGAAATGAGTATGCTGTACACTAGGGATGCACCGAATATTCGGCCACCGAAAATTTTCTGCCGAAAATGGCCCAAAAGGGCATTGTCCTCAACAACATTTTAACATGACTAAATTGTCCCCACCAATATTTTAGCGAACTCCGTTATGAGTTTGTGAAGCAATTTGGGTCAATTCCGACCGCAGCGCCAGGAGGACGGTACTAGAAACGCCGTAATTTGATTGGCTAAAAAACCTAGGGGAGGGGAGTTATCTGACACGCTATAAGTACACAGGATAGTGACTGAAGACAACGGTAAAGTTACCAGTGCTTTCTGTTAATACATACCCCATATGTTAGAATCTTGCAGTCACAATAAACAGTGGAAATGTTTCCTGTCTATATTTTGCTTATGTAATGTGGCCTATTTGGGATATCCCATTAGTAGGGGCGGAGTATAGTGGCACCACCAGGGTCGCTACAATATATTGAATCTGACAAACAGCATTACCATCTAAAAGTTGAACGCCAGGTACTACATAATGATTTTTGTCTGCACATGGATAGGCCTATGCTAGTTAAACTTTAGTGTAGTATAAAAGCAACAGGCTATTGTCTCAACTAAACGCAAAAATAATCACATTATTCTCAGTAAAAGTTCACTTGCCGGAGGGGGGGGGGGGAGATGTCCCCACCAAAGCTGAGACCAAACCTACGCCCTTGGTGCCTCATATCCATAAATGCAATGGTACTAATAATTGGCATAATTTATTTCGGTGTTTCGGTTTTCGGTCTTGGTTTCCGCTTTTTCGGTTTTCGGTTTTGGCCAAGAATTTTCATTTCGGTGCATCCCTACTGTACACATTACACAATGAATTCAGTCAAACAACGGTCAGGATATATAGTTATAGTACAAGCTAAGCAACACAGATGATAAATAGAGCCATAAAACTAAAGAAAACATTGTTTATGAAAGTGTTCATTTGGTTCTGTTATAGTACAAAATATGATTAACACAAACATATAGATGTACTTATTTCTACACTAAACAAATGATGGACTATCTGGTTTCAAGATATGGTTCTCACAATTATTGTTTACAAAATAAGATTGTCCGTGCTTTCTTTTGTTTTGGATTTTTTTTAAACATATTTTATTAATGAAATATCAGCATATCCACATTTTTTCGTTTTTGCTGGACTAGTTTGAAGAGTAAGCGCCACCTTGGCACGGCTGTTGTACAATGGCTCAACAGAACCTGACACTAGGGGAAACTGTTGTGTCAAAGTGGAACAGTTTCCGTTGTGTGGTAATATTTTTAGCTTTAAAAAAGAAGATGCTGTGCAGCATCAGGTATTGTGCAAAACCTGCATAGCTAATGTTGCTAACGTTGCTACTGTTGCTAAAGTTGCTACTGTTGCTAACTTTGCTACTGTTGTTAACGATGCTAACGTTGCTACTGTTGGTAACGATGCTAACGTTGCTACTGTTGCTAGCGCTGCTAACGTTGCTAGCAGGGTGGGAATTATACCGCGGCCACGCGGCCATGGCCGCCGTTGCCCTACATTTTGTCCTTCATGCCCCATGGAAAAAAAAATCATTGTACGGCCACAGTTCCATGTAAAGCGACAGTGCGGCATAGCTTTGAATTACAGCGAGCCACCAAAGTAGTCTCTGAATTAGTTCGTGGATTCGCGCAGGTGCAGTGTCATAATCACATCGATGATCTCACGCCTCAAAACAGCAGTGCAAGTATGTAACGTCAGCACCAACAGAACGACACTCAGGTAAGCATTAGCAAACGAGCTAAGCTGGTTTGATATGATACGTAACTGATTAATGTGGTAGGATTTGGCTGAACGTAATACTTAGTATTACCGGTATTTGCCATTCTTTCCATACGTTAGCTAGTATTTTTCCTGCTAAGCCGTATTGATATTATAGCCTACATTACGTAGATACTTCAATGTTAAACATATGCTCGATCATGTCTGTACAATCTGCCATTATATTCGTTTTGCCTATATTCAGCACAATGAAATAATTTGTCCGATAACACACAGCGGTTAGTAATTAAAATACATATATAATGTTGAAAAGCTACAGCCGACGTCCTTCCATGACTTTTCCTAAATACGTGCATTTTACCTTGTCCCGTTTTCAGAATTGCAAAATCACAAACCGAACAATATATAAAACTACTATTTACATGTTTTTTGATACCTAAACTGCCTTCCTGTCGCCAAAATCCCACGCCGCTGGGCGTTGGTACCCAGGAGGTGTTAATTGCGGTACCCAGGCACCGATCACACTTCACTGAGCCTAGGATGGCAATGGTTGAATGTGCGATACACAGACATATACTACGAGATAACACATATAGACAATAGTCTGAATGGCTTGGTTGAACTAGAAAAAAATAGGTAAGTTTATAAAGAAATATGTTTCACTAAATAAACAGAACGAATTCCTCCAAATACATACAGCCCCATTCATGTGTCATGCGCCTATTGCACTCAATAATAATAACGAATGAACCACAGTGTATTCATATAGCCTACAAGAGACTTCAACCAAATATTGTTTTGTATCGAAATTAAACGAATATAAACAATAATTATTAATAGGCTTACTACAAATGGGCGATACATGAAATTACTCATGCACACAGAAGGACGTGGGACATACATAAGTCCGGGCATACGGCAGAAAGAGCATAAACCTGGACCGGTTATGGTCCGATCAATATCAAACTGGACCCGTTTTGGTCCGATCTTTATTAAACTGGACGGGTTTTGGTCCGATCTATATGAACACTGTGCACAGTTCAACCGGGTTAGTTTGCTGCTGTCTCATGTGCACTCGTAACAAGACTAACAAACACTGTGCGCAATGCAACCGGTTCGTTTGCGTGTCCTGCTCAAGCAGACAAACAACTGAAGCTGCGTGCCGACTGTGGACGGATAAATAATTATAAATAGATTTGTTTATCGGCCAATCATGCGCAAATCATTTGATTGCAAGTCGCTTGTGATCTAAAATGTCTTAGCATTTACTACATCAACATAGGACATACAGTTTGATGGAGTTTCATTTATTCGATTTTTTTAAATTTTAATATCATAGCCTGTGCATTTTAAAATAATGGTTTTATTTTTGTATTTTATGGTTACATAAGACAATAAATAGGCCTACATACTCTTTTAATAAAATTCAGGATGACAACACAGTAGATTATCTGATGCTGTTGGTCAAGTGTTTTTTTACATTGGTCACTGGACCAAAAACATGTCATATTATTTAGTGTTAATATGGCTGGTCTCGGTCTCGGCCCCCTTCGGTCTCAGTTTCGTCTTGGTCTCGGCCCCCTTCGGTCACAGTCTAGTCTCGTTCTCGAGCACAGCTCTGATGTATACCTTCTGGATGTAATGGCGCTCTCTCTTTCTCTCTCTCTCTCTCATAAAAAAATGTTTTTTATTAAAAGTCATATTTCATGTCTTATTCCAAATTAGGATGTTATGGTACCAATCTGAATGGGAAAACCATCGAATTGTACTCAATGGCCTTTGTGCCCTGTCATATGGCCTTGGTGCCCCTAAAAAAAAGAAAAGGTGGAGGCCAAATGGCCTTGCCCCTAAAATTACATAATTCCCACCCTGGTTGCTAGTAGATATTTGTTCTCCTTTATTTTTCTGCACTTTGTGGGTTAAGTTACTGACTAGAGATCAGTAAGATAATACATATTTATTTATTTAAAGACTAACTATAAAAGTTCACAGACAGTGTTCAAAAATGCAAGCCACATCTTTCTACATAATGTGTTCATTACAGTGACTTTGAATTATAAACTATTGAGTGTGGTCCTGGCCAACAGAAAAGAACAGTTTATTTTTTATGAATTTTTATCTAATATTTTGTTGGTCATACTAAACTAATTTGTATTGCTTGTCTGACTAATATAGAAAATAAAGAGCTTAAAAAAGAATTGCATATTAAATTGCATTCGCAGTATAGGCAATAATAAATCCCCATCAGATTATTTTCCAAAACCATTCAGCCCTACTTACAAGATGTGTGTACATATCTGAAATGAATGATGACAGAACACTTAATTAGTTAGCTGGAAAAAGGAAGATCAGTTTTCAACCAAACCTCTTTTTGTTGCATTTAACCCACCTTTCTAGGTGTTGTGTGGTGAATTACAGGTAACTCTCTTTCTTAAGTAAAAAATGACAAATCTTTTAGTTACCGGTCAGATGCTTTACCTGGTTGGCTACGTGCGTCAGTGAGTACGTGCGTGCTTTATTGAGTGTGTGCGTGAGTGAGTGCATATTGTAAAAGCCCCCACTGAAATTGGTTGGAACAAGAACAGTACAGACAGTAAAAAAACAGACATAAAATGGAATGGCTCTTCATTAACTCTCATTACAGGACTGCCTCATACAGGACTGCCTCGTACAGGACTGCCCCGTACAGGACTGCCCCGTACAGGACTGCCCCGTACAGGACTGCCTCGTACAGGACTGCCTCGTACAGGACTGCCTCGTACAGGACTGCCTCGTACAGGACTGCCTCGTACAGGACTGCCTCGTACAGGACTGCCTCGTACAGGACTGCCTCGTACAGGACTGCCTCGTACAGGACTGCCTCGTACAGGACTGCCTCGTACAGGACTGCCTCGTACAGGACTGCCTCGTACAGGACTGCCTCGTACAGGACTGCCTCGTACAGGACTGCCTCGTACAGGACTGCCTCGTACAGGACTGCCTCATACAGGACTGCCTCATACAGGACTGCCTCATACAAAACTGCCTCATACAAAACTGCCCCATACAGGACTGCCTCATACAGGACTGCCTCATACAGGACTGCCTCATACAGGACTGCCTCATACAGGACTGCCTCATACAGGACTGCCTCATACAGGACTGCCTCATACAGGACTGCCTCATACAGGACTGCCTCATACAAAACTGCCTCATACAAAACTGCCTCATACAAAACTGCCTCATACAAAACTGCCACATACAGGACTGCCTCATACAGGACTGCCTCATACAGGACTGCCTCATACAGGACTGCCTCATACAGGACTGCCTCATACAGGACTGCCTCATACAGGACTGCCTCATACAGGACTGCCTCATACAGGACTGCCTCATACAGGACTGCCTCATACAGGACTGCCTCATACAGGACTGCCTCATACAGGACTGCCTCATACAGGACTGCCTCATACAGGACTGCCTCATACAGGACTGCCTCATACAGGACTGCCTCATACAGGAAAGATGTTAGCCAAGATCATAAGCATTAAGGCCAGGATGTCTTGGGACACGTTTGCCAGTGCTGACGGTTGGCTGCTTCCAAATAACGCACAAACAATCCTTCTTCTTTACCCTTTCTAACGCCACGGGGGCCTTCGCCATCTCTATGGGGCCAAATCCAGTCAGAACGAGGTGAGAATCTGCAAACCCTTTCCCACCAATGGGAGGAGGCAGGTGGGTTTCAAAATGCATCTGGGGTCCAGTGAGCGAATTAAAGAAGTGCTGGGAGACGGTGTGTCACAGCCCCCAGGAAAGGGGAGAGAAGAATACAAGTTCTGTTCCCTCGTTCACCATGTTTAAAGGCCAACAGGAGAGAAGGAACCCCTTTTTTCTAGTTCTGAGTGTATAGAAGTATGCACTCACAGTGTTAAAGGCAACATAAACAGCAAATGACCGTGGGAATATTTCAGTACAATAAGCCACTGTGAATATCGATCAGGTTTCAAAACTAAAAACCACAAAGAGCAAGAAATAAATACAAGCCATGGATGCACAGTGAGGAGTGTGGCAGGTTATATTGTGTGTAAGCTACGAACAGACGACCAAAGTACCTTTTAATTTAGATTATTTTCACATTGAGAGGAATATACTTTACCTACTGTCAATTGTCTGAATTATTCCAGGACTCAAGTATCAAAAAAGGATGAGCATTGGCTTTGAAAACAAGTACATTTAAGAAGTGAAATTTCAATTTAACAAGTGTAATGTGGAGATCTAATGTCAAACACCAGGCCTAATCTGTATACTGACTCTCCACTTGACCCTAATTGCCTAATGTGTAGATCTAATGTCAAACACCAGGCCTAATCTGTATACTGACTCTCCACTTGACCCTAATTGGCTAATGTGTAGATCTAATGTTTAAACACCAGGCCTAATCTGTATACTCACTCTATACTGTTTGCCTAGTGATTTAACAGAGTTTCATACATAAACTGTACTCATGGTTTCATGTTTGCCTAGTGATTTAACAGAGTTTCAAACATAAACTGTACTCATGGTTTCATGTTTGCGTAGTGATTTAACAGAGTTTCATACATAAACTGTACTCATGGTTTCATGTTTGCCTTGTGATTTAACAGGGTTTCATACATAAACTGTACTCATGGTTTCATGTTTGCCTTGTGATTTAACAGAGTTTCATACATAAACTGCACTCATGGTTTCATGTTTGCGTAGTGATTTAACAGAGTTTCATACATAAACTGTACTCATGGTTTCATGTTTACCTTGTGATTTAACAGAGTTTCATACATAAACTGTACTCATGGTTTCATGTTTGCCTAGTGATTTAACAGAGTTTCATACATAAACTGTACTCATGGTTTCATGTTTGCCTAGTGAATTAAGGACTTAAGTAAACATATATAAAATCAAACTATTTTCGGTGAACCGTAAGCCGAGGTTGCACTCACATTAGACTGGTAGGTGTGGTCTCCTCTGACTGAATGGTTTGGTTTGTTTGGGGCTCCCCTCCCCTAATAAACCTCCATAAGATATCAGTGTTAGCTTAAACTGTCTATAAGTAGGACTACGTACCTCAGGTTGTAGCTACTGTATTACACACAAATGCCGTTTGATGACTGATGAAATTAACGTTACATAATACTCACAAGCATAACACATGAAGAACCCTGGATACATGCACTAACTAATGTTATCAAAATAACAAAGGTAAAGTCATTAAAATATCTTTATTATTAAACAGAAAGGTATAACTGTAAAAAAGGTTTCTCTGAAGAATCACCGGAGAATCACCGGAGAATCACAAGAGAATCACAAGAGAATCACAAGAGAATCACAAGAGAATCACAAGAGAATCACAAGAGAATCACAAGAGAATCACAAGAGAATCACAAGAGAATCACAAGAGAATCACCAGAGAATCACCAGAGAATCACCAGAGAATCACCAGAGAATCACCAGAGAATCACCAGAGAATCGCAGAAGAATCACCGGAGAATCACCAGAGAAGAGCTCTCACTGATACACCTGTTTCATCCATTCACGTTGGCACCATCAATGTCCCTAAGCTGGCTCTGAACCAAGTTTCTGTTAAGTAGCAGGTAACAGGTAAGTACAAGGGTCAGTTCTTAGTAACTATATACAATATTCAATTAAGTAAAGGTGTGTCATTCACTAAACATAACTCCTAAACAAACAACTGGTGACAGCCAACCAATTATGTGGTTGTGGGAAACAATATCAGTTTTTACTATATTTGTGAGGACTCAGAGTCCCCATAAGTAGAATACACAGACTGGATCAGACAGACACATGAGTAGGCTACACAGACTGGATCAGACAGACACATGACTAGGCTACACACAGACTGGATCAGAGAGACACATGAGTAGGCTACACAGACTGGATCAGACAGACACATGAGTAGGCTACACAGACTGGATCAGACAGACACATGACTAGGCTACACACAGACTGGATCAGACAGACACATGAGTAGGCTACACAGACTGGATCAGACAGACGCATGAGTAGGCTACACAGACTGGATCAGACAGACACATGAGTAGGCTACACACAGACTGGATCAGACAGACACATGAGTAGGCTACACACAGACTGGATCAGACAGACACATGAGTAGGCTACACACAGACTGGATCAGACAGACACATGAGTAGGCTACACAGACTGGATCAGACAGACACATGAGTAGGCTACACAGACTGGATCAGACAGACACATGACTAGGCTACACACAGACTGGATCAGACAGACACATGAGTAGGCTACACAGACTGGATCAGACAGACGCATGAGTAGGCTACACAGACTGGATCAGACAGACACATGAGTAGGCTACACACAGACTGGATCAGACAGACACATGAGTAGGCTACACACAGACTGGATCAAACAGACACACAGCATGACAGATGTGACTCTATAGAGCAGAGACACACTTCTATAAATACAACAGGGATAAGAAAAAGAATGTGACGCTTTGATGTGTGTGTGTGTGTGTGTGTGTCTGTGTGTGTGCCAGTGATCTTGTCCTCTAATGGGAGATGTGCTATATGTGTGTGTGTGTGTGTGTGTGTGTGTGTGTGTGTGTGTCTGTGACCTGGTCCTCTCTTGGGAGATGTGTTATATGTGTGCGTGTGTGTGTGTGTGTGTGTGTGTGTGTGTGTGCTATATGTGTGTGTGTGTTATATGTGTGTTATATGTGTGCTATAGGTGTGTTATATGTGTGTTATATGTGTGTGTGTGTGTGTGTGTGTCTTGACATTGCTCACAGAAGGGGCATGTGAAAACAGGCTGGCTGTCTTATTGCATGTACACAGATCAGCCATAACATTATGACCACTGACAGGTGACGCCTGATGTATCCCAGTGGTTGGGATTTATTACACAGCAGGTGAACATTATGTCCTCAAAGTTGATGTGTTAGAATCAGGGGAAAGGGGCCAGCATGAGGATCTGAACGATTCTGAACCAAATTGTGAGGGCTAGACGACTGGGCCAGTCCATAACCAAAACTGAAGCTCTTGTGAGATGACAAGGTCCTGGGTGGTCAAAGCTCATGTAAGCACGTAGGGAGCACGTGTGGTCCGATCAAACAGACAAGCTGCTGTAGCTCAAAGTGCTGAAAAAGTGCTCGTTCTGACAGGAAGGTGTCAGATTACACAGTGCATCACAGTTTGTTGTGTATTGGGCTGCGTAGCTGCAGACCAGTCAGGATGAGCCCATGATCACCCCCATGATGACCCCCATGATGACCCCCATACCAGGGTCGGGTCACAGGGGCAGCAGCTCTATTAGGGGACCCAAACTTCCCTTTACCTGGCCACATTAACCAGCTCAGACTGGGGGATCCCGAGGTGTTCCCAGGCCAGTGTGGAGATATCATCTCTCCACCTAGTCCTCTCATTATTTCACATTACAAAAAACAGGAATTTTAAGGGGTGTATACACTTTATATATATTTAAGATATTTATTATACAATAAGTGAAAAGAACGACTGTTGTATGATTGTTGTATATATTAGATTTATACTTTTTAAAGATAGATTTAAGAAACAATGAAGAAGAGATTTTGTTAGAAAAACCTTTCAAAGGCTTAGGTAGCAGAACATGTGTAAGACGTGGACTACTGGACCTCCCTAAGACAATAGAATATCCTTAAATTAGAAAGGCGTAGACTGCTGGACCTCCCTAAGACAATAGAATATCCTTAAATTAGAAAGGCGTAGACTACTGGACCTCCCTAAGCCAATAGAATATCCTTAAATTAGAAAGGTGTAGACTACTGGACCTCCCTAAGACAATAAAATATCCTTAAATTAGAAAGGTGTAGACTACCGGACCTCCCTGAGACAATAGAATATCCTTAAATTAGAAAGACGTAGACTACTGGACCTCCCTAAGAAAATAGAATATCCTTAAATTAGAAAGGTGTAGACTACTGGACCTCCCTAAGAAAATAGAATATCCTTAAATTAGAAAGACGTAGACTACTGGACCTCCCTAAGAAAATAGAATATCCTTAAATTAGAAAGACGTAGACTACTGGACCTCCCTAAGCGAATGGAATATCCTTAAATTAGAAAGGTGTAGACTCCCCGGGAATCATCACCTTAACGTGGTGGAGAGGTTTGTGTGCCCCTATGAACCTGAGGGCTGGGTTGTCTGGAGCTTCATGCTCCTGGTAGGGTTTCCCAAGGCAAAGTGGTCTCAGGCGAGGGGCCAGACTAAGAATGGTTCACCAAGACCCCATGAAAGATAGAGGGAAAAGGAGCGAGACCCTGCCAGGAGGAAGCCCAGGGCCCTCGTCTGGAGCCAGGCCCAGACGGCGGGCTCGAAAGCGAGCGTCTGGTGGCCGGGTTTGCCACGGAGCCCGGCCGGGCACAGCCCGAACGAGATACGTGGCATCTCTCTCCTCTCCATCCTGTGGGCCCACCACTCACAGGAACAACCGCAGGGGTCGGGTGCGCTGTCATATGGGTGGCAGTGAAGGTGGGGGGTCTCGACGGATCAGACCAGGGCGGCAGAAGCTTGCTTTGGGGACGTGGAACGTCACCTCGCTGGGGGGGAAGGAGCCAGAACTTGTGCGTGAGGTGGAGCGATACCAGTTGGATCTGGTGGGACTTACATCTACGCACAACCGGGGCTCTGGAACCTTACTCCTGGATAGGGGTTGGACTCTGTTCTTCTCTGGAGTTGCCCAGGGTGAGAGGCGGCGGGCTGTTGTGGGGATACTCACGAGCCCACGTCTGAGTGTTGGAGTTTACCCCGGTGGATGAGAGGTTTGCCTCCCTACGCCTAAGGGTGGTGGGGGGGAAAACTCTGACTGTTGTTTGTGCTTATGCACCAAACAGCAGTTCGGAGTATTCAGCCTTCTTGGAGACCCTGAAGGGAGTCCTATATAGGGCTCTAGTAGGGGACTCCATCATTCTGCTGGGAGACTTCAACGCACATGTGGGCATCGATGGAGACACCTGGAGAGGCGTGATTGGGAGGAACGGCCTCCCTGATCTAAACCCGAGCGGTCGTTTGTTATTGGACTTCTGTGCTAGTCATGGATTGTCTATAACAAACACCATGTTCGAACATAAGGAGGCGCATAAGTGTACATGGTACCAGAGCACCCTAGGCCGAAGGTCAATGATCGATTTTGTGATCGTATCGGCTGATCTAAGGCCGCATGTTTTGGACACTCGGGTGAAGAGAGGGGCAGAGCTGTCAACTGATCACCATCTGGTAGTGAGTTGGATCAGAGGGTGGGGAAAGACTTTGGACAGACCAGGTAAGCCCAAACGGGTAGTGCGGGTGAACTGGGAACGTCTGGAGGAGGCCCCTGTCCGAAAGATCTTCAACTCACACCTCCGGCGGAGCTTTTCAGGCATCCCTGTGGAGGTTGGGGGCATTGAACCTGAGTGGGCAATGTTCAAAGCTTCTATTGCTGAAGGTGCGGCGGTGAGCTGTGGTCTCAAGGTCCTAGGTTCCTCAGGGGGTGGTAACCCTAGAACACCGTGGTGGACCACGGTGGTCAGGGAAGCTGTCCGACTGAAGAAGGAGGCCTTCAGGGATATGCTATCCCTGGGGACTCCGGAGGCAGTTGCAGGGTACCGACAGGGCCGAAGGGCTGCAGCCGCTGCCATGTCAGAGGCAAAGCAGCGGGTGTGGGAGAAGTTTGGAGAAGCTATGGAGAAGGACTTTCGGTCGGCACCAAAATGCTTCTGGAAAACCGTTCGGCACCTCAGAAGGGGAAAACGGGGAACCATCCAAGCTGTGTACAGTAAGGATGGGACACTGTTGACCTCAACTGATGATGTGATCGGGCGCTGGAAAGAGGATTTTGAGGAGCTCCTGAATCCGACCTACACTCCCTCTAGTATAGAGGCAGAGCTGGAGGCTGATGGAGGGTCATCGTCAGTTTTCCTGGGGGAAGTCGCTGAGGTAGTCAAACAACTCCACAGTGGCAAAGCCCCAGGGACTGATGAGATTCGTCCAGAAATGCTAAAAGCTTTGGGTGGGGAAGGGCTGTCTTGGTTGACACGCCTCTTCAACATTGCAAGGAAGTCTGGGACAGTGCCAGAGGAGTGGCAGACCGGGGTGGTGGTTCCCCTCTTCAAAAAGGGGGACCAGAGAGTGTGTGCCAATTACAGAGGTATCACACTCCTCAGCCTCCCTGGTAAAGTGTACTCCAAAGTGCTGGAAAGGAGGGTTCGGCCAATAGTCGAACCTCAGATTGAAGAGGAACAATGCGGTTTTCGTCCTGGCCGGGGAACCACGGACCAGCTCTTTACTTGTGTTTTGTGGATCTGGAGAAGGCGTATGACCGGGTACCCCGGGATCTTTTGTGGGAGGTGCTGCGGGAGTATGGGGTGAGGGGGTCCCTTCTCAGGGCCATCCAATCTCTGTACGCTCAAAGCATGAGCTGTGTCCATGTCCTCGGCAGTAAGTCGGATTCGTTCCCGGTGGGGGTTGGCCTCCGCCAGGGCTGCGCTTTGTCACCAATCCTGTTTGTAATATTCATGGACAGGATATCAAGGCGTAGTCATGGGGGGGAGGGGTTCCCGTTCGGTGGGCTGATGGTCACATCACTGCTTTTTGCGGATGATGTGGTCCTGATGGCCTCATCGGTCGGTAACCTTCAGCACTCACTGGATCGGTTCGCAGCCGAGTGTGAAGCGGCTGGGATGAGGGTTAGCACCTCTAAATCTGAGGCCATGACTCTCAGCAGGAAACCGGTGGAGTGCCTACTCCGGGTAGGGAATGGGTCCTTACTCCAAGTGAAGGAGTTTAAGTACCTCGGGGTCTTGTTCGCGAGTGAGGGAACAATGGAGCGGGAGATTGGTCGGAGGATCGGAGCAGCGGGGGCGGTGTTGCACTTACTTCACCGCACCGTTGTGACGAAAAGAGAGCTGAGCCGAAAGGCAAAGCTCTCGATCTACCGGTCAATCTTTGTTCCTACCCTCACCTATGGTCATGAAAGCTGGGTCATGACCGAAAGAACGAGATCGCGGGTACAAGCGGCCGAAATGGGTTTTCTCAGAAAGGTGGCTGGCCTCTCCCTTAGGGATAGGGTGAGAAGCTCAGTCATCCGAGAGGAACTCGGAGTAGAGCCGCTGCTCCTTTGCATAGAAAGGAGCCAGTTGAGGTGGTTCGGGCATCTTGTACGAATGCCACCTGCGCGCCACCCTAGAGAGGTGTTCCAGGCACGTCCAGCTGGGAGGAGACCTCGGGGAAGACCCAGGACTAGGTGGAGAGATTATATCTCCACACTGGCCTGGGAACGCCTCGGGATTCCCCAGTCAGAGCTGGCTAATGTTGCCCGGGAAAGGGAAGTTTGGGGTCCCCTGCTAGAGCTGCTACCCCCGCGACCCGACCCCGTTAAAGCGGTTGAAGATGAGATGAGAGATAGACTACTGGACCTCCCTAAGCCGATAGAATAGCCTTAAATTAGAAAGGTGTAGACTACTGGACCTCCCTAAGCCAATAGAATATCCTTAAATTAGGAAGGTGTAGACTACTGGACCTCCCTAAGAAAATAGAATACCCTTAAATTAGAAAGGTATAGACTACTGGACCTCCCTAAGCCAATAGAATATCCTTAAATTAGTAAAACGTAGACTACTGGACCTCCCTAAGCCAATAGAATATCCTTAAATTAGAAAAGTGTAAACAACTGGACCTCCCTAAACCAATAGAATATCCTTAAATTAGGAAGGTGTAGACTACTGGACCTCCCTAAGCCAATAGAATATCCTTAAATTAGAAAGACGTAGACTACCGGACCTCCCTGAGACAATAGAATATCCTTAAATTAGAAAGACGTAGACTACTGGACCTCCCTAAGAAAATAGAATATCCTTAAATTAGAAAGGTGTAGACTACTGGAGCTCCCTAAGACAATAGAATATCCTTAAATTAGAAAGACGTAGACTACTGGACCTCCCTAAACCAATAGAATATCCTTAAATTAGAAATACTTAGACTACTATTATATTACCTCACACAATCCAACATGTTACCTCACATAATCCAACATGTTACCTCACATAATCCAACATGTTACCTCACATAATCCAACATATTACCTCACATAATCCAACATGTTACCTCACATAATCCAACATATTACCTCACATAATCCAACATGTTACCTCAAATAATCCAACATGTTACCTCAAATAATCCAACATGTTACCTCACATAATCAAACACGTTACCTCACATAATCAAACATATTACCTCACATAATCCAACATGTTACCTCACATAATCCAACATGTTACCTCACATAATCCAACATGTTACCTCACATAATCCAACATATTACCTCACATAACCCAACATGTTACCTCAAATAATCCAACATGTTACCTCAAATAATCCAACATGTTACCTCACATAATCCAACATGTTACCTCACATAATCCAACATGTTACCTCACATAATCCAACATGTTACCTCACATAATCCAACATGTTACCTCACATAATCCAACATGTTACCTCACATAATCCAACATGTTACCTCACATAATCAAACATGTTACCTCACATAATCCAACATGTTACCTCACATA
Source organism: Dallia pectoralis (assembly GCA_029465975.1). Classification (NCBI taxonomy): domain Eukaryota; kingdom Metazoa; phylum Chordata; class Actinopteri; order Esociformes; family Umbridae; genus Dallia; species Dallia pectoralis. The sequence continues at coordinate 24,968,503 of CM055734.1, read as the reverse complement.
ATCAAACATGTTACCTCACATAATCAAACATGTTACCTCACATAATCAAACATGTTACCTCACATAATCAAACATGTTACCTCACATAATCAAACATGTTACCTCACATAATCCAACATGTTACCTCACATAATCAAACACGTTACCTCACATAATCAAACATATTACCTCACATAATCAAACATGTTACCTCAAATAATCCAACATGTTACCTCACATAATCCAACATGTTACCTCACATAATCAAACATGTTACCTCACATAATCAAACATGTTACCTCACATAATCAAACATGTTACCTCACATAATCAAACATGTTACCTCACATAATCAAACATGTTACCTCACATAATCCAACATGTTACCTCACATAATCAAACACGTTACCTCACATAATCAAACATATTACCTCACATAATCAAACATGTTACCTCAAATAATCCAACATGTTACCTCACATAATCCAACATGTTACCTCACATAATCCAACATATTACCTCACATAATCAAACATGTTAACTCATATAATCAAACATGTTACCTCACATAATCCAACATGTTACCTCACATAATCCAACATGTTACCTCACATAATCCAACATATTACCTCACATAACCCAACATATTACCTCACATAACCCAACATGTTACCTCACCCTAATCCATGTTAGTACGGCCCTTGGTCACTACAGCTTCACTGTCTAATCACGTTTCATTCACCACTTCAGTATTCTTTCATACCTTCACAAATTCTCAGCAAAGCCGTCACCATATTCAAATGTGTAAAAGACACACAACATGGTTGTAAAATGTAGGGGGTTTTGTGAGTTTGAACCGTGAGTCCCCCACGGCTGGTGGTCTCAGAGCCTTGCAAATATGTCCCAATGGGATGACAGGAGCATCTGTGGTCCATCATCTGTGGTCCATGGTCTGAGATAAAGACTACACCCTTAGAGACTGAGGTCGGGTAATAACTGGAGTAGGCTATTTGTGGTGGAATCTAGTTTCATGTCATTTCTGAGTCAGATTGAAACATTCTCTCTGGTTTTTTTGCATTAAACGGTCACTAGAGAAGACCTTCTTGTATCTCAGACTGTGTAAAGGATTAATTATGTCTGCTTTTTCACATTAAGTGGAATCTGCTCTTTAGTACTGAGTGATGCATATATGTAATAGGTCGAGACATTCTTCACCAGCTTAAACACTTGGCTGTGTATCATACTGCTGAAATTCATAGTGGGAAAGTGAAGCCTGTCAATGACTGAGAACAAATTCTGTTTTGGGATTTTCAGGGATCCATTGTAAAATAGAGATATTACCAAATACCCTCTACAAATTGTGTCTACCTCAATAACATACCTAGACAAAATAAACCAAAAACCAGCGTGGACTCTTGAGGAATAACAAAGCCTGTCCCATGGGACGTGTGTGTAAAGTAACCTATTGTTTCAGTCTAGAGTAGATACAGAGTAATTCCTCCTCAATGGGATAAAAGCTGATTAAAAATGATTTATGGTAAAAACAAAGAATCAACTGTTAACCACAGTTAATCGTAAGGAAGTGTTACCCTGCTGGTAGAAAACTGCATAAGACTTGATCAAGGATATTGGCCAGGGATTCAGATTACAGCAAAAAAGATGTGTGTGTCTGTGTGTGTGTGTGTGTGTGTGTGTGTGTGTGTGTGTGTGTGTGTGTGTGTGTGGGGGGGGGGGGGGGGGGGGTGTTTGTAAACGTATGCAAATGCCAGAAGGACATTCATATACCTGACAACAAAGTTTACTGAAATAGACAACCAGTCTTTACTATCTTATTGCAGCTGCCAGACACATACGGGAAACATGAATCAGTATATGAGTCATTGTCTAAACCACAATGAATGACATGACAACTCATGATACCTTGAGTCAACTGAAGTCCCTACTCTCCAATGAACCGAGTTAAGGGTTGTGAATTATAGAAAGAACCTAGAGAAAAGGACTGATTTTGCCTTAACCTTTTTTGAAAAGATCAAAGCATTTGGGTTGTGAGAAGATTTAGTCGTTAGAACATTTTGCTTTGAAGCCTTCTCACCACAGGTGCATATAATTGACGCAGATGGTCAGTAGCAGTGAATCGATCAGATTTGACAGTAAAAACGCTCGTAAAAAACCAGGCTAATTAATATATATATGAACAGTTAACAGTGTGCTGTATTCTGCTTATTTATGGTCACATTTACTTCACAGCATACATAACTACAGATTTGAATGTTAACTATCTATGGTAACAGTTTATATAGATCCCATATTATTTATATGGTGCTATATAGATCCCATATCATTTATATGATGCTATATAGATCCCATATCATTTATATGGTGCTATATAGATCCCATATCATTTATATGGTGCTATATAGGTCCCATATTATTTATCCAGTTCTATATAGATCCCATATCATTTGTATGGTGTAGTATGTATCTTATACACATAAACACACTTAATAATCCCATTTATATAGTATAGTATGTATTTTATACACATAAACACACTTAATAATCCCATTTATATAGTATAGTATCTTATACACATAAACACACTTAATAATCCCATTTATATAGTATAGTATCTCATACACATAACCACACTTAATAATCCCATGTATATAGTATAGTATCTCATACACATAACCACACTTAATAATCCCATTTATATAGTATAGTATCTCATACACATAACCACACTTAATAATCCCATTTATATAGTATAGTATCTCATACACATAACCACACTTAATAATCCCATTTATATAGTATAGTATCTCATACACATAACCACACTTAATAATCCCATGTATATAGTATAGTATCTCATACACATAACCACACTTAATAATCCCATTTATATAGTATAGTATCTCATACACATAACCACACTTAATAATCCCATTTATATAGTATAGTGTCTCATACACATAAACACACTTAATAATCCCATTTATATAGTATAGTATCTTATACACATAAACACACTTAATAATCCCATTTATATAGTATAGTATCTCATACACATAACCACACTTAATAATCCCATTTATATAGTATAGTATCTCATACACATAACCACACTTAATAATCCCATTTATATAGTATAGTATCTCATACACATAACCACACTTAATAATCCCATTTATATAGTATAGTATCTTATACACATAAATGTAATAGTTGTACTTACGGATTGTGATGTTCTTGTGATCCAGCTTGCAGATCCCATCCTGTAAAGTTCCCAATCTCACTTGAATCCTGTGGGATCTGTTTAATACCAACCCAGCCTCCATCTCAATCCCCAGAAATATATCGCACGCATTCCGCGACAGATCGGATAGTTGGTGCAGTATATTTATCATAGTATGAGAGCAAACCTCATCTAATGCAGAGAATAACACAGTTCGTTTCCTGGGTCCGTCCAGCCCGGTGAGAGTCCCCTGGTCACCCGGGGTTGGGCCATTCCTCCCCGGGTGCCCACACTGGCGCAACCGGGACAGGCGCCGCGGCTCCACGGTCCTCTGATGAAAAGGCATTTTAAACTGCAAACGGCAACCAGGAAAAATACAAACTTTACTCCTGTTTACGTTCAAATCATTCGAGAGGAAATCCAAATGTTATTTATGAAGCTCCATGGTTCAAATCCCGCCATATTATTCAAAGTATGTGATGTTGTGAACTCAGAACTGGATCCCAGAAGTGGATTCAAATCGATCTGATCCAGAAACAACAAACACATCTAGTGGAGAAGAAAGGAAAAGTACAAGTAAACCCCGGAGAGGACAACCACCTGTGGTAATGGGACTGGACTCGGTATTCCTGGGATAGAAAGTGTACCTGCCTCCATATTGGGCTGATGTTGGAAAACCCGGACCCTGGATTTCATGTACAGCATAAGGAAACCATTTCACACAATTACATATGTTATTATTATAAAAGTAATTTAAAACAAAATATGCTATAAAGTATTTGGAAGGGAGCTTTGAATATAAACATTTAAATTATATAAACATTGCTACATTGCTGATTGGCTCCCTGAACAGTTGAACCCTAAACACACATCCCAGAATAATTCCAAGATCGTAGTTGATAATGGAGTTATTCAGTTGCATCTGAGTCAGCTAAAGAAGTAAGAAACAAAAGCTGAGCAGAGTACAATGTCCAGTTGGCAGTTCACAATCATTCCTATCACTATTTAAACATGAGATTTGTCTTTTGTTTGAGGTTCACTGTGGGTTCACCAAACCTCACCTCTGCCTCCTGATGGTGTCTAATGAACATTACAGCATGGTAAACATATTTTATTTCAATGATAAACAAACGTTGCTTAAGGTTATGTTTCTTCAACATCAATATAAATCATTGTGTCAAAGCTGCCAACACAACCAAACCGGATTTCTCTTTTCTGTTGACATTTCTGTGGTAATAATATCTATTTGAATATGAAAGGGGTGGCATGATGGTTAATAGGATTTGTTCTATGTTTTAATGTTAGTCATTTCCTCTCCTGTATCCTCCCTGCATTAAAGAGGCTAAACTGGAAAACACCAGAGCAAACATATGCTGAAACACAGGCCATGCAATACTAATGCAATCTTTGATGCATTTCTAGATTTGTACAAAGCATTAAGCACTAACTAAACCTTGAAAATATACTGTACATTTGAATTTTTTTTTTATAAAGATTACTTTAAGAACCTGCTGAAGGTCTACATAACTGCACACAACCCAGAGTATCTGATTCTACGAAAACTGAATATTTGAATATCTATTCACACAGTGTAGGGTCAGTGTGTAAATTGTTACAAGATACAATTCTAATAAATAAAATGGAACTATTGATGAAGATACGACACACATTCTAAAGTGATTCATTCACCATTTAAAAATCACTGAATTATAGCACATAAACAATGACCCAGAACAATAAATGATCGGTGTCCCCTGGTTGATGCTGGATGCTGGTTGGATGGATGGATTTCCGTCTCCCTGTACTGGGTTTAGCTCGTCTGTCTTAGCCCCTAGAATTTATGCTGCTTTATTTTTGTGCCTGCTAGGGGAGTAGAGAACCAGGGTGTCTAATACTTCCTTTTGCTTTGTCTGTTTACACCAAAGAGGACATAAGTTCATGGACCCCACAGTGGGACCTACACGCCCTAAGGTTCTCCTGGTTGTATTACAGGCCAAGCAGCTGATGAAACCTGATGGTTCCTAAGGTTCTCCTGGTTGTATTACAGGCCAAGCAGCTGATGATATCTGATGGTTCCTATGGTCTTCCTGGTTGTATTACTGGCCAAGCAGCTGATGATACCTGATGGTTCCTAAGGTTCTCCTGGTTTTATTACAGGCCAAGCAGCTGATAATACCTGATGGTTCCTAAGGTCCTCCTGGTTCTATTACAGGCCAAGCAGCTGATGATACCTGATGGTTCATAAGGCATTTATTAATTATAAAACTATTACTAAAAGTTCACATGGCACAGCCAGAAGATGACTGGTCACCCCCCAGAGCCTGGTTCCTCTCTGGGTTTCTTCCTAAATTCAACCCATCTTGGAGATTTTCTTAGTCAATGTGTATCAACCTGTGTATGAAACCTCTGTGGGGTTTCAGGCTGGGTGTTTGTATAAGTACTTTGTGACAACTGTCGCAAAAAAGGACTTAATAAAATGAATATGACTTGAAATAAATAATGGAGTTTTCTGTCCAGAAGTCAGCCTAACCCCAATCCTAACCCTGTCCAGAAGTCAACCTAACCCACCCTGTCCAGAAGTCAGCCTAACCCCAACCCTAACCCTGTCCAGAAGTCACCCTAACCCCAACCCTAACCCTGTCCAGAAGTCAGCCTAACCCCAACCCTAACCCTGTCCAGAAGTCACCCTAACCCCAACCCAAACCCTGTCCAGAAGTCAGCCTAACCCCAACCCTAACCCTGTCCAGAAGTCAGCCTAACCCCAACCCAAACCCTGTCCAGAAGTCACCCTAACCCCAACCCTAACCCTGTCCAGAAGTCAGCCTAACCCCAACCCTAACCCTGTCCAGAAGTCACCCTAACCCCAACCCAAACCCTGTCCAGAAGTCACCCTAACCCCAACCCAAACCCTGTCCAGAAGTCACCCTAACCCCAACCCTAACCCTGTCCAGAAGTCAGCCTAACCCCAACCCTAACCCTGTCCAGAAGTCAGCCTAACCCCAACCCTAACCCTGTCCAGAAGTCACCCTAACCCCAACCCAAACCCTGTCCAGA
>CM055734.1:24941557-24961732 GCA_029465975.1 Dallia pectoralis | reverse complement strand
GAAACAAGCTAGTTATCATTATAACGTTAGTAGTTAAATCAGTAGGGTTTATTTACTTTATTGGAGTGAAACAAGCTAGTTATCATTATAACATTAGTAGTTAAATCAGTAGGGTTTATTTACTTTATTGGAGTGAAACAAGCTAGTTATCATTATAACAAGCTAACTATCATTATAAGTTAGTAGTTAAATCAGTAGGATTTATTTACTTTATTGGAGTGAAACAAGCTAGTTATCATTATAACATTAGTAGTTAAATCAGTAGGGTTTATTTACTTTATTGGAGTGAAACAAGCTAGTTATCATTATAACGTTAGTAGTTAAATCAGTAGGGTTTATTCACTTTATTGGAGTGAAACAAGCTAGTTATCATTATAACGTTAGTAGTTAAATCAGTAGGTTTATTTACTTTATTGGAGTGAAACAAGCTAGTTATCATTATAACATTAGTAGTTAAATCAGTAGGGTTTATTTACTTTATTGGAGTGAAACAAGCTAGTTATCATTATAACATTAGTAGTTAAATCAGTAGGGTTTATTTACTTTATTGGAGTGAAACAAGCTAGTTATCATTATAATTGTTAGTAGTTAAATCAGTAGCGTTGATTTACTTTATTGGAGTAAAACAAGCTAGTTATCATTATTTATCAGTAAGATTTATTTATTTATTGGAAACAAGCTAGTTATCATTATAACATTAGTAGTTAAATCAGTAGGATTTATTTACTTTATTGGAGTGAAACAAGCTAGTTATCATTATAACATTAGTAGTTAAATCAGTAGGATTTATTTACTTTATTGGAGTGAAACAAGCTAGTTATCATTATAACATTAGTAGTTAAATCAGTAGGGTTTATTTACTTTATTGGAGTGAAACAAGCTAGTTATCATTATAACATTAGTAGTTAAATCAGGGTTTATTTACTTTATTGGAGTGAAACAAGCTAACTATCATTTATTTAAACTTTATTGGAGTGAAACAAGCTAGTTATCATTATAACATTAGTAGTTAAATCAGTAGGGTTTATTTACTTTATTGGAGTGAAACAAGCTAGTTATCATTATCAGTTAAATATAGGGTTTATTTACTTTATTGGAGAAACAAGCTAGTTATCATTATAACATTAGTAGTTAAATCAGTAGGATTTATTTACTTTATTGGAGTGAAACAAGCTAACTATCATTATAACATTAGTAGTTAAATCAGTAGGTTTATTTACTTTATTGGAGTGAAACAAGCTAGTTATCATTATAACATTAGTAGTTAAATCAGTAGGGTTTATTTACTTTATTGGAGTGAAACAAGCTAGTTATCATTATAACGTTAGTAGTTAAATCAGTAGGGTTTATTTACTTTATTGGAGTGAAACAAGCTAGTTATCATTATAACATTAGTAGTTAAATCAGTAGGTTTATTCACTTTATTTATTTACTTTATTGTAGTTAAATCAGTGAAACAAGCTAGTTATCATTATAACATTAGTAGTTAAATCAGTAGGGTTTATTTACTTTATTGAGTGAAACAAGCTAGTTATCATTAAACATTATTAGTAGTTAAATCAGTAGGGTTTATTTACTTTATTGGAGTGAAACAAGCTAGTTATCATTATAACATTAGTAGTTAAATCAGTAGGGTTTATTTACTTTATTGGAGTGAAACAAGCTAGTTATCATTATAACATTAGTAGTTAAATCAGTAGGGTTTATTTACTTTATTGGAGTGAAACAAGCTAGTTATCATTATAACTTTATTTAGTAGTTAAATCAGTAGGGTTTATTCACTTTATTGGAGTGAAACAAGCTAGTTATCATTATAACGTTAGTAGTTAAATCAGTAGGGTTTATTTACTTTATTGGAGTGAAACAAGCTAGTTATCATTATAACATTAGTAGTTAAATAGTAATTTATTTACTTTATTGGAGTGAAACAAGCTAGTTATCATTATAACATTTCAGTAGGGTTTATTTACTTTATTGAAACAAGGTTAGTGAAACAAGCTAGTTATCATTATAACATTAGTAGTTAAATCAGTAGGATTTATTTACTTTATTGGAGTGAAACAAGCTAGTTATCATTATAACGTTAGTAGTTAAATCAGTAGGGTTTATTTACTTTATTGGAGTGAAACAAGCTAGTTATCATTATAACATTAGTAGTTAAATCAGTAGGATTTATTTACTTTATTGGAGTGAAACAAGCTAGTCAGTAGGGTTTATCATTATAACATTAGTAGTTAAATCAGTAGGGTTTATTTACTTTATTGGAGTGAAACAAGCTAGTTATCATTATAACATTGTTAGTAGTTAAATCAGTAGGGTTTATTTACTTTATTAGTGAAACAAGGTTTATTTACTTTATTGGAGTAGAAACATTAGTAGTTTATCATTATGAAACAAGCTAGTTATCATTATAACATTAGTAGTTAAATCAGTAGGATTTATTTACTTTATTGGAGTGAAACAAGCTAGTTATCATTATAACATTAGTAGTTAAATCAGTAGGGTTTATTTACTTTATTGGAGTGAAACAAGCTAGTTATCATTATAACGTTAGTAGTTAAATCAGTAGGGTTTATTTACTTTATTGGAGTGAAACAAGCTAGTTATCATTATAACGTTAGTAGTTAAATCAGTAGGGTTTATTTACTTTATTGGAGTGAAACAAGCTAGTTATCATTATAACATTAGTAGTTAAATCAGTTATCATTATAGTTAGCAGTTAAAACAGTAGGGTTTATTTACTTTATTGGAGTGAAACAAGCTAGTTATCATTATAACATTAGTAGTTAAATCAGTAGGGTTTATTTACTTTATTGGAGTGAAACAAGCTAGTTATCATTATATTGTTAGTAGTTAAATCAGTAGCGTTGATTTACTTTATTGGAGTAAAACAAGCTAGTTATCATTATAACGAGAGCAGTTAAATCAGTAGGATTTATTTACTTTATTGGAGTGAAACAAGCTAGTTATCATTATAACGTTAGTAGTTAAATCAGTAGGGTTTATTTACTTTATTGGAGTGAAACAAGCTAGTTATCATTATAACATTAGTAGTTAAATCAGTAGGGTTTATTTACTTTATTGGAGTGAAACAAGCTAGTTATCATTATAACATTAGTAGTTAAATCAGTAGGGTTTATTTACTTTATTGGAGTGAAACAAGCTAGTTATCATTATAACATTAGTAGTTAAATCAGTAGGGTTTATTTACTTTATTGGAGTGAAACAAGCTAGTTATCATTATAACGTTAGTAGTTAAATCAGTAGGGTTTATTTACTTTATTGGAGTGAAACAAGCTAGTTATCATTATAACATTAGTAGTTAAATCAGTAGGATTTATTTACTTTATTGGAGTGAAACAAGCTAGTTATCATTATAACATTAGTAGTTAAATCAGTAGGAAACAAGTTTATTTACTTTATTGGAGTGAAACAAGCTAGTTATCATTATAACATTAGTAGTTAAATCAGTAGGGTTTATTTACTTTATTGGAGTGAAACAAGCTAGTTATCATTATAACGTTAGTAGTTAAATCAGTAGGTTTATTTACTTTATTGGAGTGAAACAAGCTAGTTATCATTATAACGTTAGTAGTTAAATCAGTAGGGTTTATTTACTTTATTGGAGTGAAACAAGCTAGTTATCATTATAACATTAGTAGTTAAATCAGTAGGTTTATTTACTTTATTGGAGTGAAACAAGCTAGTTATCATTATAACATTAGTAGTTAAATCAGTAGTGAAACAAGGGTTTATTTACTTTATTGGAGTGAAACAAGCTAGTTATCATTATAACGTTAGTAGTTAAATCAGTAGGGTTTATTTACTTTATTGGAGTGAAACAAGCTAGTTATCATTATAACGTTAGTAGTTAAATCAGTAGGGTTTATTTACTTTATTGGAGTGAAACAAGCTAGTTATCATTATAACGTTAGTAGTTAAATCAGTAGGATTTATTTACTTTATTGGAGTGAAACAAGCTAGTTATCATTATAACATTAGTAGTTAAATCAGTAGGGTTTATTTACTTTATTGGAGTGAAACAAGCTAGTTATCATTATAACATTAGTAGTTAAATCAGGTGGGTTCATTTACTTTATTGGAGTAAAACAAGCTAGTTATCATTATATTGTTAGTAGTTAAATCAGTAGCGTTGATTTACTTTATTGGAGTAAAACAAGCTAGTTATCATTATAACATTAGTAGTTAAATCAGTAGGATTTATTTACTTTATTGGAGTGAAACAAGCTAGTTATCATTATCAGTAGGATTTATTTACTTTATTTGAAACAAGCTAGTTATCAATCAGTTAAATCAGTAGGTTTATTTACTTTATTGGAGTGAAACAAGCTAGTTATCATTATAACATTAGTAGTTAAATCAGTAGGATTTATTTACTTTATTGGAGTGAAACAAGCTAGTTATCATTATAACGTTAGTAGTTAAATCAGTAGGGTTTATTTACTTTATTGGAGTGAAACAAGCTAGTTATCATTATAACATTAGTAGTTAAATCAGTAGGATTTATTTACTTTATTGAGTGAAACAAGTGTTATCATTATAACAAGCATTAGTAGTTAAATCAGTGGGTTTATTCATTTGAAACAAGCTAGTTATCATTATAACGTTAGTAGTTAAATCAGTAGGTTTATTTACTTTATTGGAGTGAAACAAGCTAGTTATCATTATAACGTTAGTAGTTAAATCAGTAGGGTTTATTTACTTTATTGGAGTGAAACAAGCTAGTTATCATTATAACATTAGTAGTTAAATCAGTAGGGTTTATTTACTTTATTGGAGTGAAACAAGCTAGTTATCATTATAACGTTAGTAGTTAAATCAGTAGGGTTTATTTACTTTATTGGAGTGAAACAAGCTAGTTATCATTATAACATTAGTAGTTAAATCAGTAGGATTTATTTACTTTATTGGAGTGAAACAAGCTAGTTATCATTATAACATTAGTAGTTAAATCAGTAGGATTTATTTACTTTATTGGAGTGAAACAAGCTAGTTATCATTATAACATTAGTAGTTAAATCAGTAGGGTTTATTTACTTTATTGGAGTGAAACAAGCTAGTTATCATTATAACGTTAGTAGTTAAATCAGTAGGGTTTATTTACTTTATTGGAGTGAAACAAGCTAGTTATCATTATAACATTAGTAGTTAAATCAGTAGGATTTATTTACTTTATTGGAGTGAAACAAGCTAGTTATCATTATAACATTAGTAGTTAAATCAGTAGGGTTTTATTTACTTTATTGGAGTGAAACAAGCTAACTATCATTATAACATTAGTAGTTAAATCAGTAGGTTTATTTACTTTATTGGAGTGAAACAAGCTATCATTATATTACAGTAGGGTTTATTTACTTTATTAGTTATCATTATTTATTTACTTTATTGAGTGAAACAAGCTAGTTATCAATCATTAGTAGTTAAATCAGTAGGGTTTATTTACTTTATTGGAGTTTATTTACATTAGTAGTTTATTGGAGTGAAACAAGCTAGTTATCATTATAACGTTAGTAGTTAAATCAGTAGGGTTTATTTACTTTATTGGAGTGAAACAAGCTAGTTATCATTATAACGTTAGTAGTTAAATCAGTAGGGTTTATTTACTTTATTGGAGTGAAACAAGCTAGTTATCATTATAACGTTAGTAGTTAAATCAGTAGGGTTTATTTACTTTATTGGAGTGAAACAAGCTAGTTATCATTATAACATTAGTAGTTAAATCAGTAGGGTTTATTTACTTTATTGGAGTGAAACAAGCTAGTTATCATTATAATTTAGTAGTTAAATCAGTAGGGTTTATTTACTTTATTGGAGTGAAACAAGCTAGTTATCATTATAACGTTAGTAGTTAAATCAGTAGGGTTTATTTACTTTATTGGAGTGAAACAAGCTAGTTATCATTATAACATTAGTAGTTAAATCAGTAGGATTTATTTACTTTATTGGAGTGAAACAAGCTAGTTATCATTATAACATTAGTAGTTAAATCAGTAGGGTTTATTTACTTTATTGGAGTGAAACAAGCTAGTTATCATTATAACGTTAGTAGTTAAATCAGTAGGGTTTATTTACTTTATTGGAGTGAAACAAGCTAGTTATCATTATAACATTAGTAGTTAAATCAGTAGGGTTTATTTACTTTATTGGAGTGAAACAAGCTAGTTATCATTATAACATTAGTAGTTAAATCAGTAGGATTTATTTACTTTATTGGAGTGAAACAAGCTAGTTATCATTATAACATTAGTAGTTAAATCAGTAGGGTTTATTCACTTTATTGGAGTGAAACAAGCTAGTTATCATTTTTTACTTTATTGGAGTGAAACAAGCTAGTTATCATTATATTGTTAGTAGTTAAATCAGTAGGATTTATTTACTTTATTGGAGTAAAACAAGCTAGTTATCATTATAGTTAAATCAGTAGGATTTATTTACTTTATTGGAGTGAAACAAGCTAGTTATCATTATAACATTAGTAGTTAAATCAGTAGGGTTTATTTACTTTATTGGAGTGAAACAAGCTAGTTATCATTATAACGTTAGTAGTTAAATCAGTAGGTTTATTTACTTTATTGGAGTGAAACAAGCTAGTTATCATTATATCAGTAGGATTTATTTACTTTATTGGAGTGAAACAAGCTAGTTATCATTATAACATTAGTAGTTAAATCAGTAGGTTTATTTACTTTATTGGAGTGAAACAAGCTAACTATCATTATAACATTAGTAGTTAAATCAGGTGGGTTTATTTACTTTATTGGAGTGAAACAAGCTAGTTATCATTATATTGTTAGTAGTTAAATCAGTAGCGTTGATTTACTTTATTGGAGTAAAACAAGCTAGTTATCATTATAACGAGAGCAGTTAAATCAGTAGGATTTATTTACTTTATTGGAGTGAAACAAGCTAGTTATCATTATAACATTAGTAGTTAAATCAGTAGGGTTTATTTACTTTATTGGAGTGAAACAAGCTAGTTATCATTATAACATTAGTAGTTAAATCAGTAGGGTTTATTTACTTTATTGGAGTGAAACAAGCTAGTTATCATTATATTGTTAGTAGTTAAATCAGTAGCGTTTATTTACTTTATTGGAGTGAAACAAGCTAGTTATCATTATAACATTAGTAGTTAAATCAGTAGGATTTATTTACTTTATTGGAGTGAAACAAGCTAGTTATCATTATAACATTAGTAGTTAAATCAGTAGGGTTTATTTACTTTATTGGAGTGAAACAAGCTAGTTATCATTATAACGTTAGTAGTTAAATCAGTAGGGTTTATTTACTTTATTGGAGTGAAACAAGCTAGTTATCATTATAACGTTAGTAGTTAAATCAGTAGGATTTATTTACTTTATTGGAGTGAAACAAGCTAGTTATCATTATAACATTAGTAGTTAAATCAGTAGGGTTTATTTACTTTATTGGAGTGAAACAAGCTAGTTATCATTATAACATTAGTAGTTAAATCAGTAGGGTTTATTTACTTTATTGGAGTGAAACAAGCTAGTTATCATTATAACATTAGTAGTTAAATCAGTAGGGTTTATTTACTTTATTGGAGTGAAACAAGCTAGTTATCATTATAACGTTAGTAGTTAAATCAGTAGGGTTTATTTACTTTATTGGAGTGAAACAAGCTAGTTATCATTATAACATTAGTAGTTAAATCAGTAGGATTTATTTACTTTATTGGAGTGAAACAAGCTAGTTATTATCATTATTTACTTTATTGGAGTAAAACAAGCTAGTTAAATCAGTAGGATTTATTTACTTTATTGGAGTGAAACAAGCTAGTTATCATTATAACATTAGTAGTTAAATCAGTAGGATTTATTTACTTTATTGGAGTGAAACAAGCTAGTTATCATTATAACGTTAGTAGTTAAATCAGTAGGGTTTATTTACTTTATTGAAACAAGAGTGAGTGAAACAAGTTATCTAGTAGTTAAATTATCATTATAACAAGCTAGTTATCATTTAGTAGTTAAATCAGTAGGATTTATTTACTTTATTGGAGTGAAACAAGCTAGTTATCATTATAACATTAGTAGTTAAATCAGTAGGGTTTATTTACTTTATTGGAGTGAAACAAGCTAGTTATCATTATAACATTAGTAGTTAAATCAGTAGGGTTTATTTACTTTATTGGAGTGAAACAAGCTAGTTATCATTATAATTGTTAGTAGTTAAATCAGTAGGTTTATTTACTTTATTGGAGTGAAACAAGCTAGTTATCATTATAACATTAGTAGTTAAATCAGTAGGATTTATTTACTTTATTGGAGTGAAACAAGCTAGTTATCATTATAACGTTAGTAGTTAAATCAGTAGTTATCATTTATTTACTTTATTGGAGTGAAACAAGCTAGTTATCATTATAACATTAGTAGTTAAATCAGTAGGGTTTATTTACTTTATTGGAGTGAAACAAGCTAGTTATCATTATAACGTTAGTAGTTAAATCAGTAGGGTTTATTTACTTTATTGGAGTGAAACAAGCTAGTTATCATTATAACATTAGTAGTTAAATCAGTAGGGTTTATTTACTTTATTGGAGTGAAACAAGCTAGTTATCATTATAACATTAGTAGTTAAATCAGTAGGGTTTATTTACTTTATTGGAGTGAAACAAGCTAGTTATCATTATAACATTAGTAGTTAAATCAGTAGGGTTTATTTACTTTATTGGAGTGAAACAAGCTAGTTATCATTATAACGTTAGTAGTTAAATCAGTAGGGTTTATTTACTTTATTGGAGTGAAACAAGCTAGTTATCATTATAACATTTTAGTAGTTAAATCAGTAGGTTTATTTACTTTATTGGAGTGAAACAAGCTAGTTATCATTATAACGTAGTTAGTAGTTAAATTAGGGTTTATTTACTTTAATGAAACAAGCTAGTTATCATTATAACATTAGTAGTTAAATCAGTAGGGTTTATTTACTTTATTGGAGTGAAACAAGCTAGTTATCATTATAACATTAGTAGTTAAATCAGTAGGGTTTATTTACTTTATTGGAGTGAAACAAGCTAGTTATCATTATAACGTTAGTAGTTAAATCAGTAGGGTTTATTTACTTTATTGGAGTGAAACAAGCTAGTTATCATTATAACGTTAGTAGTTAAATCAGTAGGGTTTATTTACTTTATTGGAGTGAAACAAGCTAGTTATCATTATAACATTAGTAGTTAAATCAGTAGGATTTATTTACTTTATTGGAGTGAAACAAGCTAGTTATCATTATAACGTTAGTAGTTAAATCAGTAGGATTTATTTACTTTATTGGAGTGAAACAAGCTAGTTATCATTATAACATTAGTAGTTAAATCAGTAGGATTTATTTACTTTATTGGAGTGAAACAAGCTAGTTATCATTATAACATTAGTAGTTAAATCAGTAGGGTTTATTTACTTTATTGGAGTGAAACAAGCTAGTTATCATTATAACGTTAGTAGTTAAATCAGTAGGGTTTATTTACTTTATTGGAAACAAGTGAAACAAGCTAGTTATCATTATAACATTAGTAGTTAAATCAGTAGGATTTATTTACTTTATTGGAGTGAAACAAGCTAGTTATCATTATAACATTAGTAGTTAAATCAGTAGGGTTTATTTACTTTATTGGAGTGAAACAAGCTAGTTATCATTATAACGTTAGTAGTTAAATCAGTAGGGTTTATTTACTTTATTGGAGTGAAACAAGCTAGTTATTGGAGTAAACAAGCTAGTTATCATTATAACGTTAGTAGTTAAATCAGTAGGGTTTATTTACTTTATTGGAGTGAAACAAGCTAGTTATCATTATAACATTAGTAGTTAAATCAGTAGGATTTATTTACTTTATTGGAGTGAAACAAGCTAGTTATCATTATAACATTAGTAGTTAAATCAGTAGGGTTTATTTACTTTATTGGAGTGAAACAAGCTAGTTATCATTATAACATTAGTAGTTAAATCAGTAGGGTTTATTTACTTTATTGGAGTGAAACAAGCTAGTTATCATTATAACATTAGTAGTTAAATCAGTAGGTTTATTTACTTTATTGGAGTGAAACAAGCTAGTTATCATTATAACATTAGTAGTTAAATCAGTAGGTTTATTTACTTTATTGGAGTGAAACAAGCTAGTTATCATTATAACATTAGTAGTTAAATCAGTAGGGTTTATTTACTTTATTGGAGTGAAACAAGCTAGTTATCATTATAACGTTAGTAGTTAAATCAGTAGGTTTATTTACTTTATTGGAGTGAAACAAGCTAGTTATCATTATAACATTAGTAGTTAAATCAGTAGGATTTATTTACTTTATTGGAGTGAAACAAGCTAGTTATCATTATAACGTTAGTAGTTAAATCAGTAGGGTTTATTTACTTTATTGGAGTGAAACAAGCTAGTTATCATTATAACGTTAGTAGTTAAATCAGTAGGTTTATTTACTTTATTGGAGTGAAACAAGCTAGTTATCATTATAACATTAGTAGTTAAATCAGTAGGGTTTATTTACTTTATTGGAGTGAAACAAGCTAGTTATCATTATAACATTAGTAGTTAAATCAGTAGGATTTATTTACTTTATTGGAGTGAAACAAGCTAGTTATCATTATAACATTAGTAGTTAAATCAGTAGGGTTTATTTACTTTATTGGAGTGAAACAAGCTAGTTATCATTATAACGTTAGTAGTTAAATCAGTAGGGTTTATTTACTTTATTGGAGTGAAACAAGCTAGTTATCATTATAACGTTAGTAGTTAAATCAGTAGGATTTATTTACTTTATTGGAGTGAAACAAGCTAGTTATCATTATAACATTAGTAGTTAAATCAGTAGGGTTTATTTACTTTATTGGAGTGAAACAAGCTAGTTATCATTATAACATTAGTAGTTAAATCAGTAGGGTTTATTTACTTTATTGGAGTGAAACAAGCTAGTTATCATTATAACATTAGTAGTTAAATCAGTAGGGTTTATTTACTTTATTGGAGTGAAACAAGCTAGTTATCATTATAACGTTAGTAAAGTGAAACAAGCTAGTTATCATTATAACGTTAGTAGTTAAATCAGTAGGTTTATTTACTTTATTGAGTGAAACAAGCTAGTTATCATTATAACATTAGTAGTTAAATCAGTAGGATTTATTTACTTTATTGAGTGAAACAAGCTAGTTATCATTATAACATTAGTAGTTAAATCAGTAGGGTTTATTTACTTTATTGGAGTGAAACAAGCTAGTTATCATTATAACATTAGTAGTTAAATCAGTAGGGTTTATTTACTTTATTGGAGTGAAACAAGCTAGTTATCATTATATTGTTAGTAGTTAAATCAGTAGCGTTGATTTACTTTATTGGAGTGAAACAAGCTAGTTATCATTATAACGAGAGCAGTTAAATCAGTAGGGTTTATTTACTTTATTGGAGTGAAACAAGCTAGTTATCATTATAACATTTATTTACTTTATTAGTAGTTAAATCAGTAGGTTTATTTACTTTATTGGAAACAAGTGAAACAAGCTAGTTATCATTATAATTTACTTTATTTGAAACAAGCTAGTTAAATCATTAGTAGTTAAATCAGTAGGGTTTATTTACTTTATTGGAGTGAAACAAGCTAGTTATCATTATAACGTTAGTAGTTAAATCAGTAGGTTTATTTACTTTATTGGAGTGAAACAAGCTAGTTATCATTATAACATTAGTAGTTAAATCAGTAGGGTTTATTTACTTTATTGGAGTGAAACAAGCTAGTTATCATTATAACATTAGTAGTTAAATCAGTAGGATTTATTTACTTTATTGGAGTGAAACAAGCTAGTTATCATTATAACATTAGTAGTTAAATCAGTAGGGTTTATTTACTTTATTGGAGTGAAACAAGCTATTATAACATTAGTAGTTAAATCAGTATGAAACAAGCATATATTATAACGTTAGTAGTTAAATCAGTAGGTTTATTTACTTTATTGGAGTGAAACAAGCTAGTTATCATTATAACATTAGTAGTTAAATCAGTAGGGTTTATTTACTTTATTGGAGTGAAACAAGCTAGTTATCATTATAACATTAGTAGTTAAATCAGTAGGGTTTATTTACTTTATTGGAGTGAAACAAGCTAGTTATCATTATAACGTTAGTAGTTAAATCAGTAGGGTTTATTTACTTTATTGGAGTGAAACAAGCTAGTTATCATTATAACATTAGTAGTTAAATCAGTAGGTTTATTTACTTTATTGGAGTGAAACAAGCTAGTTATCATTATAACATTAGTAGTTAAATCAGTAGGGTTTATTTACTTTATTGGAGTGAAACAAGCTAGTTATCATTATAACGTTAGTAGTTAAATCAGTAGTTAACTTTACAGTGAAACAAGGTTATCATTATAACATTAGTTTAGGGTTTATTTACTTTATTGGAGTGAAACAAGCTAGTTATCATTATAACGTTAGTAGTTAAATCAGTAGGATTTATTTACTTTATTAGGAGTGAAACAAGCTAGTTATCATTATAACGTTAGTAGTTAAATCAGTAGGGTTTATTTACTTTATTGGAGTGAAACAAGCTAGTTATCATTATAACATTAGTAGTTAAATCAGTAGGGTTTATTTACTTTATTGGAGTGAAACAAGCTAGTTATCATTATAACGTTAGTAGTTAAATCAGTAGGGTTTATTTACTTTATTGGAGTGAAACAAGCTAGTTATCATTATAACATTAGTAGTTAAATCAGTAGGGTTTATTTACTTTATTGGAGTGAAACAAGCTAGTTATCATTATAACATTAGTAGTTAAATCAGTAGGGTTTATTTACTTTATTGGAGTGAAACAAGCTAGTTATCATTATATTGTTAGTAGTTAAATCAGTAGCGTTTATTTACTTTATTGGAGTAAAACAAGCTAGTTATCATTATAACATTAGTAGTTAAATCAGTAGGATTTATTTACTTTATTGGAGTGAAACAAGCTAGTTATCATTATAACGTTAGTAGTTAAATCAGTAGGGTTTATTTACTTTATTGGAGTGAAACAAGCTAGTTATCATTATAACATTAGTAGTTAAATCAGTAGGGTTTATTTACTTTATTGGAGTGAAACAAGCTAGTTATCATTATAACGTTAGTAGTTAAATCAGTAGGGTTTATTTACTTTATTGGAGTGAAACAAGCTAGTTATCATTATAACATTAGTAGTTAAATCAGTAGGATTTATTTACTTTATTAACTAGCTTGTTTCATTCAATAAAAGTAAAATAAACCCTACTGATTTAATTACTAATGTTATAATGATAGCTAGTGATCCAATTTAAACTACTGATTGTTATAATGATAACAGCTGTTTCACTCAATAAAGACAAATAAACCCTAGTGATTTAACACTAACAATGTAATGATAACTGGCTTGTTTTTACTACAATAAAGCAAACCCACCTTTAATTACTAATGTTATAATGATAACTTGTTTTCACTCAACAAAGCAAATAAATCTCACTGATTTAACCCATAATGATAACTAACTATCCAATAAATTCAAAAAAAAGTTTTACTACAAATAAAATCATACTGATCCCAACTACTATATTATAATAATAGCTTAGCTTGTTTCACTCAATAAGTAAATAAACCCTACTGATTTAACTACTGTCTATTATAATGATAGCTAGCTGTTTCACTCCAACAAATAAACCCACCTGATTTAACTACTAAGAAATGTTATAAGGATAGCTTGTTTCACTCAATAAAGTAGAATAAACCTGATTACAACTGCTAGCGTTATAATGATAACTGTATTTCACTTCAATAAATAGGCAAACCTTCTGATTTAACTACTAATATTATAATGATAGTTACTGTTTCACTCAACAAAAGTAAATAATTCTACTGATTTAACTACTAACGTTATAATGAGTAGCTGTTTTACTCAATAAATCAACGCTACTAATTTAACTACTAGCAATATAATGATAACTATGTTTCACTCAATAGTGAAAACCCTACTAGTTGTACATAATGATAGCTGTGTCATTTACTCCAATAAAAGGTAAAATCCCTACTGGGCTACTACTACTAACTTTGTTTCCAATGTAAATAGTTGGCTTGTTTCACTCCAATAATGATAACTAACTCGTTCTCAATAAAATAAACCTACTGATTTCAACTACTAACACTATAATGATAACTGGCTGTTCTCAATAAAGTAAATAAATCTTACCTGATTTAACTGCTAATCGTGATAGTTGATAACACTCCAATAAAGTAAATAAATCTACTGATTTAACTACTAATGTTATAATGATAACTGGCTTGTTTCACTCCAATAAATAAACCCACTGGTTTAACTACTAATATTATAATGATAGTTGGCTAACTGTTTTCCTTTCCAATAAAATAAACCCTACTGATTTAACTACTAACCGTGCCAATGACCAACTTGTTTCCTCCAATAAAGTAAATCTACTGATTAACTACTAGCGTTATAATGATAACTGGCTTTGTTCATTCAATAAAGTGAATAGAGCACCCTGCGGTTGTTACTACACGTTATAATGATAGCTTCAAGCATTTCCTCCAATAAAGCAAATAAATCTTACTGATTTAACTGCTCTGTTCATAGTATTAACAGCTGTTTCACTCAATAATAAACATCCTACTGATTTAACTACTAATGTTATAATGATAATTAGCTGTTTCACTCCAATAAAGTATTAAACCTAATGATTTAATTACTCTCGTTATAATGATAGCTAACTGTTTCCTTCAATAAAGTAGTAGCTACTATTACAACACTAACGTTATAATGATAACTGCTTTGTTTTTACTCAATAAAGAAAATGAACCCACCTGACAACTACTAATGGTGTAATGATAGTTAGCTTGTTCCTCCAACAAAGAAATAAATAAACCCTACTGTTTAACTACTAATGTATAATGACCAACAGCTGTTTCACTCAATAAAAACAAATAAATCCTACTGATTTAACCACTAGTATAATGATGTAGCTTTGTTCCTCCAATAAGTAGTAAATCACGTTAACCACTTCTTTGTGATAACTGTGACACCACTCAATGAGAAATGGCCATCACTACTGATTTGAACTACTAATTGCTATTGATAGTTAGCTTGTTTTACTCCAATAAAGCAAAATAATTCCTACTGTTTAACTGCTCTGTGCAATGATAACTAGCTTGTTTTCTACAATCCAAAATAAATAAACCCTACTACTACAATGTTATAATGATAACTGGCATTCCTCCAATAAGTAAATAAACCCTACTGATTTAACTACTACAGTATAATATTTAACTAATTTCACTCAAGGTGAATAAACCGACTGATTTCACTCCAGTTCCTGTTAACTATACTGTTCCCAATAAACACCTGATTTAACTACTAATGTTATAGATAGTTGCTTGTTTCCTCCAATAAAGTAAATAAATCCTACTGATTTAACTACTAATGTTATAATGATAACTAGCTTGTTTCACTCAAATAAAGTAAATAAACCTTACTGATTTAACTGCTCTCGTTATGATGATAACTAGCTTGTTTCACTCCAATAAAGTAAATAAATCCTACTGATTTAACTGCTCTCGTTATAATGATAACTAGCTTGTTTTACTCCAATAAAGTAAATCAACGCTACTGATTTAACTACTAACGTTATAATGATAACTAGCTTGTTTCACTCCAATAAAGTAAATAAATCTTACTGATTTAACTGCTCTCGTTATAATGATAACTAGCTCGTTTTACTCCAATAAAGTAAATCAACGCTACTGATTTAACTACTAACAATATAATGATAACTAGCTTGTTTTCTCCAATAAAAGTAAATAACCCACACTGTTTAACTACTAATGTTATAATGATAGTTAGCTTGTTTCACTCCAATAAAATAAATAAACCCTACTGGTTAACTACTAATGTTATAATGATAACTAGCTTGTTTACTCCAATAAAAGTAAATAAATCCTACTGATTTAACTACTAACGTTATAATGATAACTAGCTTGTTTCACTCCAATAAAGTGAATAAACCTACTGTTTTAACTACTAACGTTATAATGATAACTACTCCAATAAAATAAATAAACCCTACTGATTTAACTACTAATGTTATAATATTAGTTAGCTTGTTTCACTCCAATATAAAAAAACCCTACTGATTTAACTGCTCTCGTTATAATGATAACTAGCTTGTTTCACTCAATAAAGTGAATAAACCCACCTGATTTAACTACTAATGTTATAATGATAACTAGCTTGTTTCACTCCCCAATCAAAGTAAATAAACCCGACTAATTTAACTACTAACGTTATAATGATAGTTGGCTTGTTTTTTTCACTCAATAAAGTAAATAAACCCTACTGATTTAACTGCTCTCGTTATGATGATAACTAACTTGTTTCACTCAATAAAAATGCAAATAAATCCTACTGATTTCACTACTAATGTTATAATGATAGTTAGCTTGTTTCACTCCAATGTAAATAAACCTACTGATTTAACTACTAACGTTATAATGATAACTAGCTTGTTTCACTCCAATAAAGTAAATAAACCTACTGATTTAACAGCTCTTGTTATAATGATATTATTCTTGTTTCACTCAATGATAAATACTAGTTAACTACTAATGTTATAATGATAGTTAGCTTGTTTCACTCCAATAAAGTAAATAATTCCTACTGATTTAACTGCTCTCGTTATAATGATAACTAGCTTGTTTTACTCCAACAAGTGAATAAACCCGCCTGATTTAACTACTAATGTTATAACATTTCACTCCAATAAAAGTAAATAAACCTTACTGATTTAACTATAACGTTATGATGATAACTAGCTTGTTTCACTCCAATAACGTAAAAATAAATCCCACTGATTTTACTAATGTTATAATGATAACTAGCTTGTTTTACTCAATAAAGTAAATCAACGCTACTGATTTAACTACTAACGTTATAATGATAACTAGCTTGTTTCACTCCAATAAAGTAAATAAATCTTACTGATTTAACTGCTCTCGTTATAATGATAACTAGCTCGTTTTACTCCAATAAAGTAAATCAACGCTACTGATTTAACTACTAACAATATAATGATAACTAGCTTGTTTTACTCCAATAAAGTAAATGAACCCACCTGATTTAACTACTAATGTTATAATGATAGTTAGCTTGTTTCACTCCAATAAAGTAAATAAATCCTACTGATTTAACTACTAACGTTATAATGATAACTAGCTTGTTTCACTCCAATAAAGTAAATAAATCCTACTGATTTAACTACTAACGTTATAATGATAACTAGCTTGTTTCACTCCAATAAAGTGAATAAACCTACTGTTTTAACTACTGTTATAATGATAACTAGCTTGTTTTCACAATAAAGTAAATAAACCCTACTGATTTAACTACTAATGTTATAATGATAGTTAGCTTGTTTCACTCCAATAAAGTAAAATAATTCCTACTGATTTAACTGCTCTCGTTATAATGATAACTAGCTTTGTTTTACTCAATGAATAAACCCGACTGATTTAACTACTAATGTTATAATGATAACTAGCTTGTTTCACTCCAATAAAGTAAATAAACCCTACTGATTTAACTACTAATGTTATAATGATAGTTAGCTTGTTTCACTCCAATAAAGTAAATAAACCCTACTGATTTAACTGCTCTCGTTATGATGATAACTAGCTTGTTTCACTCCAATAAAGTAAATAAATCCTACTGATTTAACTACTAATGTTATAATGATAGTTAGCTTGTTTCACTCCAATAAAGTAAATAAACCCTACTGATTTAACTGCTCTCGTTATAATGATAACTAGCTTGTTTCACTCCAATAAAGTAAATAAACCCTACTGATTTAACTACTAACGTTATAATGATAACTAGCTTGTTTCACTCCAATAAAATAAATAAATCCTACTGATTTAACTGCTCTCGTTATAATGATAACTAGCTTGTTTTACTCCAATAAAGTAAATACTGATTTAACTGCTCTCGTTATTTAACTAACTAATGTTATATGATAGTTAGCTTGTTTCACTCCAATAAAAGTAAATAATTCCTACTGATTTAACTGCTCTCGTTATAATGATAACTAGCTTGTTTCACTCCAATAAAGTAAATAAACCCTACTGATTTAACTACTAACGTTATGATGATAACTAGCTTGTTTCACTCCAATAAAGTAAATAAATCCTACTGATTTAACTACTAATGTTATAATGATAGTTAGCTTGTTTTACTCCAATAAAGTAAATCAACCCTACTGATTTAACTACTAACGTTATAATGATAACTAGCTTGTTTCACTCCAATAAAGTAAATAAATCTTACTGATTTAACTGCTCTCGTTATAATGATAACTAGCTCGTTTTACTCCAATAAAGTAAATCAACGCTACTGATTTAACTACTAACAATATAATGATAACTAGCTTGTTTTACTCCAATAAAGAAAATGAACCCACCTGATTTAACTACTAATGTTATAATGATAGTTAGCTTGTTTCACTCCAATAAAGTAAATAAACCCTACTGATTTAACTACTAATGTTATAATGATAACTAGCTTGTTTCACTCCAATAAAGTAAATAAATCCTACTGATTTAACTACTAACGTTATAATGATAACTAGCTTGTTTCACTCCAATAAAGTAAATAAATCCTACTGATTTAACCGCTCTTGTTATAATGATAACTAGCTTGTTTTACTCCAATAAAGTAAATCATCGCTACTGATTTAACTACTATGTTATAATGATAGTTAGCTTGTTTCCACAATAAAAGTAAATAAAATCTTACTGATTTAACTGCTCATTATAATGATAACTAGCTTGTTTTACTCCAATAAAGTAAATAAACTACGATTTAACTACAATATAATGATAACCCAATAAAGTAAAATAAACCCACCTGATTTAACTACTAATGTTATAATGATAACTAGCTTGTTTTACTCCAATAAAGTAAATAAACCTACTGATTTAACTACTAATGTTATAATGATAACTAGCTTGTTTTACTCCAATAAAGTAAATGCAATCCTACTGATTTAACTACTAATGTTATAATGATAACTAGCTTGTTTCACTCCAATAAAGTAAAATAAACCTACTGATTTAACTACTAACGTTATAATGATAACTAGCTTGTTTCACTCCAATAAAGTAAATAAACCCTACTGATTTAACTACTAACGTTATAATGATAACTAGCTTGTTTCACTCCAATAAAGTAAATAAATCCTACTGATTTAACTGCTCTCGTTATAATGATAACTAGCTTGTTTCACTCCAATAAAGTAAATAAATCCTACTGATTTAACTACTAACAATATAATGATAACTAGCTTGTTTCACTCCAATAAAGTAAATAAACCCTACTGATTTAACTACTAACGATGATAACTAGCTTGTTTTCACTCCAATAAAGTAAATAAACCCTACTGATTTAACTACTAATGTTTATGATAACTAGCTTGTTTCACTCAATAAAGTAAATAAATCCTACTGATTTAACTACTAATGTTATAATGATAACTAGCTTGTTTCACTCCAATAAAGTAAATAAACCCTACTGATTTAACTACTAACGTTATAATGATAACTAGCTTGTTTCACTCCAATAAAGTAAATAAATCCTACTGATTTAACTGCTCTTGTTATAATGATAACTAGCTTGTTTCACTCCAATAAAGTAAATAAATCCTACTGATTTAACTACTAATGTTATAATGATAGTTAGCTTGTTTCACTCCAATAAAGTAAATAATTCCTACTGATTTAACTGCTCTCGTTATAATGATAACTAGCTTGTTTTACTCCAATAAAGTAAATAAACCCGCTACTGATTTAACTACTAACAATGATAACTAGCTTGTTTTACTCCAATAAAGTAAATAAACCCTACTGATTTAACTACTAACGTTATAATGATAACTAGCTTGTTTCACTCCAATAAAATAAATAAACCCTACTGATTTAAATACTAATGTTATAATGATAGTTAGCTTGTTTCACTCCAATAAAGTAAATAAATCCTACTGATTTAACTACTAACGTTATAATGATAACTAGCTTGTTTCACTCCAATAAAGTGAATAAACCCGACTGATTTAACTACTAATGTTATAATGA
>CM055734.1:24766217-24941057 GCA_029465975.1 Dallia pectoralis | reverse complement strand
CTTTATTGAGTGAAACAAGCTAACTATCATTATAACATTAGTAGTTAAATCAGGTGGGTTTATTCACTTTATTGGAGTGAAACAAGCTAGTTATCATTATAACGTTAGTAGTTAAATCAGTAGGGTTTATTTACTTTATTGGAGTGAAACAAGCTAGTTATCATTATAACATTAGTAGTTAAATCAGTAGGGTTTATTTACTTTATTGGAGTGAAACAAGCTAGTTATCATTATAACATTAGTAGTTAAATCAGTAGGGTTTATTTACTTTATTGGAGTAAAACAAGCTAGTTATCATTATAACATTAGTAGTTAAATCAGTAGGGTTTCTTTACTTTATTGGAGTAAAACAAGCTAGTTATCATTATATTGTTAGTAGTTAAATCAGTAGCGTTGATTTACTTTATTGGAGTGAAACAAGCTAGTTATCATTATAACGTTAGTAGTTAAATCAGTAGGGTTTATTTACTTTAGTACTTTAGTAGTAGGCAGCCGGAGTAGGAAGTGTTTCCACTAGAAGACAGTCGAAGGTACTGGAATTATCACTTTACTGATGCACACATTTCAGGTGTTTTATCAGTGTTGTTTCCCTTCTGCAAGAAATTAACTTTGAACATGAATGACATTCCGTTTCCTCCTCATGTTTGGTTTTAATAAAATGTAACTAAGCCTTTGACTGCTTTGCACCAAGCAGCAGAAGAGAGATGCAGCAAATAGGCATTTCATTGTTTTAATTTATTTTTAAGGTGGTTTTAAGCTGGCAATTCAATTGAATTCAATATCTCCAGACATAACGTTACATTCCACAACCTAGTGGATTTAAATAGTAATATCGATAAACTCTGACCTTAAAAGATGTGTCGGCATCGAATAATAGTCTCTGGCCCCCTGCCAGCTAGGGGCAGTGATGAGATCTACAGCAGACTCTCACAGCACAATCGCTGGCTGAAGACGGAGTTCTGCCCGTCGCAATCGATACGTGGATAAGGTTTTGGCCAGGTTTTTGGGACTCGCCCAGGAACAGGGTCAAGCCTGAGCTGCTGAAGAGCGACGGACTCCATCCTAGCTGGAGAGGTGCTCTTCTTTTGTCTAGGAATATAGCTAGGAGACTCACACCTATAGTGTTAACATAAGATAGGGTGCAGGTCGGGCAGCAGGCTGTTAGCCAGCCTGCTAGCCTAGTGGGATCTGCTGATAGCATAGCCAGAGCAGTCAGCAAACCCTGCACTATCGACACCGTCATCAAAACTAGGCTCAATAAAATAAAAAAGGTAGTGTTGATAAAAGCAACCTTATTAATATAAGGCCCTCAATTATTCCAGTCATAAATAAAACTGACATTAACATTTCATATCTAAAAATAGGTCTCCTAAATAATACATCACTTACCTCAAAAGCAATTACAGTAAATTAATTAATTACTGATCATAAATTGGACTTAATTGCCCTGGGTGAAACCTGGCTTAAGCCTGATGAATTTATTGATTTAAATGAAATGGAATTTGTTCTTAGGAATGAACAGAATCTACGCACAAAGAAAAGCACTCTTACGCAGATTTGCGCGTTGACTTTTTCAAGACAAATCATGTCTCTGCGTTTTCATCAATTGTACAGCGCTTTAAATATTATGAAGAATAACATTATGAATAATATTAAATTATTTCAAATATATAAGAGAAGGCTCCACTTGGTTCGCATAATATTTATTAGAAAAATTTTACTCACCAAGATTAGGCTACATGTTTTAGTGTAGGATAAGTATGTAATCCCCAGTATATGGGTTCAGCCAGTCCTGCGCTCTAATGGTGCGTCCAGCAGCACTGATTGGCCACTGGCAGGTGTTGAACAGCTTCATGCCTTTACAGCCACAAATTCCCTGTCATTTGGCTGTCATATTTTAAGAAACTGTCATTTTTTTGCATTTGGCATAACCCACCGGCTCATTTTTTTTCATTAAAAGTGAGATTTTAATCTTTTTGCCGGTGCAACCAAATGTAATCGCCACAGTCCTGCCTGCGCGTTTCACCTCCTCAGCATCCATTATTACGCTAAATAAAACGCATCACCTGACCACTCATTCACGCGCAACCCGGAGCGCAAAGAGACCAAGCCCGAACCGAGCCCGGGTCTAATGATATAAATTAAGACCGAACCCGAACCGAGCCGTCGGGTCCCGACGAGTCGGGTCGGGTTCGGCAAAGATATTTAGCTCTAGTGCACCCTTCCCCCTGACACAGCGCTCACAGAACGAGTAATTCTTGCAGAAGTTTTTCCACTTCTGAACTACTGAAGTTTTTTTTTTTTGGCGTCTGATCCTCTACTGTCTTTACATTTTCGTTTCGGCATTTCTGCATTCTCCACCTTTTTACGATGAATTTCCACTCCGCCCTGCAGTTTAATGCCCTTTTATGGGAAATACCGGGGCGTTTACCTATGCTAATTAGGAACAACGGACACGCGCTTTCAATTTACGAAGACGTGGTATTCATCATTATAGTACGGTGGCCGAGTAGTGTCAACGATTTACCAAAAGCCACAACGCTACGATTAAAGCCACAACGCTACGATTAAAGCCACAACGCTACGATTAAAGCCACAACGCTACGATTAAAGCCACAACGCTACGATTAACCAAGTCACAACAAAACGGAAATGAATGAAAACGGATGCTGATAATGGACCGGTCTGGCGGACTATCGATGTAACTTTACATGTGGTATTGGAAAGCTGATGTCCGTTTGAGAAGTAAGTGAAATGTTGTTCGCTAGCGTACTATGAATCATATTATGATTACTATCGTTATTTGACTGTCACAAATGAGCCATGAGTCCCCTCCCCAGCCCAAGAGGGTTGTCACCCTGCAGACTAAGGTGTCTGAGACACCGCAGCCCCCAACCACCTCCCGCACAAGGGTAATAACTGTAAATATGGAGGACATTGCCCGGGATTTTGTTCTGGGAGGAGGTCGCATATCCAAGTCTGGGTCTCATTCTCTGCCCGAGACCAGTCATCCGGTCCTGTCCGAGACCAGTCAACCTGTGCTGCCTGTGACTGAGTCTGTCCCCGTGCCTACTGAGTCTGTCCCCGTGCCTACTGAGTCTGTCCCCGTGCCTACTGAGTCTGTCCCCGTGCCTACTGAGCCTGTCCCCGTGCCTACTGAGCCTGTCCCCGTGCCTACTGAGTCTGTCCCCGTGCCTACTGAGTCTGTCCCCGTGCCTACTGAGTCTGTCCCCGTTGCTACTGAGCCTGTTCCCGTGCCGTCTGAGCCTGTTCCCGTGCCGTCTGAGCCTGTCCCTATTGTCTCTTTGTCAGTCCCCGTCTCTGTGTTTGTTCCTGTCTCCTTACCCAGCTGTGTTACTGTTCCCGATCCCGTCCTACCCACTGTCTTCGTTCCCGTCCTACCCACTGTCTTCGTTCCCGTCCTACCCACTGTCTTCGTTCCCGTCCTACCCACTGTCGTCGTTCCCGTCCTACCCACTGTCGTCGTTCCCGTCCTACCCACTGTCGTCGTTCCCGTCCTACCCACTGTCGTCGTTCCCGTCCTACCCACTGTCGTCGTTCCCGTCCTACCCACTGTCTTCGTTCCCGTCCTACCCACTGTCTTCGTTCCCGTCCTACCCACTGTCGTTGTTCCCGTCCTACCCACTGTCGTCGTTCCCGTCCTACCCACTGTCGTCGTTCCCGTCCTACCCACTGTCGTCGTTCCCTTCCCACTCACTGTCTTCGATCCCGTCCTAGTCCCTGTCCCTTCGCCCGTACCCGTCGGTATCTCCGTTCCTGGTCCCGTCCGTGTCTCTCATCCTGTTCCCGTCCGTGTCTCTCATCCTGTTCCCGTCCGTGTCTCTATGTTAAATTCCACCGTTGTCCCTGTGTGCTCACC
Source organism: Dallia pectoralis (assembly GCA_029465975.1). Lineage (NCBI taxonomy): Eukaryota > Metazoa > Chordata > Actinopteri > Esociformes > Umbridae > Dallia > Dallia pectoralis. The sequence continues at coordinate 24,937,177 of CM055734.1, read as the reverse complement.
AGAAGCCGAGTGCTCACCAGAACCCGAGTGCTCACCAGAACCCGAGTGCTCACTAGAACCCGAGTGCTCACCAGAACCCTGTCCTCCGGCACGCCCTCCTGGGCCGTGTCCTCCGGCACGCCCTCCTGAACCGTGTCCCCCAGCACGGCCACCTGAACCGTCTCTGCCTGGTCGACCTCCTGATCCACATCCGCCTGGTCGACCTCCTGATCCACATCCGCCTGGTCGACCTCCTGAGCGGTCTCCTGATCCGCTTCCGCCGGGTCAATCTGCCGACCCTCATCTGCCGGGTAGACCTCCCGATCCGTCTCCGCGTGGTAGACCTCCCGATCCGTCTCCGCCCTTCCGGGTTTCTACTCCGCCTCTGCCTGTCAGACCTCCGGACACTGAGTTGGTTCAGGGAGGGGTTGTTTTTTTTGGGCGCTTCAGGAGCCGCGCCCTTAAGGGGGGGGGTTATGTAACAGTCGGACCTTTCTGTTTCTCTTAGTCCGAGATCGGCTCGTTCCCCTGCCAGCGGAGAGGGGTAATCAGTGACATTTGGGACACCTGCGCGTAATGCGCATCTGTTTTGGGTTGGGACTCATTAGTCTCCTATTTACTTCAGTCCTGGTCAGTCTGTCTTTGTTGGAGCATTGTTTCATGTATATGATATGAGCGCAGGTACGTTTGTTATTTTCCCAGTTAAAGGTACGGTGTGATCCGTTTTCTCTCGATCCACTACCTTAGTTTGTGCCTGGAGTCTGTCGTGTTGGTCTTTAAATAAAGACATTATTTGTGTATCGAAACCTCTGCACTTGTGTCCTATTCCTGCTACCTGCCGAGAGCGTAATCGTTACACTACACTGAGTATTGATCAGCACACTGTTTGAGTGAACAACAGGATTAGCAGTGATCTATGCAACAACTTAATGATATTTGTTTGGACTTTGATTGTTTCAAGCAGGAAGCACAGGAAATAGTGCACTTGCTTCATTACGGAAATTTCGGATTTTGAAGGAGAAGGAAAGACAATCGTGTTTAAAAAAAAAAAAAAACACTGAAAGAAAAACCGGTTAAGGTGAATTTGCTGAGTTAGGCTAATCATTTTACTGGTAGTCCATTCTATCATATTTGTTGTGTGTCAATAAACTTGCTTACAGTTGCCTCCCTATATGTTTTTCTGTAGATTTCAGTAGGCATTATGAGGATGGTGGACAGAGTGCTGAAACCTGTCAGAGGAATGGCACTACCCCTTTTGGTGGAACCAGCCGTAAATGCAGAGCAATTACAGAAAGCTGCCGAACAAAAAATGAAGGACTTTAACAAAAATTTCAAAAGTGGTCCCTACTTTCTGCTCTACCCTGATAGTACTAAGATCATTAATATACAAGGGACAGAAACAGTTTTTGCTCTGAAACGTTACAAGGAGGCAGTGGGAAAGGCTTACCAGCGGATCACAGTTTACATTTGTACCACTGAAGATCTCCTTACTAATGGATTGTGATTGTGGAACTAATAACAAAACAAGAGCTCTCTTAGATTGAACCATTCAAGTAAATTGGTCCATGGTTCAGATGAATACAAAATCACATGTCTGATCTGGCATTTCACAGCTCAACAAGCCAACTCAGACTCGTCTGATTCAGAGGTGATCGTTACAAGCAGAAGTGCTGCAGAATTCAATGTGGCTGATACAGTGGTGAGTTTTGTGCCCTTTATCTGTTTGGGTCAGGATGCTGATCACATCAGAGATACTGACAATGCTTGTTTTAGAATTTTGGTCTTAAGTGCAGCTGTGATATATTTTTTCTACTTTCAGGTGTTTAACCCGATTTTGAACAGTACCAGTGGTGGTTTTGGAGAGTCAAACGTTGATTCAACAGCTCCGATAATGTGCGACTCGGAAGAGGACCCAGAAATGTCAGTTGGTGCAGAGGAAACCACATGCTATAGGTATTATGCTCTACTGTCCAAATGTCAAGTATTATTATTGATTTGTAAACACCAACAATGTAATTTTGAGTTTTAATTTCTCAGCAAATACACACAACTCTATGCACCCATTGTAATAGAGGATGATCAGGACTCAGGCAGTGATGAAGGCAGTCATGATATCCCACAGAATGCAGAGTAAGAAATTGTTTCCCTGACAAACACTGTTGTATTTTCAAATCACATGTGCCTGCTATCATGTAGTGATAAGTTTATGATGCAACATGCTCATGATCTATGTGTTGGTAGGGTGGAACGTCTATTTCAGACGTAATTGCAAACATGGCACTACAGATTGACCGGCACGCTGTCAGCAGATTTAACATCTGCCGGTCTGACATCTGGGATGGTGCCGTCAGAGGATTCAAAAGGGGAACATTCTCTGAAATGAAGGACCTCTTTGTGAAGTTTTCTGATGATGCTGGCAGATTTGAAAAAGTATCGATACAGGTGGCCCAAAACGAGAATTCCTCTCACTGCTGATGAAAAGGCTGAACAAACGACCCATATTTGATGGACCTGAGGAGAGCCGCTACCTTGTCTACAATTCAACAGGTAGTGTTATTTGTGGTTATAAAATATCTAACATTAAATCATACAAAGCTTGTTACTTATGGAAACTGATGTAACACTGCATTACTCTTCGATGAGCAGCAATCAGAGAGGATGAATATAGTTTGGCAGGGAAGATGATTGTCGTGTCCATAGTACATGGCGGTCCTGGTCCGAAATTCCTCTCAAAGGATCTGGTCAGCCATATTTCAGGGCAGTCCAGTTTCAACCCATCTGTAGGAGACATTACAGATGAAGAAAGTCCTACGAGAGGTATGAGTGTCATTCATGGAAAGGTGTGAAATTGTAGGAAAGGTTATTGGTTAGTAAAGGGAAACGTTTTGTAAACTTAAATCTTTCAATGTTGCTTTTTGATATTACTTCTAATTTATTTTTGTATTTTAAATAAGTGTCATTTTATTTTTTAGATCCAGAATGCATCCACACTAGAGACCTTGCAAGACCTAATTGTACAAAACAGCACCATGTTGCAGATCGCAGGATGCTTTAAACATGTTACATCGATGGAAGAAAAGCACTCGATTGTGAAGGAGTACCTCAGGTGGTACATAATTGACAGAAACCACAGTGCAATTGAAAGGTAGTTTTTTTTACTCTTTATAAAAAAGGTCTGTCTCATTCCCTTGCTTAGAAGCTGTTATATGTTGTCACTTTGCAGACAAGTTGTTCATGTATTTCAGATTTAAAGATGGACTTGCCAGCTTGCAGTTTTTAACAGCGCTGCAGCAGCATCCAACAGTCCTGACCCCTGTCCTTTGTCATTCGGATAACAAGTTATCAGCGATGGACATTGAAAATCTGTTCCAACCAGAGCTGAGTCCAGATGGAAGCAACAGGAGGGTCCAGGAGGACAAAACAAGAAGTTTCTGGGCAGACTACCTTCTTGATTGCGAAGGTTGGTCAATTTCCTCTTAATTGTCCCATGTTATACAGACAAATTATAATGAAATACCCCATTGTTGTTGTGGATACTGTTTTAGTCAATTCATTCTACTTTCAGAAAATGACAGTGCAGTAACCCTGGAGGAGGTCATGATGTTTGCCACAGGTGTACCATGCAACCCTCCTGCTGGCATGGAACCTCAGCCACTTCTACAATTCCTCCCCGGTTCAAAACTCCCTCTGGCAAATACATGTGCCAACACTTTAAAGCTGCCTCTCCTGGACCACTACGACACCTTTAAGGCGAAAATGAACTTCGGGATTCAAAATTCCCCAGGTTTCGGACGCACCTAACTAGGACTTAACTGTCAGTTGCTTGACCCATACTAGTAAAAAAAATAAGAATCAGTTAAATGTTTTAAACAGTGTTGAAGTATTTTATTTGGTTGAAGATACTGATGAAAATATAATTCTTTAGTTTTCTAGTTTTTTTATTTTTCTATTGGAAATAAAACAATAAATACATTCCCAGACTGCAGACTCATCTATGTAAATGGTTTTGAAGTCATAAAAAGGGTTTGTTTCATGCACTTACGAGTCTGAACTTACCAATAGGTGTCACAACCCGGCTCATAGAGAGTGGCAAACAAGGGAGTCCACACGTTAACTTTAAAGGAGTAACACAGGTTTATTCATATATTAACACAAATGTATCCACGCAACAAAGAATTAACTGGTGAAGTGTGACAGTAGACATATGAGGAGTGTAATGGAAATGTATGGGTGAATGTAAGATGTGTAAGTGTTGACAGATGTAACTAACAAAACAAGAGTTCTCTAACAAAGTGAATATCAAAATTGGCTGGGGAGAAGGGAAGGGGCGTGGGGCTGAGCAACAGGAACGTTTAACACCTGGTTAGCTCCACCCACAGGTGCAACCATTCACACAAACGACCCCCTCAGCTCCACCTCTCTCCAATCTGCAAATCAGAACAGAAACACAGAGAAGGAGACAGGGAGAGCGAGGGGGACGTAACGTAGACTACATTAAAGATCAGCCAAGTTCTTCAGGGTGATGTAGAGTTCTAATGCAGACTCCCATTCAAGAGAATGTGTCAAACCACTTTGTCTATGTAGTTCTTCAAAGCGAATTTGCTGTTCATCTCCACCAGGAGTTGCTGGCATGATGCTGTCAAACTGGCTCAGGACTGGTGTAGATGCTGGAAATCCACAATTCCTTCCGTTAAACCTAGGAGCAAGTACAGATTATTTTTTACATTGACTGAACATCATGTCAACAAAGCTTTCCCTAAACTTTATCACAGGACACACACACACACATAGAAATATATATATATGTGTGTGTGTGTGATAAAATCTGGGGATATGTATATATATATAAATCAACACGATCTTGGGTTAATATAAGTAACAAATGTTAGAGAAAGGTGCTATTAATTAAAGTGTGTATGTGTGTGTATATTTGGTGGCAGCCTGGTGTTTCAAAGTGGAAACCGTGAGGAATTGTGCATTCTGGAGTGTTTGTATTCATGTTGGTGTTTTTTCCTGATGGTAGGGGGGCACAGAGAGGTGAAGTGGCTTAAAAGAAGGACAGAAAGATGGGAAAAGAGCAGAAAATGACTTCGTCCTGTATGCAAGCATGTACGTGTTCTGTAATCGCCACTCCTTGCAAACATTAATATTGCTGTGACAAAAAACATGTTTCCGTTCATTACAGTAACATGTTTAAATTCCAACATGCTTGCATTTCAGCTGGCAGAAGAGTGTATGAAGGGGGGTCCTGTAACAAATATTGACATGTGTGTGTGTATATATATGCTGTGTTACTGTACTATTCAAGAATCCCTCATTAATGGTTAATGTAGATGTAGTTCAAATAAACATTATACAATACTCACCTGTGGGGCACATGGTACATAGCCTCTGGTTTACCAGATGGGCATTGGGATTGGCGAACAGGACGAATAGTGTGAGTGTTCCACAAGTGCTTGTATTCGCCCAGTTCTTTCTGCAGGACACTCAAGAAGCAGTATCGCATCAAACTTGTGTGTTCATAGCTGCCATTGAAGAGATGCCTCTCCCTCATATCACTGAACAGATCCATCCAAAATTGACTCCTAGTTAGAGTACACATGTTTTACTATAATGTACATTGGCTCTGAAAAAGACTCAACAATTGTTGGAATTACTTTTAAAGGTGTAATGCAATTTTTTAATATGCTTTGAGAGGTAGTGTTTATACAGAAGCAACTTTGTAGTATGCACAAGAAGTCTCAAGCGGACACTAAATCAATTCAACAGATACGACCTATTCAGTCTAAGCGCATACAGTGACTGTGGGGTCAAGTGAAAATCAATGAAAAACTCTAAATATGAGCCACAAACCTTTGTCTCCGAAAGTAAGACCACCAGCTTTCAATCCGTTGGTTGGATGTTGAAGTGCCATACATGTGGCTCTTGGCTCCTGCAAATTCATCTCCCTGGTCTGATCTCAAGGAACAGTGAATTGCAGCCATCAGTCCATTTTCTGTGCCACAGTCTGTGCGGAGGCGCATTGGGAAAACTCCAAACTCCGCTACACACTGCATGTAGTTACGAGCAATGATCCCAGGATCACTGTTGGACTTTCCACATTTGAGCCACATGACTTTTCTGGAAAAGCCATCTGTACACCCACTTATTGCAATTCCGAAAGGTTTTAATTTGTCATACCCATCAACATGCCAGACTTCGTTGGGTCCATTTGAGTAGTATGCTCTTCGGACAAATCTGCGTCTTGACCGATTCTCTATCCCAGACGGATCTAGTTCTCCCATTATGCGCATCACATCATCTCTTCTGACTATGACTGAGTACTTCTGTTTCAGAGTCTGCCACATCGCTCGGTAACCTAGGAGCTGGCCTGATCCATTGAGTTCCTCAGAAATAGCTGCTCGCACAGTAGCAATTGGAGTGAAGTTAGTTCTCCTGGTGAGGGCTGCATCCTGTAGTCTTCTTTTTAAAGTGCTAAGACTTATTGAGATGTTGTGCTTGGTTGCAAGAAAGTCCATTATTATTTCATAACTATGGCCTTCTTTGAAATACTTATGGATGAGTTCATCCGCCATTATAGCTTCGGGACCTAATGGGCAGAAATACAATATTTTATCACATCCCCTTTTGCATTCTGATACATTTGTACTGGTACACACAGACCATTTATTAGCTCGTCATACAACGAAGGGTTTTCCACCTTAGCTTCAGGTGCTGGCAACTGGTTAAAACATATTGACCATCTTTACCAGTTTGTTTCACCAACTTGATGACCATCCTAATTAAAGTATGTTTTAATCCTCAACAAGACCTTGTACATAACCTACTAAGAGCATCTTGAATCAGTTAAGATAATCTTGAACCAGTTTTTACATCAGTGCGCCAGAAACGGGGTCTTTATTAATTCATAACGTAATCTTCCATAAAGGAACTTACTCAGCTATTACATTTCTAAACCGTTGTTCCATTCAAGCAACAACATTGAGTAAAGCATCATCTAATTGACTGATGTTAGGCTAATCTGGTGGAAGGTTAACGTTTCTGCGTGGCTGGCTTTATAATACTAAGTTAACATTAGATTGCAGAGTAGATAAATATTAAAATATAAATACATGAAGAACATGGCTCATTTGTGACAGTCAAATAACGATAGTAATCAGTATGATTCATAGTACGCTAGCGAACAACATTTCACTTACTTCTCAAGCTTTCCAATACCACATGTAAAGTTACATCGATAGTCCGCCAGACTGGTCCATTATCAGCATCTGTTTTCATATATTTCCGTTTTCTTGTGACTTGGTTAATCGTAGCGTTGTGGCTTTAATCGTAGCATTGTGGCTTTAATCGTAGCGTTGTGGCTATAATCGTAGCGTTGTGGCTTTAATCGTAGCATTGTGGCTTTTGCTAAATCGTTGAGACTACTCGGCCACCGTATTATAGGAACGTAGATGCGAACAAATATGCACTTTAAGAACACGTTCGTGAATTTGAGTAAGACTTTTCTTAGGACCTTTCTTAGGAACAAATTTAAGAAATAAACATTGAAGAATATGGCCCATTTTTCCTAAGTGAGTTTCCAGAATTATTGTCCAACAATGTAGTCATGGCAGATTCTATTTTAATCTCTGGTGATTTTAACATCCATATGGAAAATACCAATGACCCTCTTCAAAAAGCTTTTAGTGCCATAGTAGATTCTGTAGGTTTTGTCCAGCATGTCTCAGGACCTACGCACTGTCACAATCATACTTCAGATTTAGTGTTATCGAAGGGAATAAATGTAATTGATCTAACTATTTTTCCTCAGAATCCTGGTTTATCTGACCATAATCTTATAACATTTAGCATTAAAACAAGTGACACTTTTGCCCCCCAGGTAGGGATATTTAAAACCCGCTTCATAAACTCTGCAACTACTAATACATTTATTGACGCACTTCCAGGCTCGTTCGGCCTGCTAAATAATGGTAGATTTACATCATCTGTACATAATCAAATAGACCAATTATCACCCTACGTCACATCGACGTCACGCATGTTCAACCGCGCATGTCGGTTGAAAAAGACGACCAGAAACATTCAAAACGCTATGTTGAAAGAATCAACTTTATTGGAAATGTCGATCCTTATGAAGTCCCAAAAGACCAGTGGATCCGCGACCCTGACGCCTTACCTCTCTAGTTGTATGTCTTGGACATGACCACACAGCACAAAGTTGTACACATCAAGAGATTTGTACGCTTTTAACTTCTCCCGGGTATAAACGCTTGGAGTGTCAATCAGATAATTATATATTTCTTGCCACTGAATGGTAGGCAATTTGGTTTCGTCGTTTAACCATTTACAGGGTGCTATGGCATAAGGATCTGTAAGACGTATTCCACTCATTAACGTATGTAGGTGCCTAAATGCAGTTTAATTGATTTATCAAAATACATATAAAAATATAAATATATTTGGCTGAATGCCACATAATAATTTTGATGAAGTGGCTATTAGCGTTGTTCTAATTACTGTGTGCACCTTTAAATGGTTTTGGGAGAGTTTGATATATTCGCGGGGAATAATTGGAAGGGGCTTTTTGTGTTAGTGAGATTTGGATTTGCATGGGAATGGAGCCATACAGTTTTTAGACGTCTTACTATCTCTCTTTTGTTTACTTTTAAGTCAGTTTTTTCCACTTCTGTGTTGTTCCGGTGTTTTGATATAATACTTTGTGCAAATTGTTATTCGTAACAAAGTCGGATTAAAAACGGAAATAGCTTTATCGAGGTGTCCTGTGGGTTTATGGAAAGAGAATGGTGGATCGTAAAACTAGAGCTACCAGGATGGAAACTCTATAACGTCAATTTAGTTAAATAACTTATTGCTGGGTGACAGGTTGTTATAGTAAGCAGAGTACATTTTGAAAAGATAGTTAGCTTTTAGGATTCTTCTTTTGACTTCTTTCAATATAGCTAAATACTCTCTGCCGTGTTTTCTGCAACCGAGATGCGCGCGCAACCCTAATGTATACAAACAAATAATTGGTCTATAGAGGATCTTAAGGATATACTGCGTAAGACTTTAGATGCTGTGGCACCCCTAAAAACAAAACCAATTCGAAATAAGAAACTTGCTCCCTGGTACACAGACACTACTAGAACACTTAAGCAAGCCTCCAGAAAATTGGAGCAAAAGTGGCGCTCCACTGAGTTAGAAGTATTTAGACTAGCCTGGATTGATTACTGAGTACTGTGCAATACCGGAGATCACTTATAAACGCTTGATCAGCCTACTTATCTAATGTAATCGACACAAACAAAAATAATCGTACAATTCTTTTTGACAATTGCAAAACTCACAAAAAAGCAATGTTTAACCAATGAAGTGGGTCTTCACTTTAGCTGTGATGAATTCATGAACTACTTTGATGAAAAAATAATCAACATTAGAAAAGAAATTGCGAATTGTACTCTTAATTGCCTCGGTTCTCAAAAACTCTGTTGTCCTGAGAGCTCGCAGAGCTGCCCTAATTTATTTTCAATGGCGACTCTTGAATCTTTTGTACCTGTATCTCTTGAAACATTTACAAAATTAATAAATAGTTCAAAATCAACCAACTGTCAACTAGACCCAATTCCAACTAAACTTCTTAAGGAGTTACTTCCTGTGCTTGGCCCGTCAATATTGAACATAATAAATTGCTCCCTATCCTCCGGATCAGTGCCAACCTCACTAAAAATTGCAGACATTAAGCCTCTGCTAAAAAAAATTAACTTGGATTCAGACATCCTAAAGAACTACAGACCAATACTGAATCTTCCGTTCCTTTCAAATCTTAGAAAAATCTGTCTCACTACAACTTACGGCCTTTCTGACAAGTAATATATATGAAAAACCCCAGTCCGGGTTTAGACCCCATCGTAGCGCTGAGACTGCACTTGTTAAGGTGGTAAACTACCATTTATTGGCTTCTGACAAAGGTTCTGCATCTCTCCTATTGCTTCTTGATCTTAGTGCTGCCTTTGACACTATTGATCACTCCCTTCTTTTGGAAAGTTTGGAGACCCTTGTTGGGCTAAGAGGACATGTTCTCGACTGGTTTAGATCTTATTTATCAGATAGACTTCAGTTTGTTTGTGTAGACGGCTTATCCTCTAATAAATCATCAAAATGCCTTTGGGTGAAACAAACCCCACCAAGGAGTTGCTAGGGTTTAATAAAGGTAGTCCAACCAAATCAAAGATAAACAACCCCCACCAAGGAGTTGCTAGGGTTTAATAAAGGTAGTCCAACCAAATCAAAGGTAAACAAACCCCACCAAGGAGTTGCAAAGTCCAACCAAATCAAAGGTAAACAACCCCACCAAGGAGTTGCTAGGGTTTAAAAGGTAGTCCAACCAAATCAAACCCCACCAAGGAGTTGCTAGGGTTTAATAAAGGTAGTCCAACCAAATCAAAGGTAAACAAACCCCACCAAGGAAGGGTTTAATAAAGGTAGTCCAACCAAATCAAAGATAAACAAACCCCACCAAGGAGTTGCTAGGGTTTAATAAAGGTAGTCCAACCAAATCAAAGGTAAACAAACCCCACCAAGGAGTTGCTAGGGTTTAATAAAGGTAGTCCAACCAAATCAAAGGTAAACAAACCCCACCAAGGAGTTGCTAGGGTTTAATAAAGGTAGTCCAACCAAATCAAAGATAAACAAACCCCACCAAGGAGTTGCTAGGGTTTAATAAAGGTAGTCCAACCAAATCAAAGGTAAACAAACCCCACCAAGGAGTTGCTAGGGTTTAATCCAACCAAAAAGGTAGTCCAACCAAATCAAAGGTAAACAAATCAAAACCCACCAAGGAGTTGCTAGGGTTTAAAGGTAGTCCAACCAAATCAAAGGTAAACAAACCCCACCCCAACCAAATCAAAGGATAAACAAAGTTGCTAGGGTTTACCCCACCAAAAGGTAGTCCAACCAAATCAAAAATAAACAAACCCCACCAAGGAGTTGCTAGGGTTTAATAAAGGTAGTCCAACCAAATCAAAGGTAAACAAACCCCACCAAGGAGTTGCTAGGGTTTAATAAAGGTAGTCCAACCAAATCAAAGGTAAACAAACCCCACCAAGGAGTTGCTAGGGTTTAATAAAGGTAGTCCAACCAAATCAAAGGTAAACAAACCCCACCAAGGAGTTGCTAGGGGTAGTTAATTAAAGGTAGTCCAACCAAATCAAAGGTAAACAAACCCCACCAAGGAGTTGCTAGGGTTTAATAAAAAGGTAGTCCAACCAAATCAAAGGTAAACAAACCCCACCAAGGAGTTGCTAGGGTTTAAGGTAGTCCAACCAAATCAAAGGTAAAACCCAACCAAATCAAAGGTAGTAAATCAAACCCCACCAAGGAGTTGAGTTGCTAGGTTTAATAAAGGTAGTCCAACCAAATCAAAGGTAAACAACCCCCACCAAGGAGTTGCTAGGGTTTAATAAAGGTAAAAGTTGTCCAAAAGTCCAACCAAATCAAAGGTAAACAAACCAAATGCTAGGGTTTAATAAAGGTAGTCCAACCAAATCAAAGGTAAACAAACCCCACCAAGGAGTTGCTAGGGTTTAATAAAGGTAGTCCAACCAAATCAAAGGTAAACAAACCCCACCAAGGAGTTGCTAGGGTTTAATAAAGGTAGTCCAACCAAATCAAAGGTAAACAAACCCCACCAAGGAGTTGCTAGGTTTAATAAAGGTAGTCCAACCAAATCAAAGATAAACAAACCCCACCAAGGAGTTGCTAGGGTAAACAAACCCACCAAGGAGTTGCTAGGGTTTAAAGGTAGTCCAACCAAATCAAAGGTAAACAAACCCCACCAAGGAGTTGCTAGGGTTTAATAAAGGTAGTCCAACCAAATCAAAGGTAAACAAACCCCACCAAGGAGTTGCTAGGGTTTAATAAAGGTAGTCCAACCAAATCAAAGATAAACAACCCCCACCAAGGAGTTGCTAGGTTTAATAAAGGTAGTCCAACCAAATCAAAGGTAAACAAACCCCACCAAGGAGTTGCTAGGGTTTAATAAAGGTAGTCCAACCAAATCAAAGTAAACAAACCCCACCAAGGAGTTGCTAGGGTTTAATAAAAGGTAGTCCAACCAAATCAAAGGTAAACAAACCCCACCAAGGAGTTGCTAGGGTTTAATAAAGGTAGTCCAACCAAATCAAAGGTAAACAAACCCCACCAAGGAGTTGCTAGGGTTTAATAAAGGTAGTCCAACCAAATCAAAGGTAAACAAAACCCCACAAATCAAAGGTAAACAAGTTGCTAGGGTTTAATAAAGGTAGTCCAACCAAATCAAAATAAACAAACCCCACCAAGGAAGGGTTTAATAAAAGTAACAAAATCAAAGATAAACAAACCCCACCAAAGTTCAGGGGTCCAAAATCAAACAAACCCCACCAAGGAGTTGCTAGGGTTTAATAAAAACCAAAGAGTTGTAGGGTTTAATAAAGTCCAACCAAATCAAAGGTAAACAAACCCCACCAAATCAAAGGTAAACAAACCCCACCAAGGAGTTGCTAGAGCTTAATAAAGGTAGTCCAACCAAATCAAAGATAAACAAACCCCACCAAGGAGTTGCCAGGGTTTAATAAAGGTAGTCTAACCAAATCAAAGATAAACAACCCCCACCAAGGAGTTGCTAGGGTTTAATAAAGGTAGTCCAACCAAATCAAAGGTAAACAAACCCCACCAAGGAGTTGCTAGGGCTTAATAAAGGTAGTCCAACCAAATCAAAGGTAAACAAACCCCACCAAGGAGTTGCTAGAGCTTAATAAAGGTAGTCTAACCAAATCAAAGATAAACAAACCCCACCAAGGAGTTGCTAGGGTTTAAAGGTAGTCCAACCAAATCAAAGGTAAACAAACCCCACCAAGGAGTTGCTAGGGCTTAATAAAAGTAGTCCAACCAAATCAAAGGTACACAAACCCCACCAAGAGTTGCTAGGGTTAAAGGTAGTCCAAACAAATCAAAGATAAACAACCCCCACCAAGCAGTTGCTGTGGTGTAATGGGCTTTTTTTATGAAAGGTCTAACCGGATGTACCGGAAGCAATAGGGGCTTGGGGAGAGTTGAAAGGAATGTAGACGAGTGTTAAAGCGTGAGTAAAAGCTGTTCAGTTGCTCTACAATGTGTCGCTTGAATCTATGCCCAATAATACGACATGGTGTCAGAAGTCGGGCGGCAGTAAGAGCTTAATCTACGGAGAGTAAAAGTAACTTGTTCTGGGAGCGAAAGAAAAAAAATGTTGTTTTTTTTCCTAACGAAAAATATGTCGGATGCAGAGGAAGCCGGAGCTAGCGCACCGCACACGCAGCCTCGCAGGCTAACGCCCCAGCTACAGGAAAACAGCGGCAATAATGCTAACGCAAATACACCCCCGAACGCCACATTCACCATTCTGCCTCCCGAAGCGTTTGAGTTTTCTAAGCCTCAGCAATGGGAAAAGTGGATACGGAGATTTGAAAGATTCCGTCTAGCCAGCAATCTGCATCTTAGCTCGGTGGCTAACCAAGTAAACACGCTCATCTACTGTATGGGGGATGAAGCAGGACGACATCCTTCGTGGTCAAGCTTTAACAGACGTGCAGAGACAACAGTATCAAGCGGTAAAAGACACACTGGACATATATTTTGTGCCAAGGAAAAACATAATATATGAAAGAGCCCGGTTTAATCAAAGAGTACAGTTAACTAATGAGACTGTTGACTCGTTTGTCACCGCGCTGTATGCTTTGGCGGAAAAATTGTAACTACAGTGCACTACAGGTTGAGTTAATAAGAGATCGCCTCGTTGTGGGACTTAGAGACACTAGCTTAGCTGAGAGATTACAAATGGACAAGGATTTGACACTGGAGAAGGCAATAAATCAAGCCAGGCAGTCAGAAGTCATAAAAAGACAACAAACAGACATTAGAGGAGAGAACAGCCATGGATTTAGAATGCAGAGGCCCCTGGGCACAAAATCTTGGAGGCCCTTAACCTTTAATTGATTAGTAGTTTATAGACAGAAAATATAGATTACTTTGTTTGCTGCATTATCACAAGCACTATATTTGACTACAATATCCGTAAAAGCATGTTTTGGGTGTATTTATATCAATATTGGGGTAATACTCAGGTGTCCACTTGTTTATAAATTATATGAAAATGTACCCCACATACAGCAATGCTATGCGATGTACCAAACCGAGTAACTTTTTTTGAGTAACTTTTTTCATGTAAAATGGGAATATTTCAATGCATATTCCAAATATATTTAAAACTTAGCATAGCCTATAATGAACTATGTGTGTAGCTAATTCGCTGCTTTGGTAGGACGGGCTCACGCTGACACACACACACACACACACACAGCTCGGGCCGAACCCCGTGCGTCCGCTTCGCCTGTGCCAAAAACCGCAACTATAGCGATACTTCTCTGCAGTGAACTGAAGGAAAAAGACAAAAGATATAGGCTACTTTTAAAATATTAGGTGAAATATTACTCAACTCAACTAGAGAATGAGTCCCACATATTATGTATTAATAAGCCTAGACCGCGTATCTGATAATAAAAATTAACAGTCAACATTAATACAACAACGTTACATGATTTAAAAAGCAACATATCATACAGACATTGACAGATCAGAGGAGCTGGGCTCTAGCTAAATCAGAAAAAAATATTTATTAAGGTGGGTTGGTGGACGCAGATTCGGATCGGGGTATCTATAATAACCAGGGTTTTTAATAAGTGGAAAAAGAAATAGATTCGCCTACATTTTGAGGCTGTCAAACCTGTAATGTAGCCTCCTGCCTACGTTTGTTAACCTACCCGTCACCGCCGGGTCTCTGCCGCCTTCAGTGGCTTCCGAAGCACCTGCTTCGGTTTCGTTCTCACGGGGAGTCGGGACTGTGCTGGTGGGGGGGCACTTGGACAGGTGTCTGTCACTCCAGCTCCATCAGACACAGCCGACAGCCAAAAACTGATCATGATACTTTTTTGTGTGTAAATAAATTATTATTAACACACATACACACATTCATTAATTCATTTTAATTTAATTAATAATAAAAAGCCCACACAGTTAGTGCGATCTTGGAGGCCCCTAGTGGTCGGAGGCCCCTGGTCACTGGCCCAATTGGCCCGGTGGTAAATCTGTGTCTGGGAGAGAACAACATGGAAATAGATGCTGTGTCAGTGAAATATAGAAAACAACAGCATCCAAAACCACAGTATCCAAAGTCCCCAACTCAACCAAAATACACAAAGTCTGTAACACCAAATGAGAGATCTTGCTACAGATGTGGTAAAACCCCTGCACATGCTAAAGTTCAACGCCCAGCAAAAGATGTGACCTGTCATACTTGTGGTAAAAGAGGACATTACAGTAAGGTGTGTAAGTCGGTTAAATCCGTACATGTGATAGAAACAGAGAAATACAACAACATACCCATGTTCCTTGGTTCTGTGGACGCAGGTTCAGATCCTTGGTATGCAGATCTTACCATCAGAAACCACAAAGTCAGATTTAAGATAGACACTGGAGCTGACGTTTCAGTTATCCCAGCCCAGATGTACTACAGTATAAATCAAAATGTGACAGAGTTATGCAAACCAGATAGACCATTGTTTGGACCGGGGGGCACTCCTCTCAATGTTTTGGGTATGTGCAGAGAAACATTGTGCAAAGGTGAAGAAGAAATAGAAGGAAACATCTATGTTGTCAAAGATTTGCACATAGCTCTGTTGAGCAGGCCAGCAAGTGTCAAGCTAAACCTTGTGTCTAGAGCAGATAGCATAGATATGAAAGTGTTAAATGAGAAATACCCAAAGCTGTGTCAAGGTTTGGGGTTAATGCAACAACCTTATACTATTAAGCTGAAACCTGACACTGTTCCTTTTTCCCTGGCCACACCAAGACGTGTCCCCATTCCTTTGTTGGGAAAAGTGAAACAGGAACTGGAAAAAATGGAGTCCAAGGGAGTAATCAGCAGAGTTGAAGAGCCAACTGAATAGTGCTCAGGTATGGTCCCAGTGCCAACCAAAAATGACTCAGTTGTGTGGACCTCACTCACCTAAATGAAGCAGTGTACAGAGAGAAGTAC
Source organism: Dallia pectoralis (assembly GCA_029465975.1). Taxonomy (NCBI): domain Eukaryota; kingdom Metazoa; phylum Chordata; class Actinopteri; order Esociformes; family Umbridae; genus Dallia; species Dallia pectoralis. The sequence goes on along the minus strand of CM055734.1, from coordinate 24,921,090 downwards.
ATCTCACCTTCAGTGGAACAGACACTTGGATCCCTGGCTGGAGCAATCGTCTTCAGTAAGTTAGATGCAAACAGAGGGTTTTGGCAGGTCCCATTGTCACCTGAGTCAGCACACTATACAACATTCATTACCCCTTTCGGACGCTACCATTTTAACAGACTTCCTTTTGGAATAGCCTCAGCCCCAGAACATTTTCAGCGGAGAATGTCAATGATTCTCAATGGGCTCCCAGCCGTGGTTTGTCACATGGACGACATCATCATTTGGGGAAAGGATCAGCAGGACCATAATGTCAGACTTCATACAAACTGCAAGAGGCTGGTGTTACACTAAATATGGAGAAATGTGACTTAAACAAACAGGAGGTAAAGTTCCTTGCAGAGGTGTGGACTCGAGTCATGTGACTTGGACTCGAGTCAGACTCGAGTCATGAATTTCAGACTCGACTCGACAAAATGTACAAAGACTTGCAACTCGACTTGGACTTGAACATCAATGACTCGTGACTTCACTTGGACTTGCGCCTTTTGACTCGAGAAGACTTGCTACTTCCCATGAAAACTGGGGAAGAAAATGTTCACACGGGCGCGCCACTCTCAGTTTATCTGCATCTGTGAAAAAAATGCATGCAGAGAGCACGCGCGCTGCCTGCACGACATCCAATCACTGTAGTCCCACGTTGTTTTGATTAGACAGCATCCAAGCAGGCACATTGCAAGACAACCAATGAAGCACAAGCAACAACGCGCCAGTTGGCAAAATGATACCGAATATAGTTTTGTTTGGCTATAAAAATTACGAGGTAGTCGACAAAAAAAGAGTTGCAATTTGCAAAACATGCGGGTCGAAGATTACAGACGGAGCTGCGCACGGGCACGCTCACACGCACACACACACACACGTCTCTATGGAGTCATTCCAATTATATTATCAGGTTGGTAAATTTTTTCAGAAGTGATCATTTTGAGGAGTGAGGATTTTATTAATGACATGTTTAAAAAAGTTCAGGCTAAAAGGACCCATGTCTATTTGAAAGTTAAACTGTTTTGCAATATGAGGTTAGGGCTGGACAATAATTCAATATCAATATATATCGAGGTAAAAAAAATCAATAACGGTGATATGATTTCTAAACACATTTTCGATATTTCAATATTTTTGCTGATCTCCAACACGGCAAGTTTAAGCTACAAAATGAGCGCCCGTGACCGCAATTCAAACGTGACTGAACGAGCTTCCATAAGTGAGGAGAAAGCAGACAGTTGATATGAGAGGAAAGACTAATTCAGTGGTAGGGAAGTGGTTCAGCTTTCTGAGATCTGATAAACTTCAGGTTTCAGCGTGATGCTAAATGTGCCGGAGACTGAGAGGCTCAAAAGCGCATAAAGCCAACATAGGAGCTTGGATCTTCCGCGTTGACTGGCCCATGACGTCATGATGGACATGCGCTTTTGAGCACTCTCATTCTCCGAGCATGTTGCAACATGCGCGTTCATGAGCTTCTCTGTCTTGTCTCTTAAATCCACGGTCACGTAGCGAACTCATGAACTCACCTCTTCATTGTCTAACATGTTCACTAACTTTAAACGAAATGTTTATAAGAACAAGTTTTGTTGCAGGAAGTTTTGTGTAAAGAATAATATAATCAGCCTATGTTATTGTTTAAAGTTAAATATATTAATAAGGTCAGTCTCAGAGTCAAATTGCTTATTTGACTTTTCTTGTTTGTATAAAGGTTAAAATCAAATAAAAGGTGAACTTTAATTTATTTGTACCGTTCTATTTCTCAAATATTATTTAGTTTTATAGGAGGAGGCTCAAAAGACTTGGCAAATGTATTTTTCAGAAGATTGTATACAGACATCCATTGTGGGTGTTCATGGCATTTTTTCTGAGGCTTTTGTATTGTTCATATCGATATCGGAATTATGTCGTATCGACCGAAATTAAGAAATATATCGTGATATTAAATTTTGCCATATCGTCCAGCCCTAAGGTCAATACAATACAGGACTGAAGTTGCTGTGCATTGTTCTAGTGCAATATGCTGTTGAAATACAAGCATTTTTTGTGAAATTAAATGTTATGTTTTTTACTGTATTAATGTCATTGTATAAAAAGAGGTTTAAATAAATACAAATCTTACAGACATACATGATTTGTATAAATTCTGTGGTAAGATGACTTGAAATGACTCGAAACTAAAATGGTAGGACTTTGGACTCGACTTGAGACTTGTTGGCTTTGACTCGACTCGACTCGGGACTCGAGGGCAAAGACTTGAGACTTACTTGTGACTTGCAAAACAATGACTTTGTCCCACCTCTGGTTTCTTGGACACATTTTGTCTGCGGAGGGAGTCCAACCTGATCCGGACAAAATCAGAGCAGTCAAAGCGATGAAAGAGCCCTCAAACGTCAGCAAGTGCGCAGTTTTCTTGGGATGGCCAACCAGTTAGGTAAATTTATTCCAGGACTGGCCGAAAAAGATAAGCCCTTAAGAGATCTGCTTTCAAAGAAAAACTAGTGGGTTTGGAGTCATGCAGAACAAAAAGCATTTGATCAGCTGAAAAGAGAACTGACGTCAACTCCTGTTCTCACACTTTATGATCTAAACAAAGATCTTAAGCTGTCTGCAGATGCCTCATCCTACGGGCTCGGAGCAGTCCTATTCCAAAAAGAAGGTGAGCAGTGGAGACCCGTAGCATTCGCCTCATGCTCCTTAACGGAGACAGAGCAGAGGTATGCACAAGTGGAGAAGGAGGCGCTCGGACTAACGTGGGGATGTGAAAGATTTAAAGACTTCCTCATCGGGAGAGATTTCTCCTTAGAGACGGACCACAAGCCACTTGTTAGTCTGCTGGGACAACAAGCCCTAACCGAGCTTCCACCCAGGATCCAGCGGTTCCGACTCAGGCTAATGAGGTATAGTTACTCCATCACACACACTCCAGGCAAAGCACTCTTCACAGTGGACACCCTGTCACGCGCAACTGTCAAACAAGATACAGATCTTAAAGCTGCAGAAGATCTAATGGCTGACACAAACATCTACGTTGATGAGATAATCAGAAGCCTACCGGCTAGCTCAACGTACCTCACACAACTGAAAGAACAACTAAAGACAGACAACACATGTTCTGAAGTCATGTCTTTGTGTCAGAGAGGTTGGCCAGTTTACAGCCGTCTCACAGGTCCAATCAAAGCATACTGGCCACACAGAGATACTGTACATGATGAACTGTTACTAAAAGGCACTAGACTTGTGATTCCTACCACTATGCGCAACTCTGTTCTCGCAACCCTACATGAGGGACATCAGGGAATGTCTAGGTGCAGAGAGAGAGCTAGAGAGACGGTGTGGTGGCCTGGTCTGAGTGGCCATATCAACGAGCTGGTAGAAAACGGCACCATATGCATTAAGGAACGAGCCAATTCAGTGGCGCCTTTAAAGCCCAGTGAGCTCCCTGAAAGACCATGGCAGAAAGTTGGAGCTGATCTTTTTACTCTTAGCAACAGTAACTATGTTCTGGTGGTGGACTACTATTCCAGATTTGTGGAGATAGCAAAACTGACGCCTATGAGATCAGAAGATTTTATAGTACACCTAAAGTCAATCTTTGCCAGACATGGCATTCCAGAGCTTTTCTACAGTGACAATGGACCTCAGTTTTCAAGCCAGTTGTTCAAAGACTTTGCAGCAGCGTACGGTTTCAGTCACGTAACCAGCAGTCCAAGATTTGCTAAAAGCAATGTGGAGGCTGAGCGTCATGTCCAGACTGTGAAGACTACTAAAGGCAAAAGACCCATATCTTGCTCTTTTAGCTTACAGAGCGACCCCATTGGCTAATGGATACAGCCCAGCACAACTTCTAATAGGACGGAGACTTCGTACACCAGTTCCTCAGCTTCCCTCGTTGCTCATTCCCAGCCTGCCAACAATAGTAAATGGAAAAAGGGTTTTCATTCATGTTGTAAATGTTCATTTAAGTCTGTGTTCATTTCCTAGAAAGGGGGATGTGGTGTAATGGGCTTTTATTATGAAAGGTCTAACCGGATGTACCGGAAGCATTAGGGGCTCGGGGAGAGTTGAAAAGAATGTAGCCGAGTGTTAAAGCGTGAATAAAAGCTGTGCAGTTGCTCTACAATGTGTCGCTTGAATCTATGCCCAATAATACGACAGTTGCTATGGTTTAATAAAGGTAGTCCAACCAAGTCAAAGATAAACAAACCCCACCAAGGAGTTGCTAGGGTTTAATAAAGGTAGTCCAACCAAATCAAAGATAAACAAACCCCACCAAGGAGTTGCTAGGGTTTAATAAAGGTAGTCCAACCAAATCAAAGATAAACAAACCCCACCAAGGAGTTGCTAGGGTTTAATAAAAGTAGTCCAACCAAATCAAAGGTAAACAAACCCCACCAAGGAGTTGCTAGGGTTTAATAAAGGTAGTCCAACCAAATCAAAGGTAAACAAACCCCACCAAGGAGTTGCTAGGGCTTAATAAAGGTAGTCCAACCAAATCAAAGGTAAACAAACCCCACCAAGGAGTTGCTAGAGCTTAATAAAGGTAGTCCAACCAAATCAAAGATAAACAAACCCCACCAAGGAGTTGCTAGGGTTTAATAAAGGAGGTCCAACCAAATCAAAGGTAAACAAACCCCACCAAGGAGTTGCTAGGGTTTAATAAAGGTAGTCCAACCAAATCAAAGGTAAACAAACCCCACCAAGAAGTTGCTAGGGTTTAATAAAGGTAGTCCAACCAAATCAAAGATAAACAAACCCCACCAAGGAGTTGCTAGGGTTTAATAAAGGTAGTCCAACCAAATCAAAGATAAACAAACCCCACCAAGGAGTTGCTAGGGTTTAATAAAAGTAGTCCAACCAAATCAAAGGTAAACAAACCCCACCAAGGAGTTGCTAGGGTTTAATAAAGGTAGTCCAACCAAATCAAAGGTAAACAAACCCCACCAAGGAGTTGCTAGGGTTTAATAAAGGTAGTCCAACCAAATCAAAGGTAAACAAACCCCACCAAGGAGTTGCTAGGGCTTAATAAAGGTAGTCCAACCAAAACAAAGATAAACAAACCCCACCAAGGAGTTGCTAGGGTTTAATAAAGGAGGTCCAACCAAAACAAAGGTAAACAAACCCCACCAAGGAGTTGCTAGGGTTTAATATAGGTAGTCCAACCAAATCAAAGGTAAACAAACCCCACCAAGAAGTTGCTAGGGTTTAATAAAGGTAGTCCAACCCAATCAAAGGTAAACAAACTCCACCAATGAGTTGCTAGGGTTTAAAGGTAGCCCAACCAAATCAAAGGTAAACAAACCCCACCAAAGAGTTGCTAGGGTTTAATAAAGGTAGTCCAACCCAATCAAAGATAAACAAACCCCACGAAGGAGTTGCTAGGGTAACCAAATCAAAGCTAATCTTCGTTCAATACAACCCCCACCTTGCTACAGCCAGATGCACCTTTTTACAAGACAGACTTGATTGCAGCAATGAATTGACACAAAATAGCACATTTCACACACATTAAAAAAAGGACATTGGGATAAGAGATGAACATACGTTTAATCAAGATTAAATATATGCCCAGATACACTTCCAAACATAAGTCAAAAATTAAAATCAATTGGAAAAAAACAATGCCTTTCTCCCATCTCAGATACTTTTCTTTCGGGGAACAATGACAGTCAATCACCAGACTTGACACCCCAAACCCTAAAAACACACACACACACACACACACACACAGTCTGCCATACACACATATATATCCATATACTTACATATATATCGCAGATCTATAACATAATGTTTCGTACACAGAACATTAAGAGAGCTTGACATTGTTTATATCTTAAACATTATGTCCGCTGGTACTAGTTTGCCATAAATAGTGCCTTCCATTATAATTCAGTTCTCTTATATTTTAGAAACCATTCCATTCACATGTGATGACTGACATTCCCATAACACTCGAGAGTGGTTTTTCAGAACAGAATGAAGCCAATATTTCCAGACCCCATATTATAATCGTGTCTGAGAATCCTTGTGCTGTAAGACAAAAAAAGAAATAGTAAAAATGTCTGAAAGGCTATTTAAAGAAGAACACAATACAAAAAGATACTTTAACAAACAAACCCAAGTGGCCATCAAACTGCAGTTCCACAAAGCAAGCAGAAGCAAAGATGGTGAACAGTGAACCACACAAAACAATAGTAACAAAATAACCAACTACGAGTTCAGTTCAAATACACCTTCAGAGCTCGGTTAGCAATTACACTCAGAGACATTAACGAACACAGAGCTAGACAGTATCATCTGTTTATTTGAGATAGTAGAATGTTTTAGATAACAAAACGGAATCAATTCATCAATTAAGACAGACAAATGAATACAGCAACAAATGTGTTTTTACGTGCATTTCAGAAAGATAAAATGCTAGGGCAGTAACAGCAACATGACAAAAACAGGAAGGCAGAAATAATCATGAGTTGTTAGCCATCACGTACGCATCAGGCAGAAAAATCTCCTCCAGTGACAAACTCAACAGAGTAGTAAAAAAACAAGTTGTCCCAATACTCCTCAATAGCTTGTTTCCTGATCCCCCTTTCCTCACGGTCACTGAGGTTTCCCCTCACAGACACTGAGGTTTCCCCTCACAGACACTGAGGTTTCCCCTCACAGACACTGAGGTTTCCCCTCACAGACACTGAGGTTTCCCCTCACAGACACTGAGGTTTCCCTCACAGACACTGAGGTTTCCCCTCACAGACACTGAGGTTTCCCCTCACAGACACTGAGGTTTCCCCTCACAGACACTGAGGTTTCCCCTCACAGACACTGAGGTTTCCCCTCACAGACACTGAGGTTTCCCCTCACAGACACTGAGGTTTCCCCTCACAGACACTGAGGTTTCCCCTCACAGACACTGAGGTTTCCCCTCACAGACACTGAGGTTTCCCCTCACAGACACTGAGGTTTCCCCTCACAGACACTGAGGTTCTCGTCCTTATCGTTGACACCTCATGTCCTCTGTGGTCAGTGCCCATCGAGCAAAGGAGGTTCGGAAATAAAGCATCTAAAAGCCTTGTGAAGCAGGGAGGTCACTGTTTGGAGATGAAACACACCAGCATAATATACAGACACAAATATGACCCTAATCTACCTGAAAAGGGGTACAATAAATAGGTTTTTAATGCTGTGTAAACTTAATCTGGATTTTTCAGCATTCCATTTTCAGACACCCAACTTTACAAGGCCTTCACCATACGTTCTAATGTACATGTCATATTCCCCTCCCATCCCAATAATTAATGACCTTTCTATTTAATTATTTGTTCAGTAGAATAGAGCCTGACCCCAAACTGACCCCAAGCCCCATCCATGTATGCACTTGTTATAATTACTCCACACACCCAACAGAATAGAAGTTCTAGAATATTACATGTCTAGAATACATCTTCCCATAACTCCAGAAAAGGTCTACATTGATTTGGGGTGTTTCTCAATCAACAGAAGAGTGTTCAGTGTTTCAGTGTGCTAATCAGTGTTGATGGGAGCCCTGTGGTTTAACTGTAGTGTGACACTCCGCTCAGACTCTGTTTGACCAATAACTTCCTTATCAGACCCAATCCCAAACCTGTATGGACTTCGGCTCTGTGTGACATTTAAACTTCGTTTGAAAAGTCTCTTGCTCAGATAGAAGCACAGCCATTAAAATGTCACAAACGGGGCGTCACAGTGTTAAACAACGCTTGTCCAGGAGAAACAGGTTGTGGAAGCTTTAAGAGCATAGAAGAGACAGATGGTTAATACACAACACAGTCAGCTCTCTGCTTGGAATCCACTGGCTCCAACAAAATGAATGCACGCGTCACTAAACACAGAAAGACCCATCTCCAATGTGAAGACACATTTGTCGCCACCTGGTGCTCAGATCCTCTCACAACCTCCTCCCAGCGCTGCTCTCACACACACACACACACACCCACACACACCCCGCCACTCCCTTTAGTTCTTCCAGGTTTATCTGGTGTAGTAGACTCTGTAATAGACACTCTTAGACCTCCAAAGTGAATAGGAGTTGTCGAACTTGAGCAGATAAACTCCCCGTCCCGGGTATTGGTGGCTGCCAGCGTAGACCTCCTCATGGCAGTCCCGCCGATATACCGGCACAATCTCATCCACCTGGGGCTTCGCTGCCTCCTTCTTAGCCTTCTCCTCCTCACTAGGAGGCTCACCTGAAAAGAGACAACAAGGGTCAAGAGTAGCAACTGATTAACACAATGATCGCTGTTCAGAGGCCTGGTGCTTTTCCAGACAGCTGGGAAAGACAGAAGACTAACAGGGAATGATTGTAACATGCTAACGTCTCTAAGGTCGGCTACACCGCCACCAGCGAACGTGTGAAAACATCTCACCGTCCTCTTCCTCATCTTCATCACTGGACTCGCTGACATGCACGCTGACCGAGGCGTTGGCCGCGTCCGTCCACTCAAAGAAGACCCCAAAGCCGATGTCGTAGTGATCTGTGGCGAACTCCCAGAAGAGGTAGGAGCCCTCCTCGTGGGTGGGAACCCGCACCGTCACCACCTCACCTCGCCCCACCGTGATCACACTGTCCACGTCCTGACGGATCTTCTCCTTAAAGTCCTTGATCTGAGGCCGCGTCCACATGGAGGGGGCCGCTATGACTGGTGGGAGGTCCACTGGAAGGAGACGAGGGGAGAGAAAGGCCCTAAACTTAAAACCAGTGCACAGTGTCCCTCACATCCTAAACTTAACACCAGTGTATAGTGCACAGTGTCCCTCACATCCTAAACTTAACACCAGTGTATTATGTCCCTCACATCCTAAACTTAACACCAGTGTATTATGTCCCTCACATCCTAAACTTAACACCAGTGTATTATGTCCCTCACATCCTAAACTTAACACCAGTGTATTATGTCCCTCACATCCTAAACTTAACACCAGTGTATTATGTCCCTCACATCCTAAACTTAACACCAGTGTATAGTGCACAGTGTCCCTCACATCCTAAACTTAACACCAGTGTATAGTGCACAGTGTCCCTCACATCCTAAACTTAACACCAGTGTATAGTGCACAGTGTCCCTCACATCCTAAACTTAACACCAGTGTATTATGTCCCTCACATCCTAAACTTAACACCAGTGTATTATGTCCCTCACATCCTAAACTTAACACCAGTGTATTATGTCCCTCACATCCTAAACTTAACACCAGTGTATTATGTCCCTCACATCCTAAACTTAACACCAGTGTATTATGTCCCTCACATCCTAAACTTAACACCAGTGTATTATGTCCCTCACATCCTAAACTTAACACCAGTGTATTATGTCCCTCACATCCTAAACTTAACACCAGTGTATTATGTCCCTCACATCCTAAACTTAACACCAGTGTATTATGTCCCTCACATCCTAAACTTAACACCAGTGTATTATGTCCCTCACATCCTAAACTTAACACCAGTGTATTATGTCCCTCACATCCTAAACTTAACACCAGTGTATTATGTCCCTCACATCCTAAACTTAACACCAGTGTATTATGTCCCTCACATCCTAAACTTAACACCAGTGTATTATGTCCCTCACATCCTAAACTTAACACCAGTGTATTATGTCCCTCACATCCTAAACTTAACACCAGTGTATAGTGCACAGTGTCCCTCACATCCTAAACTTAACACCAGTGTATAGTGCACAGTGTCCCTCACATCCTAAACTTAACACCAGTGTATAGTGCACAGTGTCCCTCACATCCTAAACTTAACACCAGTGTATAGTGCACAGTGTCCCTCACATCCTAAACTTAACACCAGTGTATAGTGCACAGTGTCCCTCACATCCTAAACTTAACACCAGTGTATTATGTCCCTCACATCCTAAACTTAACACCAGTGTATTATGTCCCTCACATCCTAAACTTAACACCAGTGTATAGTGCAGTGTCCCTCACATCCTAAACTTAACACCAGTGTATAGTGCAGTGTCCCTCACATCCTAAACTTAACACCAGTGTATTATGTCCCTCACATCCTAAACTTAACACCAGTGTATTATGTCCCTCACATCCTAAACTTAACACCAGTGTATTATGTCCCTCACATCCTAAACTTAACACCAGTGTATTATGTCCCTCACATCCTAAACTTAACACCAGTGTATTATGTCCCTCACATCCTAAACTTAACACCAGTGTATTATGTCCCTCACATCCTAAACTTAACACCAGTGTATTATGTCCCTCACATCCTAAACTTAACACCAGTGTATTATGTCCCTCACATCCTAAACTTAACACCAGTGTATTATGTCCCTCACATCCTAAACTTAACACCAGTGTATTATGTCCCTCACATCCTAAACTTAACACCAGTGTATTATGTCCCTCACATCCTAAACTTAACACCAGTGTATTATGTCCCGCACATCCTAAACTTAACACCAGTGTATTATGTCCCGCACATCCTAAACTTAACACCAGTGTATTATGTCCCTCACATCCTAAACTTAACACCAGTGTATTATGTCCCTCACATCCTAAACTTAACACCAGTGTATTATGTCCCTCACATCCTAAACTTAACACCAGTGTATTATGTCCCTCACATCCTAAACTTAACACCAGTGTATAGTGCACAGTGTCCCTCACATCCTAAACTTAACACCAGTGTATAGTGCACAGTGTCCCTCACATCCTAAACTTAACACCAGTGTATAGTGCACAGTGTCCCTCACATCCTAACCTTAACACCAGTGTATTATGTCCCTCACATCCTAAACTTAACACCAGTGTATTATGTCCCTCACATCCTAAACTTAACACCAGTGTATTATGTCCCTCACATCCTAAACTTAACACCAGTGTATTATGTCCCTCACATCCTAAACTTAACACCAGTGTATTATGTCGCTCACATCCTAAACTTAACACCAGTGTATTATGTCCCTCACATCCTAAACTTAACACCAGTGTATTATGTCCCTCACATCCTAAACTTAACACCAGTGTATTATGTCCCTCACATCCTAAACTTAACACCAGTGTATTATGTCCCTCACATCCTAAACTTAACACCAGTGTATTATGTCCCTCACATCCTAAACTTAACACCAGTGTATTATGTCCCTCACATCCTAAACTTAACACCAGTGTATTATGTCCCGCACATCCTAAACTTAACACCAGTGTATTATGTCCCTCACATCCTAAACTTAACACCAGTGTATTATGTCCCTCACATCCTAAACTTAACACCAGTGTATTATGTCCCTCACATCCTAAACTTAACACCAGTGTATAGTGCACAGTGTCCCTCACATCCTAAACTTAACACCAGTGTATAGTGCACAGTGTCCCTCACATCCTAAACTTAACACCAGTGTATAGTGCAGTGTCCATCACATCCTAAACTTAACACCAGTGTATAGTGCACAGTGTCCCTCACATCCTAAACTTAACACCAGTGTATAGTGCACAGTGTCCCTCACATCCTAAACTTAACACCAGTGTATAGTGCACAGTGTCCCTCACATCCTAAACTTAACACCAGTGTATTATGTCCCTCACATCCTAAACTTAACACCAGTGTATTATGTCCCTCACATCCTAAACTTAACACCAGTGTATTATGTCCCTCACATCCTAAACTTAACACCAGTGTATTATGTCCCTCACATCCTAAACTTAACACCAGTGTATTATGTCCCTCACATCCTAAACTTAACACCAGTGTATTATGTCCCTCACATCCTAAACTTAACACCAGTGTATTATGTCCCTCACATCCTAAACTTAACACCAGTGTATTATGTCCCTCACATCCTAAACTTAACACCAGTGTATTATGTCCCTCACATCCTAAACTTAACACCAGTTTTAGCGTAATGCAGGTGGAGAGTAAACATTAGAACTAACTAATATGTGTAATCACCATCATTCAGGTATCCATCACTTATTTAATCATTTCAGATCTCAGACTAGAAAGCAGAAGGCGTCACAACAGTGTGTTTAAGCAGACAATACATAATGTCCCTTAATGTTACGTACCACTAGCAGCACCAAGTGCAAATCTGGGAATTAATTTGAATAAATTCAATGTGGATCTACCGGACCTGCACGTTTGTGTGTGTTTATACCGGACCTGCACGTTTGTGTGTGTTTATACCGGACCTGCACGTGTGTGTGTGTGTTTATACCGGACCTGCACGTGTGTGTGTGTGTTTATACCGGACCTGCACGTGTGTGTGTGTGTTTATACCGGACCTGCACGTGTGTTTATACCGGACCAGCACGTGTGTGTGTGTTTGTTTATACCAGACCTGCACGCGTGTGTGTGTGTGTGTGTGTGTGTGTGTGTGTGTTTATACCGGACCTGCACGCGTGTGTGTGTTTATACCGGACCTGCGCGTGTGTGTGTCTTTATACCGGACCTGCGCTTGTGTGTGTGTGTGTTCATTCCGGACCTGCACGTGTGTGTGTGTTTATACCGGACCTGCACGTGCGTGTGTGTTTATACCGGACCTGCACGTGTGTGTGTGTGTGTGTGTGTTCATACCGGACCTGCACGTGTGTGTGTGTGTGTGTGTTTATACCGGACCTGCACGTGTGTGTTTATACCTGGCCGGAGCGTGTGTGAACCTAAGGGCCCGTTTTCTGTGACCTCCACAGCAGGGTCAAGGGGCTCAGGTTCTCTGTCCATACTCTCAGAGTGCGAGTCGGACTGGCCGTTGAGTAAGGTCACATCCTCTCCAGTAGGTGGCGCTGCAGCTACAGGCTCACTGGTGGCCTCTAGAGTGGCTTGGACCACTGCGTCTTCCTGCTGCTTCTGTAAGGCTGCCTGGTGCAGGAGAGGGGTCAACAACTGGGTGGTTAGCAGAACTAACAGATATTAAGAACACACCACTAAACATACATCAGAAAATTAAATGACAACAATGCTTTAGAGAAACCTAGAGGCTGATGGTTGGTCAGTGCTTCTCTAGCATCTCTTGCAGACATGTTTAAATATGTCCTTCAGCAAGATGTTTACTTTCCATAAAACTTTTACTTTTCATCGTTCTTATAAAAGCTAAATGTCATTCAAGTACAATAATGTTAGATAATAAAGAGAGTTAACACTTTTTGCTTCCAGGTCATTGAACCAAACGACTATATGATTCCAGTCCATTTAACCGGTTAACATTAGTTTAATGCAATGTCATCTTCAACACCATACCTAAATAACGTTTAAACTAACAGCTGGACCTGGGGTCTGTTTCAAGAACGAGGTTTAACAAACTCTAAATCTAACCCTGACCTCGGAGTTGATTTACCCTAAGATGGAAAACTCTGAGTTTTCGGTTTCAGAACAGCTGAATTGAGTTGGTTCAATCAACTCAGTGTAGGTTCACTCAGAGTTACGCGCGTGTACCGCCGCTATAAAAAGGCAGCATGAATGGAGCCGTAATTCTTCGATTCACCATGGCAACCAGCATTACTACCGCATACGTCACCACAAGCTTGAAATACTGATGCAGGCTTACAGCGACAATGAAAAAGTATTTAGAAAGAAAATGCTGCTCCGGTCAACGCGTAAATTCCAATATAGTGTTTTCATTTTATTTTTAATTTACACAATTTTAATTTATACTTTTTATTAATTCCCATTTGGGAAATTATTTTTTGACACTGTTAGAAGAAACTACACACATGCCTGAAATGCACACCCATGCTCATATTTTAAATAATTATTTGCCGTTGTGTTTTCCTATTTGCCGTTGTGTTTTCCTATTTGCCGTTGTGTTTTCCTATTTGCCGTTGTGTTTTCCTATTTGCCGTTGTGTTTTCCTATTTGCCGTTGTGTTTTCCTATTTGCCGTTGTGTTTTCCTATTTGCCGTTGTGATTTGCACTTCAGGGCCACCGTAAATACTGCCCTAAAACTGACGTTTGCAAAAAACGTAATGCGACACAAATAATCTGCTCGGATGTAAGAGCATGTCCACGATGGGTTACATTAGTGATATGAGGATGGATAAGGTTATGTACATATCTGATAGACTGTAAAGAAAAACTATACCACTCAGATAGGAAGTTATCTGGAAATTAAAATACATCTAGTCGGGTTTCCTCAATATCATCTCCCAACGTATGTTTAACTCCCTGTGAAGTAATACATCTTCTTCATCTGCAGGATCGTGTAACAAAAGAACGTCACCTAAGTAAGTTAATAAAACAATCCTATTTTATTCATGCAGATGACAACACTGCGCTAAAATGCGCCTGATACAGACAGAATTAATTAAAAATGAAATTAAAGAGTAACTGAGTTACCATAGTTACTGACTCTGAGGTTAAGTTACCTCCCTTTCTGAAACAGAAAACTCAGTTTCCCTCATCTCAGGGTGAACAAACTCAGAGTTTTCACTAAACCTCCTTTCTGAAAAGGGCCCCTGGTAGAGCTGCTGTATGTTCTGTTGATAGTGTTGTATTTGCATATGTTTACCTGCTGTTGTGCCAGCTGGACCTGGTAGAGCTGCTGCATGTACTGTTGATAGTGTTGTATTTGTTTACCTGCTGTTGTGCCAGCTGGAACTGGTAAAGCTGCTGCATGTACTGTTGATAGTGTTGTATTTGTTTACCTGCTGTTGTGCCAGCTGGACCTGGTAGAGCTGCTGCATGTACCGTTGATAGTGTTGTATTTGTTTACCTGTTGTTGTGCCAGCTGGACCTGGTAGAGCTGCTGCATGTACCGTTGATAGTGTTGTATTTGTTTACCTGTTGTTGTGCCAGCTGGACCTGGTAGAGCTGCTGCATGTACTGTTGATAGTGTTGTTCCTGCAGCTGCCTTATGAGACCCAGCTGCTGCTCAGGGCTTTCTGGGTACTGCTGGGCAGCGTACTGCTGGAACTGAATAGCCGTCTGGGCATTCAATGCTGCCATGATTTGTTGTCTGAAGGGAGAGGAAAGGAAAGCGGGTCAGCGGGTCAGAGTGTCAGCGGGTCAGAGTGTCAGAGTGACACACTTTCATGACCACATGACTGATGGTGAAGCTACAACACACAGGTCACCCACTTCTGCTGCTCCACACGTAACCGCTCCTCCTCCAAGTGCTTCCTCTCCTCCTCCTCCCTCCTCAGCCGCTCCTCCTCTTCAAGCCGCAGTCTCTCCTCCTCCTGCCTCTGTCGCTCCCTCTCTTCATCCTCGCGGCGCTGTCGTTCCTCCTCCTCCTTCCTGAGGTTGGAGGGAATGAGAGGGTCACAACAACTCCAGTAAATGCTAGAGTAGATTCTGACCAGCCAGTCAGCCAGCCAGCCAGTCTACCAGTCAGCCTACCAGTCAGCCTACCAGCCAGCCTACCAGCCAGCCAGCCAGCCAGCCAGTCTACCAACCAGTCAGCCTACCAGTCAGCCTACCAGTCAGCCAGCCAGCCAGTCAGCCAGTCAGCCTACCAGTCAGCCTACCAGTCAGCCTACCAGTCAGCCTACCAGTCAGCCTACCAGTCAGCCTACCAGTCAGCCAGCCAGCCTACCAGTCAGCCAGCCAGCCAGCCTACCAGTCAGCCATACCGTTTTCTCTCCTGCTCCTTCTTCTCTATTTGGTGGGAGGTGACGTAGGGAGCAAATAAATTACAGCACTTGTTTAACAGCTTGACAAACTCCACCATGGCCTCCTCTTTTTCCATGTTACCCAGAGAAGCCCATTCTTTCCTAGAGGGTGAAGACCAAGAGAAAAGGAGACAGAATAGAAGACATGAGGCCAAATGGAAAAAATACTTGCAGGGAATTTGTTACTAAACGTTAACATTTTCTCTTTTATCCATGGCAAAAAAGTGCACACGGGCAAAACAGATTGCCTAGCCTGCTATGTCACATTCTAGAGTGGTGAAAACCCTTTAGACATCTGGTACTTTTTTTACTTGAGGTCAAAGGTCACTCTTAAGCGGGAGGGGTTACCTGCGGTCGTTGCCAAGAACATCAAAGAAGCCCACTTCCGGAGAGGCGTCAAGGTTGTATGGCCCCAGTAACACTTGTTTGTGGAGAGCCACCAGACGAAGCTTCTCCTCATATGTGAGATGGAAAGCCTTGCCATCCTTATCTGAGGATAAGACACATTAATACTCTCCACACTGCAATACGCTATCCAGGAGAAATCATCTCTTAATCAGTCATACAGTCATTTAGTGCCAGACACAAATATTGGCTCCTGTAAATGCATTGTTGAGAAAGGCACAGCATCTCTGAAGAGTAGGTACTAAAAGCTGTCAAGTGTCCTTGAACGTAAGCTAGTAAGGTCACAGTATGTGCAAAACAACACATTTCCACAAAAAGTTCTTGAACGGACTCTAAGTAATATTTGCTCCAGTTGGGTGGGTGTGGTGATATATGGCTTAAAGCAATATGAGAAAGGACACTGGCCTTACTGACAGCAGCAAAATCAGGAGAAATTGTTTTCCTTCAGTGTTGCTTAAACCAAGACACTGTTTGTCCGCTTCCCTCTAAAGATTTATATTGAATTTTATTACAGAAACTTAGCCTGCCCAACACACCCAAATCTTTGTGGTTTCTTGATACTGTACATGTGTAGATCTGAGATTGTTTCCTGGTAAGAAATAACTTAACATACCTGACCAGATAACATTCACATTTACAGGGACTATTTAAAGGTGTACCACTATTCATTATAATATAGTAAATTATAGTGCCTGCATTCAGTGGTCCTTTAACGGTGATGGTACTGTAGTAATGTATAGTGCCTGCATTCAGTGGTCCAATAGCGGTCATGGTACTGCAGTAATGTATAGTGCCTGCATTCAATGGTCCTTTAGCGGTCATGGTACTGTAGTAATGTATAGTGCCTGCATTCAATGGTCCTTTAGCGGTCATGGTACTGTAGTAATGTATAGTGCCTGTATTCAATGGTCCTTTAGCAGTCATGGTACTGCAGTAATGTCTAGTGCCTTTATTCAATGGTCCTTTAGCGTTCATGGTACTGCAGTAATGTCTAGTGCCTTCATTCAATGGCCCTTTAGCGGTCATGATACTGTAGTAATATATAGTGCCTGCATTCAACGGTCCTTTAGCGGTCATGGTACTGTAGTAATATATAGTGCCTGCATTCAATGGTCCTTTAGCGGTCATGGTACTGTAGTAACGTATAGTGCCTGCATTCAATGGTCCTTTAGTGAGGGGGAAACCACACTTTAGCTAGGTGCAGGTAATTCAGAAAATATGAATGTGTTCACAAACTACTAAACTGTAAGAGAAAGTGTTTAAAGCATAGCAGTATCTCCAATGGCTGAACTCTGGTATTGTCTGGTAGAGTGACAGTGAGGATGTCACTAGCTTTGTACTAAATTATATTTACATCTTGAAGTGAATGCAGTGGCATGTGTGTCTCGTATGCATTACAAGCAACATGTAGTATGATTGTAGTATGATGATTACACAAATCTGGTGACATATGAAGTATCTAGACGTGTGTTTGCTAACCTACACATCTCTACTGCAGCTAGATGAATTAATGACAATAGAGGGTGTGTTTCTACCACATACCAAACGTAATAGTGGATTTTCGTTCCCTAGATCTGAGACAGTAAGCCTATAGTTCACAGCAAGTATACTGCGTATAGGAATCACATGACCAAATGGACACATGACCAAATGGACACATGACAAGTTTAATATCGCCACATCTTCAATCTGGACTACACATAACTAATTAGCTGGTCTCGTTGTCTGAACAACAGGAAACCCGGAAAGAGTCGCCAGCAACAAGGCAGACACTGTTCTGATTGGTGAAAAAGCTGTCAGTTGTGACATTTTGACAGTTGGCCATCGTTAGCAAGTAGCTACCTGGCAATCGTTAGCACGCTAATACAGTAGCTAGGTAATAGGAATAACAATGAACAGTGACGAATAGCTAGCTAGCCACATCCCTAAACAGATCCAGGCATTATAACTACCTACATTTGTTACATTATAACTACCTACATTGATCAATACGAATGTTATCAAATACCTTTAAAGAATTTCAGGGCTAGTCCGTATAGTTCTATCAAACCAAAGCCCCATTTCTTCTCTATGGTGGTTTTGTCAGACTCTCCTTCCGCCCCATCATCAGTGCCTTCCGCGGGGATTTGCTCCTCGGTTTCCTCCTCCGATAGTTCGGGGTCCGGATCACCTCCTCGCTCCTGCTCACCCTCCGGGTCGGGGCTAAGGGTGAGGCCGTCGATAGAGACTTCGAGCCGGCTAGAACTGCCATTGCTGAGGTCGCCGCTCTGAACCTCCGTCGCCATCATGCAGAATGTCAGGAGCCTGAAGGGGCCACGTACCTACTTCCGTTTTCACCGGAAGTTCCGGGAGTTTCTGCTAGAACATGTAAATAATGACGTAGCAGATTAACGTTAAAAACTCAAATACGTGTAAAAAGATCGCAGTAAAATCACCTTGACATATATTTTGTGCTCAGATAGGTTCAGCCGCAGCATGTTACGTACGTATAAACTTAAAAACGGGAAACCGTTAAAATAGTTATTAAAATAAATACATGCAAGAGGCGGAACCTTTTCTGGAAGCGTTGCCAGATGTCTGGACAGCACTTACGTCATATGGTGGATATTTACAAATCCAGTTTAAATGGTTTTGAACTTTAATTTACTGCAAATACCCAAACGAAACGAGTGTCAGACTGGCAATAATAACCTTTAACCCACCTATTCTTAACCATAGGGCCGCGGCCCACACTTGGGGCGCGAGCGCCACCTGGTGGGCCGCAAAAAACTTTACGTTTTTCACCTGTGGGCCGCGGGACCAAACAAGTTTTCACTTTGGCTATGCTCCGCCCCCCTTAGTTACTGTTGCTACGTCCGACAACTTCATGTGGGCTCTGGTTTGGTATCAACATTATTATGCTGTGACAGCTCTTCCTGCTGAAATTGTATCAAACTTTTATAAAGCAGCAAATAAAGTGTGCGGTAGAAGTAGGCAAGAGGGGCTGCAATATGCGTTTGAAGGCTATATTCAAGACATACAGGTGAAACATCCAAAGAGGTAAACGCATACCGGTCACATTGAAATAATTAACCACCGCATATCCGATTAATCGAGACGGAGGCTGGGACTAACAATATCAAGGAGCAACACTGTTCATGCAAAGCTGGGTAGGTCTCTATTCACTTATATAATCGTTATTACAAAGCAAACTGACTACGCGAGTATAACAACGTTTAACTATATTTTTGATAAAACTACGACGGTAATAGTCTGCCGAGACCAGAAATATGAGACGGCCCATGTTAAAGTCAATGGAGCGCTGTGAAAAACTCCTCTGCCCGAGCTCATTCTTGGCTGTGCTGTGATTGGTCAATCTACATTCTAGGGTGTGGCTTAGCTAAAGGCGAATTAAAAGACAAACCATACATTTATGGAAAATAATGATGGATTTTGGATATAGCGTTTCCGGAAAAAATTATAATATGGAATTACAGCGTTTCTAAAAGAATGACCACTGTTATCCATGACAGCGAATTACGTTACAATACACCAGCACTTCTCAAAGTCCGGACTCCGGTCCCTGAACCGGACCCGGAGGGAATTCAATCCGGACCCGCCTCCATTTCGTATTTCAACAGCAGTAATTATGTGTAAGAAATTAAAAGTATGGATTTCCTACTTTGATAAACGCTTGCCTGTCAAAATCATTTGTCTAGTGTTTATGACTCTTTGGAGACGGTCTGGAATTAAAGCGAAGGCGATATATTTAAAGTTTTCCTCCGTGATTCAGTTGCCATGACATCCAGTAAGTGTATAGTTTTGAAGTAATCGGGCGCGAGCCGCGACACTTCACCGCAGTAAGCGTTTGAATGGGTGTGGAGGATGTCATTGTCCAGGAAAGAAAAGTTGATGGAGAAAATAGAGTTTTTAAAGATGATTGGACAGGGGTATGCGTTCATTTTGCCCCAATCCAGCACGAAGCCATTCTGTTTGATTTCTAACGAGACAGTTGGAGTTGTGAAGAGTGTAAATGTCAAACGGCATTATGAAACAAAACACGGTGTTTGTTGGTCCTGTGAGCATAACATGTTCAGATGATTTTACTTGAATCGTGCAGAAAACAGATCGAAGGGGATGGAGATGTATAAGAGAGAAAGAGCTGAGGCAGGACAGAAAATAGGGAATATATTAGTTTGTGGGTAAAGAAAACCTCATTATCTTCACTTATGGGATGCAGACTATTTTAACACACACACGCACACACACTTAAAGTACGATTTGTCAAATCTAACTAATTTTTGTGTTAATATGCCTGACTTGAGCCTTTAAATTTGTTCCTGCAGATTGATTTGTTCCATGAATTGTTGTATGTGCAGGTTTACATACATAAATAAACTGTTAAACTGCAGGTGGATTTCGTTAAGTTATTGAGTACAAATCAAACCCAGGGTGAGATCAATAAACCAATACAGTGCTAATATTTGAATGGGCCCTAATCCTCTTCCGTAGCCCTGGGCCACTTTGTACTGTAACATTTGGGCCCCGACATCAAAAAGGTTAAGAACCCCTGCTTTAACCCACACACGTTTATACCTGCTTTAGCGGTATAGTCACAAGGCCATTCTTCACAAAATACAGTTAGGTGTAAAAGACATCTGAGAAAATACTTTAAACCCATTTATCTTAGCAGTAAATGTGTATTCGTTTAAAATACACGATATAATTCAACCATATAATACAATGAAATAAATAAAACGTTTTTATAAGCATGTATTTTGTGTGGCTCACTTAATGCTATATATGTTTGCTTTGATAGTGTCATTTAATTTATTTAATGTTTTCTTGTTCTACTAAATGCTTGAAAGAATTTAATACATGACACAATTCATTTTTGTATGTGTTCTTAAGGTTTCTTTTCCCATCTATGTGATCAGCTTCAATTAGGTTAAGGATCAAATATTACTAATACTGTGGCTGCTTTTGACATCCTCACTGGGAAGATACTTTGTTACTTTTATCATATTAACAGTGTGTATGACATTAAGTGTTTTTACAAACAAATATAAACTTACTTCCCATAAAAAGTCTTGTACATATTCACCTAAGTCTTGTAGATATTCATCTTTCAAATAAATTGTTTTTCACAATCTTGTCATTGCAATGAAATTCCTAACCAACTACCTGAATAGCGGCATTTTTATGTCATCATGGGTTGATGTTATAGCTCATAAATCTACGGTTTTACAAGGCTGGGCTTTTAGTTCAAATTTCATATATTGCCACTTAGTGTTATTTTTCAGAAACGGCAAGAAGTGGACTGTACCTGGACATAGGCAACCAGGATGGGCATCAATTATGGCAGTCAGTGTTTTATTGTCAAATGCAGTACTATCCCACAGGTTCATGGCCTAGATAAAAGTAAAATTCTTAAAGGTTGACATTTCCTTGTAAATCACTGTGGTCCATTTCCCAGTCTGTCTGATGTGTGGAAAATGTGTGAATGGGGCTTTGACAAAGGGTGTCCATCCCTGCAATAATAGCTTAGCTGATCACTGGCTTGTGCCTGATACCCCGACCAGCTAGCAGCTCACTGCTTTTAGAGGAAAGTAAAAAGAGATAATCGCATTTCGCCAGTCTGTAATGAAATTAAAATAGCAAACAGATTTGATCAGAAGTAGGGTTAGTGACAGTCTTGGATAATACACGACAGATGCATGTGCCAGTACTGTCTATCGGGAATACAATAAAACCAATGTATGTCTGTTTGCACTACATCTTTATAAAAAGCAGAGCTTAAATTTAGTCTTACAATGTCATCTGGCAAGAGACTATGTGTGTAGGTCTATCTGTAATTTAAATAAATCCAAGCTATGTAGGAAATAAAAAGAAGATATATACATTATTAATCACATCTGGAATATGCCCCTTTAAATACTTTAGATTATGTCCAAGAAGTCTGAGAACCTATTACCCATTACACCAGATCGGGGGCTCAACAGTAGCTTTAGCATATATACCATTGGGGGTACGCAGACAATAACCAGACATTGTTAAACCTCTAAGACAATGGCTTGCTTGTGAATTGACCTGTGTACAGGACTGGATCACAAGCAAATTGATATCTAATTAAAAATGTATTCTCTGTGGACCCAAGTGACAGGGACAGACACTTGTTTCAGATGCATAATTATTTCTGATTTAGGATCAGCCTCATTTGTCAAATACTTATTGTCTGTCCTGGTAATGTCAGTCTGTGATGCTGGTACACATACTTGATGAAGTGTGAGTTTGGGTGACCTCTTGACTTCCCCCCTACTGCCTGCAGTGGAGGCAGTACATTCACTTTGAACAGCCCCTCCTGGCTACCTTTGAACTAGATTTGCGTATTGGCACATTCTTTGGTTGTTAGTTTGAAGCATGATCATTACCGCTCATACACCCTCATTCAAGTTTGAATTGCTTACGGAGAGATGGCTGGCGAACAAGATTACCATGGAGACAACACACTAGTTCCTGAACAATATTATCATGGAGACAACACACTAGGTCCTGAACAATATGATCATGGAGACAACACACTAGGTCCTGAACATGATTACCATGGAGACAACACACTAGGTCCTGAACAATATTATCATGGAGACAACACACTAGGTCCTGAACATGATTACCATGGAGACAACACACTAGGTCCTGAACAAGATTACCATGGAGACAACACACTAGGTCCTGAACATGATTACCATGGAGACAACACACTAGGTCCTGAACAATATTATCATGGAGACAACACACTAGGTCCTGAACACGATTACCATGGAGACAACACACTAGGTCCTGAACAAGATTACCATGGAGACAACACACTAGGTCCTGAACATGATTATCATGGAGACAACACACTAGGTCCTGAACAATATGATCATGGAGACAACACACTAGGTCCTGAACAAGATTACCATGGAGACAACACACTAGGTCCTGAACATGATTACCATGGAGACAACACACTAGGTCCTGAACAAGATTACCATGGAGACAACACACTAGCTTTTAAATTAAAATACTAATTTGCAACAGCAACGTGGGGAAAAGCTGGGGATTGAACCCAGGACATCATAAATACACAGCATGCACTCTACCAGTGAGATACACCAACTCCTACACATTGGCATAATAACAAATAGGTCAAACCAAAAACGTATGTAGGTATCTGATTTTAATTAAATATATTACTGACTCAGAATCCAAAATAATTTTGATTGTTTTTTATACATAGTAAATGAACACAAAGGTTTTTTAATAATATATGGTCTGTCCATAGCTCTGTGAATAGGTTTCTCAAGCTTTTTACAGATGTGTGTAAAAAGCTATTTGTTTAATTCGGATTCACACATAGTAAACTGTTTTAAACTAGTATTGATATATTCTCAAAATATATAAATGCCTAGAACCACTGAAACAACTTTACATATGATCGCCAGAAATAAATATTCCAAACAATCAGCCAGCTCGAACTCTTTCCCGCATCCTATGATGACTGGGTCTAGAAAGCCTAGTCCGCTAGTTACATCCCTATGATGACTGGGTCTAGAAAGCCTAGTCCGCTAGTTACAGATGACTGGGTCTAGAAAGCCTAGTCCGTTACTTACATCCCTTTGAACACAATAAATGTTTTATCACATGTGTATTGGACGTGTAGATTCCATTAACCCTTTCAGGCGTTCGTGTGCACACCAGGTTCAGGGTGTCACAGACTCACACCTTCTCAATGTGCCGTGTCTCCAGTGCCAGCCGTCACTAATGGCCTGGGCTGTTAACACATTCTGCACCTTTGATCACTTGGAGATGATAGCGGATATAAGACCACGGGTATAAGACCACGGGTCAGATCGTAGACGTCAGTACCAGTCTGGGTCGAGTAATATGTCGGCTGTCCATGGAAAGTTTAGAATGGGGGACCGAGCTGAATTCCAGATGTACCCGGATGGACACATGGGGAGGACCAGCATGCTTCATCCAGGTAGGCGACTGCACACTATTACCGAGGATAAACGCACTTATGTGTCCCTATTGAAAACCGATTGGATACACTGTTTTATTTGGTTTAACAGATTATCGGGGTGGTGAGAGGACAGGTTACTCACCTGAAAGCTCACTGGGACCCAGAAGTGACAGCCTGGCTTTACTGACTCATCGGAGGAAAAGGACCAACTTCACCCAGCAGCAGATCGGAGTCCTGGAGAAGGTCTACACGGACACCAAATACCCGGATATCTACCTCCGGGAGAGGCTGGAGGCTCTGACCGGACTACCCGAGTCCAGGATTCAGGTGAGGAACCATGGCATATTAAGATTAACACACCCACCATTGAGTTTATATGGGAACTTAATTAGCACGTAGCCTACTAGTAGGCAGTGGTTTTCAAAGTGGGGGCCGCGGCAGCAAGTTGGAAGATTTAAAAAGTTTTCAACAGCAAATATCTTTATATTGTTATGAAATAGCTTTATAATAATTTTACAGTTTTAATGCAAATTTTTCTGATTGGCTGGTATCAAACACCATATTATTGTCTATCTATGGGTTCAATAACACATCCTGCAAAAGGGGGGCCTTGGCCAAAACCTGGTGGTATTTGGGGGGCCTTGTCATGGAAAAGTTTGGGAACCCCTGGCCTACTATACAGGCTGTTATTAACATGGTGGACTACACCCAATTCTTTCTTCTGTCAGGTATGGTTTCAGAACCGACGAGCTAAGTCGCGTCGCCAGGAGGGGTCGCCCGTGTGTATCAGACTGAACAGTTTATCCACCAACCCCCCAGTGGTCCCATTTGCACATCATCACAACAGCATGCCACCAGACATCCAGAACTTCATGTTCAGGCCACAACAGGCGGAAGCAACGCACCCAAAGTTACGCAGGAACCCGGGCAACAGCGACCGTTCGTTTGCCCGTTTCATCTACGACTCGTCCATTAGTGGAACTGGGGGTGAAGTTGGGCAAACGGAACCGGACAAGTCAACCGCAGGACCTAAACATGTATTGGTTGAATATGACAACTTCCCCCCAAACAAGACCATCGGCCCAGAGATGAAAGTGGTGATACCTCCAATTCCATCTCTAAACAACAGGATTTCACCTCATAATGCCTCATGCCAGGTGCCGCAGACCCAACCCAGACCGGATCACTTGGACCGCTTCTCCCCTCATAATGGCTCATGCCAGGTACAGCAGACTCAACCCAGACCGGATCACTTGGACCGCTTCTCCCCTCATAATGGCTCATGCCAGGTACAGCAGACCCAACCCAGACCGGATCACTTCTCTCCCATTCATGCCAGCGAGTTCTCAGATTCAGATTCAGACTGGGAGAACGGAGCCATGACTGGGTTTGGTAACTTCATGTGAGTTGTCTGGCAGTAAACTATTTGAGATGATGAAATGAACTGATGCAAGGTTGCTGTAAAGAAACAATTATTTATTGTATATTTTCAAACATTTGCTTTAGCAAACATGCAAAATAAAATATATATTTCATTTAATGTACATGCGTTGTGTTGTAATCTCCCCCCACCTATCTGCATAAAGTGAGAAATGCATAAAATCGGTTTGCTTTGCTATAGGTTTAATATAAAATGCCAACAAGGAAAATTTACAAATGCAATGATAGGGCCAGCCTTCTGATGTTTTTGGCTGTGGTTTTGACCCAAACACCTGGCCAAAACCATGGGCCATATCCATAAACAGCTTCACAAAGCCAATAGTGAAATGGAGAACGTCTAGTAACAAACGTCTGTAATATGCACTTTAGGTTACATCAGTGATGTAGGCCTGGTGAGCATTTGTTCATCTAAACAAATGTAGTTGCAAACATTTAAACAAGTTCAACATTTGGAAGTATTTACCTTCCTTAATGTTTTTCCTACAAATTATTTTGGAGAAATAAACGCATCCCAAAGGAGAATCTTCAGCTAACAGCAACGGCCATAAAATCTGTCAATCCATTTGAAACAAACAGCAAAAATCTCTATTTACTAATTTTACAAAAATACCAACATTTCTTTTCAGTGCACACAATATTACAAAAGTCATTTCTGAATAGGTTACAGAAATATTACAATAAATCCTAGTAATCATCAAGGTATTGTACAAATATCTACAATAAACAATTTTATAAAAACATTCTTTAGCCTCCCCTGTGCTTACTACCAACAGATTAAATGAACAAACATCGACTCACATTAAACGCTCAAATGGTAAATATTGGTTTTATCAATAGCTTCCCACTCAATAAATAAATATGGATTGTACAAACTGAGGAATTGTTTGGCACGTGAAACCATATGCTACAACAGGAAATCTCGCTTTGAGAATTTGTTTAACATTCGTTTTTAAGTTAGTTCTTCATTATATCAAACGTCATTAATGTCAAAGCTGTGAAAGCCTGTTGAACTGACTGGTTTCAGCAAAGGATTTTGTTTGGGAAGTCAGGGTATCTAAAGCCATTTCCTTGCAGTCATTTTTGATGGTGTGTACATGTCCCACTTAGTTGGTGCTGTCCAGGCCATTCTGTGTGTTGCTTAATGATACAGGGTTCAGACAGTGTTCGTGTTGTTGGCTGAAAAGGCATGGAGGTTTCCAAGTTGACTTAGGCCACTCTGGATGTGGGCAACATGGATCTCTACGTTGTTCTGGAAGCAACTGCAGAAAAGACAAATATTTAGAGATGGGTTATCCTTTTCATGACATTCCCAGTTCTGAACTTTTTTTGTCTTCATACAGTGCTCTCCCAAATTACCTTGAGAGTGATGCAATTCATCTAGACTAAATATAGTGACTGGCCACTTCATTACAGATCTAGTATTGGGTAGAATTACATTTGCCTTCATCAACTTAAAGGAACAAGTGTGTTGCATTCAGAGATGCCCTATATTATAAAGTACATCCATATATAAATATATAATGTTAAATATAACAGAGTTTTCAGTAGGCTGTGGTAGTGCAACATACTTGATATATAAGGATTTACTTGATACAGTTGAAACTAGATACATATGGGGGTGGTAGTATAATGTTGTGGGGCTGCTTTGCTGCAGAAGGGACTGGTGCACTTCAAAAAATAGATGGCATCAAGAGAAAAGAAAATGTTGTGGATATATTGAAGCAACATCTGAAGACATCAGACAGGAAGTTAAAGATTGGGTGCAAATGGCTCTTCCAAATGGACAATGACCACAAGCATACCTCCAAATTAGTTACAAAGTGGCTTAAGGACCACAAAGTGAAGGTATTGGAGTGGCCATCACAAAGCCCTGATCTCAATCCCATAAAAAATGTGTGGGCGGCACTAAAAAGGCATGTGCGAGCAAGAAGGCCTACAAACCTGACCCAGTTACACCAGTTCTGTCAAGAGAAGTGGGCCAGAATTCCAGCAAACTATTGTAGAAAGCTTGTGGAAGGAAACCCAAAACGTTTGGCCCAAGTGAAACAGTTTCGGGGCAATTCAACCAAATACTAAGGAAGTGTATGTATACTTCTGACTTCGATGAAAGTGATAAATAAAAGACATAACAATTCTCCCTCGCTTGATTCTGACATTTAATGAATGCAAAAATATGTTAATATGCATTGATCCAAAATAGAAAAAGTTTACTCTGATTTAATGTATGACAGTAAAAAAAATTAAAAATAAAAGTTTGTGTTTTTTTTTAAGTGTATGTAAATATCTGGTTTTAACTGTAAATATATAATGTTAAATTATATACTAATGTTTAATACTTGAGATAAATACTTTACTTAATAAATATATAATGATGCACAGTTGCACTGGTATGAAGCAGACATAGATCAGCAGGTGATATCATTTGATGTTATTGGCCAAATATATCAAATGGCACATCCGTAAAATAATAGATGAAAGTTCAGTGGCACTTACCTGAGGTTAGAGGGGTCTATTGAGTTCTTTATGTCATTCAAAGAGTCTGTCAACGATTTAAATTCAAATGAGTTCAGGTCCCCTCCTTCAGCCAGACACTGGAACACAAACAGATGATTAGATGATAAATACATTGAGTATTACATTGTAAATTCTGTTATCAATAAGGGTTATGAATAATACTCATCAACATTTTCTCCCAGATGATAACACTAACAGAGTCAGAGCAATAAAGAGCTGAAAGCGGTCTGAAGTGTGTCTACACATCTCAAAACTTGACGAAGAAAACGCTTGCAGCAGTCTTTGTGATGCGAAATGCCAAGTTGGCCGTGGTTACATTCCTAACTTGAGGAAACACCCGGTGAAACACAAAATGTTACTTAAAACTGAAGCGTGTGCTGTATATAATAAAATGAAGGCCAAGACGCCCGCATTATAGATTAGTTCAGAGTTTGCAAAAGTAGTTTGTTTTATACTGTAAGTGGTAAAAGCCAATACCTTTTGTTTATTTAAATAGATAAATAATTTTACCCTGCCATTTGTTCATAAAAAAACTAAATAAATAACAATACGACTATAGATACTGTTCTAGTACTTGGTGGATAATGAGACGACAAATTCGTAACAGTGTAACTGCGGTCGGGGGGACTGCGGTGAGGGCACTGCGATGGGGGGGGTATAGCGATGGCCACCACAGCAACACTAAGTAAAGTTACAGAGCGGAGTCATGAGTACTGAGGTACATAAGTAGAGCTGTGTAAAGTAGAAGTGTTGAGGAACCACTGCAACACTAAGTTACAGAGCGGAGTCATGAGTACTGAGTATGAAGGTAAAACAGTGACATAAGTTTTTTTTCTTGTAATTTGTTTTTTCTTTTGAAACTAGTTTTGTACAAAAGTTTTTCCTTTCTTGTAATAGGTTTTGTACCAAAAAAACAACACGTAGAGTTCTGTCACTAAAATTCTACAGGCAACTGTGACAAAAGTTTTTCTTTCTTGTAAATCAGTCTGTGCCTAAACGTTTCACTGCGTTTCCAAACAGAAACCCCAAACGTATTCTGACCAATGAACGGATACCTATCTTAGTGTGGCGCTTTGAACTTCAACCAATCGTTACTCCTAGCAAAGAGAAAAGCCATGGCTCGGCATGGTCAGCATCTGTTACCTCAAGTACGTTGTCGATTATGCAAAACTTATTTTCATGTCCATTGGATTGGTCTTGGCTAATGATGAGCCAATTAGTAAAAACAAAGTCAGTGCATCACCACAGAGTGTGTACCTGATACCAACCTTGATCAGTAGCAGTAAGGAAGTGAGGTGTGTGTGAGGCTGGGGTTAGACACAAACTGCTGGTCTCCACATAGTGTGTACCCGATACCAACCTTGATCTGTAGCAGTAAGGCTGTGAGGCCTGAGATGAGGTGTGTGAAGCTGGGGTTAGACACAAACTGCTGGTCTCCACAGTGTGTGTACCTGATACCAACCTTGATCTGTAGCAGTAAGGCTGTGAGGTGTGTGTGTGTGCTGGGGTTAGACACAAACTGCTGGTCTCCACAGTGTGTGTACCCGATACCAACCTTGATCTGTAGCAGTAAGGCTGTGAGGTGTGTGTGTGTGCTGGGGTTAGACACAAACTGCTGGTCTCCACAGTGTGTGTACCTGATACCAACCTTGATCTGTAGCAGTAAGGCTGTGAGGTGTGTAAGGCTGGGGTTAGACACAAACTGCTGGTCTCCACAGTGTGTGTACCTGATACCAACCTTGATCTGTAGCAGTAAGGCTGTGAGGTGTGTGTGTGTGCTGGGGTTAGACACAAACTGCTGGTCTCCACAGTGTGTGTACCCGATACCAACCTTGATCTGTAGCAGTAAGGCTGTGAGGTGTGTGTGTGTGCTGGGGTTAGACACAAACTGCTGGTCTCCACAGTGTGTGTACCCGATACCAACCTTGATCTGTAGCAGTAAGGCTGTGAGGTGTGTGTGTGTGCTGGGGTTAGACACAAACTGCTGCTCTCCACAGAGTGTGTACCTGATACCAACCTTGATCTGTAGCAGTAAGGCTGTGAGGCCTGAGATGAGGTGTGTGAGGCTGGGGTTAGAGACACACTGCTGGTCATCACGGAGAGTGTTGGTTTGCTGCACCATCTCCTTAGCCTCTTCCTCGCAGCGCTGACGGAGCTCTGTGGGCCGGTCAGTGGGGGCCATGCCCTGATCTGGGGCCAGCTGGAGAAGGACATGCATATTTAAATCCATTTGTTGCATACACTTCTGTTGTCGATAGAAATCAGACATCTTTCACAGATTATTGAAAGACATATTGCTCATGTGTAGCTTGTTGCAATGTAAAGGACAGTCATGTAAGCTATATACATCCTCTGTAAAGAGAATGCACGGATACCACTTCATCAAAACAGATACAGAGCCCAGATCTGTGAGTGTGCGCAGATACAGAGCCCAGATCTGTGAGTGTCCGCAGATACAGAGCCCAGATCTGTGAGTGTCCGCAGATACAGAGCCCAGATCTGCGAGTGTCCGCAGATACAGAGCCCAGATCTGCGAGTGTCCGCAGATACAGAGCCCAGATCTGCGAGTGTCAGCAGATACAGAGCCCAGATCTGCGAGTGTCCGCAGATACAGAGCCCAGATCTGTGAGTGTCAGCAGATACAGAGCCCAGATCTGTGAGTGTCCGCAGATACAGAGCCCAGATCTGTGAGTGTCCGCAGATACAGAGCCCAGATCTGTGAGTGTCAGCAGATACAGAGCCCAGATCTGTGAGTGTCCGCAGATACAGAGCCCAGATCTGTGAGTGTCCGCAGATACAGAGCCCAGATCTGTGAGTGTCAGCAGATACAGAGCCCAGATCTGTGAGTGTCAGCAGATACAGAGCCCAGATCTGTGAGTGTCAGCAGATACAGAGCCCAGATCTGTGAGTGTCAGCAGATACAGAGCCCAGATCTGTGAGTGTCAGCAGATACAGAG
Organism: Dallia pectoralis; assembly: GCA_029465975.1. Taxonomy (NCBI): domain Eukaryota; kingdom Metazoa; phylum Chordata; class Actinopteri; order Esociformes; family Umbridae; genus Dallia; species Dallia pectoralis. The sequence continues at coordinate 24,890,160 of CM055734.1, read as the reverse complement.
CCCAGATCTGTGAGTGTCAGCAGATACAGAGCCCAGATCTGTGAGTGTCAGCAGATACAGAGCCCAGATCTGTGAGTGTCAGCAGATACAGAGCCCAGATCTGCGAGTGTCAGCAGATACAGAGCCCAGATCTGCCCAGATCTGTGAGTGTGTCAGAGCCCAGATCTGTGAGTGTCAGCAGATACAGAGCCCAGATCTACAGAGCCCAGTGAGTGTCAGCAGATACAGAGCCCAGATCTGTGAGTGTCAGCAGATACAGAGCCCAGATCTGTGAGTGTCAGCAGATACAGAGCCCAGATCTGTGAGTGTCAGCAGATACAGAGCCCAGATCTGTGAGTGTCAGCAGATACAGAGCCAAGATCTGTGAGTGTCAGCAGATACAGAGCCAAGATCTGTGAGTGTCAGCAGATACAGAGCCCAGATCTGTGAGTGTCAGCAGATACAGAGCCCAGATCTGTGAGTGTCAGCAGATACAGAGCCCAGATCTGATCCTTACATTTTGTTGGCATGTGGTATGATTTGCATAATTCCTTTACATGACATAAATGTATGTCCTACAACCCCTTAAAAACGATGTTGTTAATATTAAAAATAATGCACCAAATACTAAGTCATGTTTTCCAAAGGGGTCAAACACTTATTACGCATCTCTGTTCATTTTAATGTATAAATGGTAAATAAAATGCAAAACTGTGTGGTTTGTTTGATGGGTTATTTTTGTCAGTAAATGTGGTCTAATTTTAGGCAATATATCTAAATAAGTTGAAAGCATTTTTCACATTAGCGCACATCTAGCGTATAAATACTACTGTATTAGACTGCAACATGTAGTCACCTCACAGCAGAACTGCTGGACCTCATGTAGCACCTTGTTTAGGTCCTTGTTGAGCTGCTCCAGCTCCAGAACTGTGGTGGCGTAACGCTTCTGGAACTCCAGGCCTATCGACACAGAGTAGGACTTCTGAAAAAGAAAACAGACAAGACAAACCAAAAATGTTTAGTGTATTTTATATACAACGGTTGCAAATGTATACATCTGAGAACAAACACTAACAGAAAGAACAAACTATGACAACATATATAACGGTTGCAAATGTATACATCTGAGAACAAACACTAACAGAAAGAACAAACTATGACAACATATATAATGGTTGCAAATGTAGACATCTGAGAACAAACACTAATAGAAAGAACAAACTATGACAACATATATAATGGTTGTAAATGTATACATCTGAGAACAAACACTAACAGAAAGAACAAACTATGACAACAACATATATAATGGTTGCAAATGTATACATCTGAGAACAAACACTAACAGAAAGAACAAACTATGACAACAACATATATAATGGTTGCAAATGTAGACATCTGAGAACAAACACTAACAGAAAGAACAAACTATGACAACATATATAATGGTTGTAAATGTATACATCTGAGAACAAACACTAACAGAAAGAACAAACTATGACAACATATATAATGGTTGTAAATGTAGACATCTGAGAACAAACACTAACAGAAAGAACAAACTATGACAACATATATAATGGTTGTAAATGTATACATCTGAGAACAAACACTAACAGAAAAAACAAACTATGACAACATATATAATGGTTGCAAATGTATACATCTGAGAACAAACACTAACAGAAAGAACAAACTATGACAACAACATATATAATGGTTGTAAATGTATACATCTGAGAACAAACACTAACAGAAAGAACAAACTATGACAACAACATATATAATGGTTGTAAATGTATACATCTGAGAACAAACACTAACAGAAAGAACAAACTATGACAACAACATATATAATGGTTGCAAATGTATACATCTGAGAACAAACACTAACAGAAAGAACAAACTATGACAACATATATATAATGGTTGCAAATGTATACATCTGAGAACAAACACTAACAGAAAGAACAAACTATGACAACATATATAATGGTTGCAAATGTATACATCTGAGAACAAACACTAACAGAAAGAACAAACTATGACAACATATATAATGGTTGCAAATGTATACATCTGAGAACAAACACTAACAGAAAGAACAAACTATGACAACATATATATATAACGGTTGTAAATGTATACATCTGAGAACAAACACTAACAGAAAGAACAAACTATGACAACATATATATATAATGGTTGCAAATGTATACATCTGAGAACAAACACTAACAGAAAGAACAAACTATGACAACATATATAATGGTTGCAAATGTATACATCTGAGAACAAACACTAACAGAAAGAACAAACTATGACAACATATATATATAACGGTTGTAAATGTATACATCTGAGAACAAACACTAACAGAAAGAACAAACTATGACAACATATATAATGGTTACAAATGTATACATCTGAGAACAAACACTAACAGAAAGAACAAACTATGACAACAACATATATAATGGTTGTAAATGTATACATCTGAGAACAAACACTAATAGAAAGAACAAACTATGACAACATATATAATGGTTGCAAATGTAGACATCTGAGAACAAACACTAACAGAAAGAACAAACTATGACAACAACATATATAATGGTTGTAAATGTATACATCTGAGAACAAACACTAACAGAAAGAACAAACTATGACAACATATATAATGGTTGCAAATGTATACATCTGAGAACAAACACTAACAGAAAGAACAAACTATGACAACATATATAATGGTTGTAAATGTATACATCTGAGAACAAACACTAACAGAAAGAACAAACTATGACAACAACATATATAATGGTTGTAAATGTATACATCTGAGAACAAACACTAACAGAAAGAACAAACTATGACAACAACATATATAATGGTTGCAAATGTATACATCTGAGAACAAACACTAATAGAAAGAACAAACTATGACAACATATATAATGGTTACAAATGTAGACATCTGAGAACAAACACTAACAGAAAGAACAAACTATGACAACATATATAATGGTTGTAAATGTATACATCTGAGAACAAACACTAACAGAAAGAACAAACTATGACAACATATATAATGGTTGCAAATGTATACATCTGAGAACAAACACTAACAGAAAGAACAAACTATGACAACATATGGTTGGACGATATGGCCAAATTTTATATCACGATATATTTCTTAATTTCGGTCGATACGATATAATTCCGATATCGATATGAACAATAAAAAAGCCTCATAAAAATGCCAAGAACACCCACAACGGATGTCTGCACAATCTTCTGAAAAATGAATTTGCCAAGTCTATGAAACCTCACTACATATTATTTTAGAAATAAAACGCTACAAATAAATTAATGTTCACCTTTTATTTGAATTTAACCTTTATACAAACAAGAAGTCAAATAAACATAACTCTCAGACTGACCTTATTAATATATTTAACTTTACACGTAACTTTTGGCGCTCTGCATGCATTTTGCGGAAGAACATTGTAGCCGGAACATCTTCTCTCCGTTTATGTCTATGACGAATCACACAGGTACTGGGCTACGCCGCAGCGGAGCCGAAGTAGTTTAAAATAGTCAGAATATAAACACTTATTATAGGTGTACCATAGTGATTCAGGATAAAACAAAAACACGGTTTGGATATTGGATTCATGATGTACTGGCTCATTATATACATTTAGCTAATTTTTTACTAAAAAGGTACTGCAGATTTAACATAACACGGTGCTAATCGGCTCCACTCTCCGGCACATTTAGCAGCACGCTGAAACCTGAAGTTTATCAGATGTCAGAATGCCGAACCACTTCCATACCACTCGTTCAGTCACGTTTGAATTGCGGTCATGGGTGCTCATTTTGTAGCGTAAACTTGCGGCGTTGGAGAGCAGCAAAAATATTGCAATATCGAAAATGTGTTCAGAAATCATATCACCCTTATTTAATTTGTTATCGCAATATATATTGATATTGAATTATTGTCCAGCCCTATGACAACAACATATATTATGGTGGCAAATATAGACATCTGAGAACAAACACTAACAGAAAGAACAAACTATGACCATACCAGTTTTTCAGCCTCTGCGTTCATATCCTTCAAGTGCTTGATATGTTCCTTCTTGATCATAAGGATCTTTGAGAGCCTCGTCTAGGGGAGGGAGAGAGCCAGTACAGAAAACACTTTACATTACAACATCATTCCAGAACATAAAAACTGACAATATAAATAGCGTAATGTTGTTCTGCCTAGTTCGTCGCTGCCTAGTCCCGTTTCTGCCTCACCACTTGAATCAGGAACTTCACAGGGAATCCTCCAAGCGTGTCCCCTTCTGCTCCAGGAACTTTGCTTTTCCATGGAGACTGGCTGATAAGCGGATCGTTGTCCTGTCACAGGAAATGTAATATCAAATAAAACACTAGTCAATTCATAGTCATAATTGTACTTTTGCAATAGACATCTTTGTTTAAACCTTTATGCAAAATGCAACATTGAAATACGTGTCATGTTTGTAAGAAAAGCCCTTAAGAGTCATCCATAAAATACAAATTAGACCCAACTTGTTTGGAAAGCAACTTCATATGCTTGAAAATAATAAACACTTTACACACACACACACGACATTAATCTGGAAAAACATCCCCTATACATTATCATTATTACAAGTGATTAAACTACATGTGTACTAAATCCTTAGTCACATACTTACCAGGAGGACGGCTGAGTTGTCACAAGGGTAATTCCCTTTAGGTGGCGTCATGAAGTTCTGAAAGCGGGACGGTCTCAGTTTTTGGGCGAAAGCAGAGATGGGCATGGTATCGTTTGGTTCGTTACTCTGGAACAAAAACGTTAAAATTGAACACTGGTGACATATTCTATAGTACACAGACCATGGTAATTTGACATATTTTATATTTTGCAGTACACAGACCATGGTATTTGACATATTTTATAGTACACAGACCATGGTATTTGACATTTTATAGTACAAATACCATGGTATTTGACATTTTATAGTACACAGACCATGGTATTTGACATATTTTACAGTACACAGACCATGGTATTTGACATATTTTACAGTACACAGACCATGGTATTTGACATATTTTACAGTACACAGACCATGGTATTTGACATATTTTATAGTACACAGACCATGGTATTTGACATATTTTATAGTACACAGACCATGGTATTTGACATATTTTACAGTACAGACCATGGTATTTGACATATTTTACAGTACACAGACCATGGTATTTGACATATTTTACAGTACACAGACCATGGTATTTGACATATTTTACAGTACACAGACCATGGTATTTGACATATTTTACAGTACACAGACCATGGTATTTGACATATTTTACAGTACACAGACCATGGTATTTGACATATTTTATAGTACACAGACCATGGTATTTGACATATTTTATAGTACACAGACCATGGTATTTGACATATTTTACAGTACAGACCATGGTATTTGACATATTTTACAGTACACAGACCATGGTATTTGACATATTTTACAGTACACAGACCATGGTATTTGACATATTTTACAGTACACAGACCATGGTATTTGACATATTTTACAGTACACAGACCATGGTATTTGACATATTTTACAGTACACAGACCATGGTATTTGACATATTTTACAGTACACAGACCATGGTATTTGACATATTTGTTAGTGTTCGATGGGTTACTTCCTTGCTGTGAATGATCTGAGAGCATCTGAAAGTGGTCAGGTGACAAATGTAATGATCAGTGCTCCTACATGGCTTATAGCTGCCTCACATTGTGAGGCTATAGAAAACAAACAATCTCTGGGTGCTTTGTGGTTGGCGGTATAAATTGTCTCATCTGGGGTTAGACAACTATTGCTATGCCTTGTCACAAGCGACTCCTTGAGCATAGTTGGGTGTCTGAAAGCTGCATCCTGGTTGTTGGTCTGTAAATAGGTTCTCCTCCATGTGTAGGTGACCGTAAGTAGTTTAAGATGAAGAACAAGAGGGCTCGCTGTCTTCCAGAGGTCATGTTTCAGTGTTTAATTGACCTGAGGTTGACTGTAGGTACTGTCATAAGGCAAGGCCAAAATTCAAATTGGACCAAATGACTTTAGATAATAATAAAAACCATTCACTACTTTAAGCACCATGATTTGATTATAACATTCAGTTGACACTCCTATCAGCAATACAAAATGTAATCTGCAGTTGGATTTACATTTGCTGAACAAAAACAGGATGACATGCACACTGCTTTAAGTGTCTCTGGTCTGCTAAATGACTACAATATCAAGGGACAACAGGAATGTAAGAAAACTAGATGGGCACTCTAACAAGGACTGTGTTGCTTATTATAGACCAGTGTCATGTGTTTAGGTGATGTCTGGGAGAAGTGCTGTAGCATATTACAGATGAACCAGTAATGAAGGCCAGCTGTACCAGCACTTGTGTTTAGGTGATGACTGGGAGGAGTGCTGTAGCATATTACAGATGAACCAGTAATGAAGACCAGCTGTACCAGCACTTGTGTTTAGGTGATGTCTGGGAGAAGTGCTGTAGCATATTACAAATGAACCAGTAATGAAGGCCAGCTGTACCAGCACTTCGTAGTCAGGCACAGTGTGTGAGCCCAGTCCATTCCGATCAAAGGTTACACGATAGGTGGCAGCTCCTGTATCCACTGCATCAATCTGCCCAGTAAACAAGCCGTCGTGGACTCCCCGTAGACGAGCTGAAATAAACACACCAATAGTCATGTCTTGAGATATTTACAAGTGACTGGTTGCTAGTGCTAGAGGCTTTAAGATGTCATGTTATATATACACACACAGTACACCACAAGAGTACCCCCCTCACATTTTTGTAAATATTTGATTATATCTTTTCATGTGACAAAACTGAAGAAATGACACTTTGCTACAATGTGAAGTAGTGAGTGTACAGCTTGTTTAACAGTTTACATTTTCTGTCTCCTCAAAATAACACAACACTTAGCCATTAATGTCTGAACCGCTGGCAGCAAGTGAAAATGCCCAAATTGGGCCCAAAGTGTCAATATTTTGTGTGGCCACCATTATATTCCAGTACTGCCTTAACCCTCTTGGGCATGGAGTTCACCAGAGCTTCCCAGGTTGCCACTGGAGTCCTCTTCCACTCTTCTATGATGACATCACGTAGCTGGTGGATGTTAGAGATCTTACGTTCCTCCACCTTCCCTTTGAGGACGCCCCACAGATGTTCAATTGGGTTTAGGTCTGGAGACATGCTTGGCCAGTCTATAACCTTTACCATCAGCTTCTTAAGCAGGGCGGTCTCTAAGGTGTGTATGTTATGTTGGAATACCGCCCTGCCGCCCGGTCTCTGAAGGGAGAGGATCATGCTCTGCTTCAGTATGTCGCAGTACATGTTGGTATTCATGGTTCCCTTAATGAACTGTAGCTTCCCAGTGCCGGCAGCACTCATGCAGCCCCAGACCATGACACTCCCACCACCATGCTTGACTGTAGGCAAAACACACTTGTCTTTGTACTCCTCACCTGGTAGCCGCCACACACGCTTGGCACCATCTAAACCAAATAAGTTTATCTTGGTCTCATCAGATCACAGGAGATGGTTCCAGTAATCCATAGTCTGCTTCCTTTCTTTAGAAAACTGTTTGCAGGCTTTCTTGTGCATCATCTTTAGAAGAGGCTTCCTTATGGGATGACAGCCATGCAGACCAATTTAATGCTTATGATCTGAACATTGACAGGGTGACCCCCCCACCCCTTCAACCTCTGCAGTAATGCTGGCAGCACTCATACGTCTATTTCCCAAAGACAACCTGAGCAGGTGCACTCAACTTCTTTGGTCGACCATGGTCGTGGCCACCGTGCTGCAGCTCAGTTTCAAGGTCTTGGCAATTTTCTTATAGCCTATGCCATCTTTATGTAGAGCAACAAATCTTTTTTCAGATCTTCAGAGAGTTCTTTGCCATGAGATGCCATGTTGAATTCCAAGTGACCAGTGTGAGAGCAATAATACCAAATTTAACACACCTGCTCCCCATTCACACCGGAGACCTTGTAATACTAACGAGTCACATGACACCAGGGATGGAAAATTACTAATTGGCTGTGTGTTGAGTTATTTTCAGGGGACAGCAACAGTAAACTGCTATACAAGCTGTACACTCACCACTTAACATTGTAGCAAAGTGTCATTTCTTCAGTGATGTCACATGAAAAGATATGGCTATGATTCCTACCATCAAGGTAAAGGCTAGATGCCATGTCCTTTAAGATGTCATAAAAACAGTACCAGTGACTTTAGTTCCTATGACCAGTGGCAGGGGAATCTCCTCAGGCAGGTCTTTGCAATGTGACACGTCAAAAAACTTCCGCTGCTGCAGCATTCTCATCTTCTGCCTCTTCTGTTTCAGAGCGGTCCGCTCCTCCGAAAAGAATGCAGATGAACATCTAGAAGGAAACACTTTCATTATATACACAAGTAGTTACCCTGGGTTACCCTGTTCAGGGCCATAGCAGTTACCCTGGGTTACCCTGTTCAGGGTCATAGCAGTTACCCTGGGTTACCCTGTTCAGGACCATAGCAGTTACCCTGGGTTACCCTGTTCAGGACCAGTAGTTACCCTGGGTTACCCTGTTCAGGGTCATAGCAGTTACCCTGGGTTACCCTGTTCAGGACCATAGCAGTTACCCTGGGTTACCCTGTTCAGGACCATAGCAGTTACCCTGGGTTACCCTGTTCAGGACCATAGCAGTTACCCTGGGTTACCCTGTTCAGGACCATAGCAGTTACCCTGGGTTACCCTGTTCAGGACCATAGCAGTTACCCTGGGTTACCCTGTTCAGGGTCATAGCAGTTACCCTGGGTTACCCTGTTAAGGACCATAGCAGTTACCCTGGGTTACCCTGTTCAGGACCATAGCAGTTACCCTGGGTTACCCTGTTCAGGGTCATAGCAGTTACCCTGGGTTACCCTGTTCAGGACCATAGCAGTTACCCTGGGTTACCCTGTTCAGGACCATAGCAGTTACCCTGGGTTACCCTGTTCAGGACCATAGCAGTTACCCTGGGTTACCCTGTTCAGGGTCATAGCAGTTACCCTGGGTTACCCTGTTCAGGGTCATAGCAGTTACCCTGGGTTACCCTGTTCAGGACCATAGCAGTTACCCTGGGTTACCCTGTTCAGGACCATAGCAGTTACCCTGGGTTACCCTGTTCAGGACCATAGCAGTTACCCTGGGTTACCCTGTTCAGGGTCATAGCAGTTACCCTGGGTTACCCTGTTCAGGGTCATAGCAGTTACCCTGGGTTACCCTGTTCAGGACCATAGCAGTTACCCTGGGTTACCCTGTTAAGGACCATAGCAGTTACCCTGGGTTACCCTGTTCAGGGCCAGTAGTTACCCTGGGTTACCCTGTTCAGGGCCAGTAGTTACCCTGGGTTACCCTGTTCAGGGCCAGTAGTTACCCTGGGTTACCCTGTTCAGGGCCAGTAGTTACCCTGGGTTACCCTGTTCAGGGTCAGTAGTTACCCTGGGTTACCCTGTTCAGGGCCAGTAGTTACCCTGGGTTACCCTGTTCAGGGCCAGTAGTTACCCTGGGTTACCCTGTTCAGGGCCATAGCAGTTACCCTGGGTTACTGGCCACACTGTGGGACCAATCAGCCCTGGAAACATGCGCTGGATCCATCCTGGGGCCCCTGGTTGTGTCGCAGGCTGAGCAGCCAGACGGCCGCCAGACGCAACCAGACGGCCGCCAGACGCAACCAGACGGCCGCCAGACGCAACCAGACGGCCGCCAGACGGCCGCCAGACACAACCAGACGGCCGCCAGACGCAACCAGACGGCCGCCAGACGCAACCAGACGGCCGCCAGACGCAACCAGACGGCCGCCAGACGGCCGCCAGACGCAACCAGACGGCCGCCAGACGCAACCAGACGCAACCAGACGGCCGCCAGACGCAACCAGACGCAACCAGGCGGCCGACGCAACCAGACGCAACCAGGCGGCCGACGCAACCAGACGCAACCAGGCGGCCGACGCAACCAGACGCAACCAGGCGGCCGTCGCAACCAGACGGCCGACGCAACCAGACGCAACCAGGCGGCCGACGCAACAAGACGCAGCCAGGCGGCCGACGCAACCAGACGCAACCAGGCGGCCGACGCAACCAGACGCAACCAGGCGGCCGACGCAACCAGACGCAACCAGGCGGCCGACGCAACCAGACGCAACCAGGCGGCCGACGCAACCAGACGCAACCAGGCGGCCGACGCAACCAGGCGGCCGACGCAACCAGACGCAACCAGGCGGCCGACGCAACCAGACGCAACCAGGCGGCCGACGCAACCAGACGCAACCAGGCGGCCGACGCAACCAGACACAACCAGGCGGCCGACGCTACCAAACAGCCTCGGCTTCCAATCTGCCAAACCCTCCACCCTCCCAGTTCTCCCTTCGACTGTTTTAAGACTTTTCTATTAAGAGTCTTTAGACTTAAAAAATGCATTTATATAACTATTAAATTAAAATCACAAGTTCACCCAGCACAGCCAGAAGAGGACTGGTCACCCTTCTGACCAGTTTGGTTCATCTAGGTTTCTTACTAAATTTGACCTTCAAGGACATTTTCCTAGCTGCCGTGTATCAACTTGTTGATGTGTGCTGTGTCGGATTCAGGCTGGGTGTTTGTAAAAGCATTTTGTGACAATTTTGTTGTAAAAAGGCCTGTATAAAATAAATTTGATTGATTAAAGTAACTGGTGTGATTAGTAATCTGGGGTCAACACACAATAGAGGGCACAGATCTTATATTATATACACAAGTAACTGGTGTGATTAGTAATCTGGGGTCAACACACAATAGAGGGCACAGATCTTATTACCTTCTTGGTTTCCCCATCAGTCTCCTAATGGTGCCCCACTCCAGAATGTCAGGAGGTTATAATAATGAACATTACCTTCCTGGTTTCCCCATCAGTCTCCTAATGGTGCCCCACTCCAGAATGTCAGGAGGTTATACAGGGTTTCTGCAGGTATCAGCCAATCTCATTTAATGCTTTTTCATGCCCTTTTTCATGCCACTTTAAACTAATTTCAGGCCCATGTCCAACTGCAGATACTTTCACACACAAATTGTGAGCATTTGACAATGCTATTTTTTAAATCCAAATTTAACTGTCAGATGCCTAACAAGAAGGTTTACAGTCATTAAACGCAACACAAAGTGCTTCACAAAATAACAACAGAAATACAAATATTTAAAACACTGTTCACTGAGCAGCTCGTGTCTCTGCCCTGCGTATCTCAAAACAACATGCACTGATAATTAAAGGAATTAACCTATACTGCTTACGGCTGTAGGCAAATTCGACAAAATCATGTCAACCCCCTGTCCTCCCCACCACCCCATTCCCACACACTCGCTGCAAAATGCCATCGACACCAGGGCCTGAATTTCGTTGGGTGGGTCACATGGGGGATCTAAATATTATGGGGGAGAGAATAACTTCTGATGCATCTGTCTAATTTAATCATCTTCATTTATTAATATCTACACATTTGTGTGCATAAATTGTGCATTTCCAGCTGTGCAACATGTGGGTGGCCCCTGCAGACTATCTGAAAGTGGTTTGAGGTTAGTAGGTCACTGCTCAAAAAACTATTAAGATTGCCAGTATTTAAATGTATTTTTTTTAAATGTATGTTTTAAATGTTTTATTTTGAAAAACCAAATTATGTGCAACATGTGAAAGACCTTAAGTAAATTGAGGTTTCGAAATGATTTCACAAAAAAAAGATTTTTACCGTTTTTAAATGTTTATTAAACGTCTCTTACACCATTTCCTTAAAAAAAAACAAAGCTGTGAAAAATGTAGGTGTACTCTATAAAACAATCTGACAGTGGTTTGAAGTATCAAGGCCAAATGGTTAAACAGCTATTGAATTCATAACTTTAAGACGTACTTTATTGACGGTCCCTAACTATTGACGGTCCCTAGCACACGGAGGTTTCTATCCGTCTATATCACCAGGTGTAGTGTGGCTGCTTGCGGGAAAACCGGACCTGATCTCGGGCTCCGAATATCCGTTGAATATCCAATATCCAACCAACTTTACCTCGGTCTGAGATGAAGCAAATATATTTGTGCGGGAATTTCTCGCACTATAAAAACTAACCTTGCGGGAATGGTTTAAATTATGCGCAATCCCCGCAATCCCGCACCGAAATTCAAGCCCTGGACGGAATTTACCAGGTTCTGAATAGTTCATCCTCCAACCACTTCTGGTGAAACTTGAATTTTCCCATTTTGCCATCATTTGATATTTCCTCCATTCTTTCACCACAGCACACACTCACTTACTCGATAGACAGCAGACTCACACTCACAGCACCTTGCATTACTAGCATCAGGTGTCGCGACTTCGTGCACCAGCCGTACAAAACAGCCAATTAAAAGGTTCCGCCTTTCAACCATTACGCTATACTTCCGATCAAAATTAGATTTAGATGTTTATATAGTCAAAATAAATCATGAAAAACAATGTTTTTATTCCATCAAGTTTACATAATTTTTAATGCCTTTGAACATCGAAGTTCATGCTTTTTCATGCCAATTAATGCCTGAATTTTCACAAAATCTATCTAATGACTTTTCATGCTTTTTAATGACCCGCGGAAACCCTGTTATAATAATGAACATTACCTTCTTGGTTTCCCCATCAGTCTCCTAATGGTGCCCCACTCCAGAATGTCAGGAGGTTATAATAATGAACATTACCTTCTTGGTTTCCCCATCAGTCTCCTAATGGTGCCCCACTCCAGAATGTCAGGAGGTTATAATAATGAACATTACCTTCTTGGTTTCCCCATCAGTCTCCTAATGGTGCCCCACTCCAGAATGTCAGGAGGTTATAATAATGAACATTACCTTCTTGGTTTCCCCATCAGTCTCCTAATGGTGCCCCACTCCAGAATGTCAGGAGGTTATAATAATGAACATTACCTTCTTGGTTTCCCCATCAGTCTCCTAATGGTGCCCCACTCCACACGGGTCAACTTCCTGGTCTTTAGGTTGGGAAACGAGTCTTTCAGACACAGGCAGAAGTCATTGTCTCCTTCAAATAAAGGCCTAGATTGATAGAAAAGTGGCACAGGTTTACTCTGTGAGCACGTGCATTAAAAAGCTGCTGTGGTAGTGTAGCTTACCGGTCTATGTTAGAATAAAACCACTCGTAGATGCACCATTTGTGTGCTTTAGGCAGTTTCAGAAGGTTTCTCAATCTCAAACCTATTCTCTGAGACACTTTCTTATCTGGGGTAGTCAAGTTAGCAAACTTCTGGAAAAAAAACATTACCAAGAATTAAGTTAAGCATATGGTTCAATCTGATCTGAACAAGTTAAAACTATAAACAATAACATTTATTCCTCAAGTTTCAAAATTAGCATTTTGTCATGAATATATATTAATACGGTGTTTGCTCTGTCCAGGTAGGAGTCATGAATATATATTAATACGGTGTTTGCTCTGCCCAGCTAGGAGTCATGAATATATATTAATACGGTGTTTGCTCTGCCCAGCCAGGAGTCATGAATATATATTAATACGGTGTTTGCTCTGCCCAGCCAGGAGTCATGAATATATATTAATACGGTGTTTGCTCTGTCCAGGTAGGAGTCATGAATATATATTAATACAGTGTTTGCTCTGCCCAGCCAGGAGTCATGAATATATATTAATACGGTGTTTGCTCTGTCCGGCTAGGAGTCATGAATATATATTAATACGGTGTTTGCTCTGTCCACGTAGGAGTCATGAATATATATTAATACGGTGTTTGCTCTGCCCAGCTAGGAGTCATGAATATATATTAATACGGTGTTTGCTCTGTCCAGATAGGAGTCATGAATATATATTAATACGGTGTTTGCTCTGTCCAGGTAGGAGTCATGAATATATATTAATACGGTGTTTGCTCTGTCCAGCCAGGAGTCATGAATATATATTAATACGGTGTTTGCTCTGTCCAAGTAGGAGTCATGAATATATATTAATACGGTGTTTGCTCTGTCCAGGTAGGAGTCATGAATATATATTAATACGGTGTTTGCTCTGCCCAGCTAGGAGTCATGAATATATATTAATACGGTGTTTGCTCTGCCCAGCTAGGAGTCATGAATATATATTAATACGGTGTTTGCTCTGCCCAGCTAGGAGTCATGAATATATATTAATACGGTGTTTGCTCTGCCCAGCCAGGAGTCATGAATATATATTAATACGGTGTTTGCTCTGTCCAGGTAGGGGTCATGAATATTTATTAATACGGTGTTTGCTCTGTCCGGCTAGGAGTGGTGAATATAACCCAGCAGCAGGGTCGCCGTCTCCGCCTGCAAAATGACCTCCAGTAGGCTACAAATGTGCATGTGTCTGCTCAAACGGTCAGTAACAGACTCCATGAGGGTGGTATGAAGGCCCGACGTACACAGGTGGGGGTTGTGCTTACAGGCCAACACCGTGCAGGGCGTTCGGCATTTGCCAGAGAACACAAAGATTGGCAAATTCGGCACTGGCGGCCTGTGCTCTTCACAGATGAAAGCAGGTTCATACTGAGCACATGTGACAGACGTGACAGAGTCTGGAGACGCCGTGGAGAACGTTCTACTGCCTGCAACATCCTCCAACATGACCAGAGTGGCGGTGAGTCAGTAATGGTGTGGGGTGTCTTTTCTATGGGGGGCCAAACGTCCTGCACGATGTTGGGCTGAAAGTACAACCCCCACCTGTGGACGTCGGGCCCTCATACCACCCTCATATATCGGCACAATACACCTGTGGTACCCCTCTTGCCCTGCTAGCCTATTTGCACACTGAACATTTGTAATTTGCTACATTGTTAAAATGAATACCAGAACATAAATTTGGATCTAGTTTAGTTGGTCAGTTGATGTCTTTGTAAACATAAAGGTAAATAAATACAATTAGAGAAACACCCGTGTAGTAAATCATTGAACATTTTAACTGATAAGCATCATCCCTCAGTAAATCCCCCCCCAAAAACTCCATGTTGGGTCGAATTTAGGAAGAAACCCATAGAGGAACCAGGCTCTGAGGGGTACCTGGGGTACTGTTGTGACCCTCTGGCTCCTTCTAGGAGATCTGGATGAGAGGCGCGGCTCATCATCTTCTCTGGACAATCGGCTCCTCTTGGAGCTCCTTGTCGGCTGTAAACAAGTGGGGGGAAATAAGCATGAGCAATGTCACCTATATGACACTCTATAGCAGGGGTTCTTAACCCTTTTGAAGTTGGGGCCCAAATTTTACAGTACAAAGTGGCCCAGGGCCCATTCAAATATTAGCACTGTATTGGTTTATTGATCTCACCCTGGGTTTGATTTGTACTCAATAACTTAACGAAATCCACCTACAGTTTAACAGTTTATTTATGTATGTAAACCTGCACATACAACAATTCATGGAACAAATCAATCTGCAGGAACAAATTTAAAGGCTCAAGTCAGGCATATTAACACAAACATTAGTTAGATTTGACAAATCGTACTTTAAGTGTGTGTGCGTGTGTGTGTTAAAATAGTCTGCATCCCATAAGTGAAGATAATGAGGTTCTTTACCCACAAACTAATATATTCCCTATTTCTGTCCTGCCTCAGCTCTTTCTCTCTTATACATCTCCATCCCCTTCGATCTGTTTTCTGCACGATTCAAGTAAAATCATCTGAACATGTTATGCTCACAGGACCAACAAACACCGTGTTTTGTTTCATAATGCCGTTTGACATTTACACTCTTCACAACTCCAACTGTCTCGTTAGAAATCAAACAGAATGGCTTCGTGCTGGATTGGGGCAAAATGAACGCATACCCCTGTCCAATCATCTTTAAAAACTCTATTTTCTCCATCAACTTTTCTTTTCCTGGACAATGACATCCTCCACACCCATTCAAACGCTTACTGCGGTGAAGTGTCGCGGCTCGCGCCCGATTACTTCAAAAGTATACACTTACTGGATGTCATGGCAACTGAATCACGGAGGAAAACTTTAAATATATCGCCTTCGCTTTAATTCCAGACCGTCTCCAAAGAGTCATAAACACTAGACAAATGATTTTGACAGGCAAGCGTTTATCAAAGTAGGAAATCCATACTTTTAATTTCTTACACATAATTACTGCTGTTGAAATACGAAATGGAGGCGGGTCCGGATTGAATTCCCTCCGGAGTCCGGATCAGGGACCGGAGTCCGGACTTTGAGAAGTGCTGGTGTATTGTAACGTAATTCGCTGTCATGGATAACAGTGGTCATTCTTTTAGAAACGCTGTAATTCCATATTATAATTTTTTCCGGAAACGCTATATCCAAAATCCATCATTATTTTCCATAAATGTATGGTTTGTCTTTTAATTCGCCTTTAGCTAAGCCACACCCTAGAATGTAGATTGACCAATCACAGCACAGCCAAGAATGAGCTCGGGCAGAGGAGTTTTTCACAGCGCTCCATTGACTTTAACATGGGCCGTCTCATATTTCTGGTCTCGGCAGACTATTACCGTCGTAGTTTTATCAAAAATATAGTTAAACGTTGTTATACTCGCGTAGTCAGTTTGCTTTGTAATAACGATTATATAAGTGAATAGAGACCTACCCAGCTTTGCATGAACAGTGTTGCTCCTTGATATTGTTAGTCCCAGCCTCCGTCTCGATTAATCGGATATGCGGTGGTTAATTATTTCAATGTGACCGGTATGCGTTTACCTCTTTGGATGCCTTGTTTCACCCGTATGTCTTGAATATAGCCTTCAAACGCATATTGCAGCCCCTCTTGCCTACTTCTACCGGACACTTTATTTGCTGCTTTATAAAAGTTTGATACAATTTCAGCAGGAAGAGCTGTCACAGCATAATGTTGATACCAAACCAGAGCCCATATGAAGTTGTCGGACGTAGCAACAGTAACAAAGGGGGGCGGGGCTTAGCCAAACTTGTTTGGTCCCGCGGCCCTCACGGCCCACAGGTGAAAAACGTAAAGTTTTTTGCGGCCCACCAGGTTGTGCTTGCCCTATGGTTAAGAATAGGTGCTCTATAGCACCTACCTCAGTGGGGAAATAAGCATGAGCAATGTCACCTATATGACACTCTATAGCACCTACATCAGTGGGGGAAATAAGCATGAGCAATGTCACCTATATGACACTATAGCACCTACCTCAGTGGGGGGAAATAAGCATGAGCAATGTCACCTATATGACACTCTATAGCACCTACCTCAGTGGGGGAAATAAGCATGAGCAATGTCACCTATATGACACTCTATAGCACCTACATCAGTGGGGGAAATAAGCATGAGCAATGTCACCTATATGACACTCTATAGCACCTACCTCAGTGGGGGAAATAAGCATGAGCAATGTCACCTATATGACACTCTATAGCACCTACCTCAGTGGGGGAAATAAGCATGAGCAATGTCACCTATATGACACTCTATAGCACCTACCTCAGTGGGGGAAATAAGCATGAGCAATGTCACCTATATGACACTCTATAGCACCTACCTCAGTGGGGGAAATAAGCATGAGCAATGTCACCTATATGACACTCTATAGCACCTACCTCAGTGGGGAAATAAGCATGAGCAATGTCACCTATATGACACTATAGCACCTACCTCAGTGGGGGAAATAAGCATGAGCAATGTCACCTATATGACACTCTATAGCACCTACATCAGTGGGGGAAATAAGCATGAGCAATGTCACCTATATGACACTCTATAGCACCTACCTCAGTGGGGGAAATAAGCATGAGCAATGTCACCTATATGACACTCTATAGCACCTACCTCAGTGGGGGAAATAAGCATGAGCAATGTCACCTATATGACACTCTATAGCACCTACATCTGATGACCACGGTGCTTACAGAAGTAACAGAGGTCACATGTCCTAACATGCATTGATTCACATGACCTACGTGTTGAAAAAGTACAATGAAGGAAAAAAGTATTTGATCCCCAGCATAATTTGTACTTTTTTCCACTGACAAATACATGATCAGTTTATCATTTAAATGGTAGGTTTATTTGAACAGTGAGAGATGGAACCACAAAATGCATTTTGAACCCTATGCAAAGTGTGACAGTGTTTGGTGGCAAAACCTTTATTGTCAATCATAGAGGTCAGACGTTTGTTATAGTTGGCCACCAGGGGACTCATGTATAAAACTTCGCGTACAATTTCATCAGAAGTGGCCTACGGACGAAACGTTGAATGTACGTACGGACAAAAATATCCGGATTTATTAAATCGTGCACACGCTTCGTCCTACCTCGTTTTCAGTTAATAAATCACAACGAACTCTAAATGAGGCGCAGCTTTTGCGGCTTCATATCATGCCCATATTTGCCCAAAATAGTCATAGAAACGCCCTAAAATTAATATTCATTGATTGGCACGTCATCAACGTTACTCAATGTGAAGTTCTGTTGGAGAGGTGGAAAGAGGAGAACATGTTGTTTGTAAGGCACAGTGTGGGCATCACTAATGCCAAAAGGAGAGGAGAACATGTTGTTTGTAGGGCACAGTGTGGGCATCACTAATGCCAAAAGGAGAGGAGAACATGTTGTTTGTAGGGCACAGTGTGGGCATCACTAATGCCAAAAGGAGAGGAGAACATGTTGTTTGTAGGGCACAGTGTGGGCCTCTAATGCCAAAAGGCCGATTTAGTGGCAACATGTTGCGGATGCTGTGACACAAATTATTTGGACATTGATCGAATGAAAATATTTTAGATTTATGAAAGTGTTCTTGCTGTCTGAATATGCGTTTCCTCCAGATCATTCTATTTGCCACATCTACTAACAGCACAAGATCAGCATTGTGCATCATTACGCATTGTGATGACATGTTTATAACCATCCATTTGATTGTATTTAATAAGTTACATGTGTAATAATAGGAAATAGTTCTGCGCAAATAAAAAGTGCATAGTGCTTAGGCAGCATGTGTATGGGCAGGGCTTGGCATTAAGGCTTGTCTGCTTGTCCGTGACAAGTGGATTTTTTGTAGGACAAGTGGAAGAGAAAATTACTTGTCCCACTGGACAAGTAAATTTTCAAATAAAATGCCATGTTACTTCACGTTGTGCCACTCATTATGTCTATTTTACTAATTTAATTTACAGATTTTAAACGAACACATTTACTGCCCCACAATCCGTCGAAACTCAGAATGCTTTAAATGGCCAATCAGGAGTCGGTCCAAGTTTAAACATTTTTACCTGCGTCAGTGGTCGCAACCGCCACGCCATTTAAACAACAAAAGAAGATGTTTCTTCAGGCACTGCAGCCCAGCCAAGCGCCAGGAAAAGCGCCTAAAAAAAATTCACCTCACACCAACAGAATTAAAACGAGACAGAAAGTTTGTAAACAAATGGAAGGATGAATTCGACTGGGTTGTTTATGAAGACGGCGTTATGCTCTGCGGGGTCTGTCGGGAGCAACCCACCCTGGCTGACAAGTAAGTGACGTTTTACATTGCACTGGGTCTTGCAGCTGTTTGATTCACTGAAATTACTATGAATAGGGGTGTAACGATAAGTTTACATGTATTCGTAATATTGAACCGTTTGGTACGAGGCTTTCGGTTCGGTTTTCGGTGCGCATTTTGGACCATTTTTATTGCAGACCAAAATGTCGTTATTTCAATTTTCAAATACAGCCGCGTCGTGTGTGGCAAGCGCGCTCATAATGTCCAACATCAAATGGTAAACATAATGTAAGTTAAGCAGAACGAAACTGAGCTAACGTAACGTTACTCTATTGTGTGGTTGACGGACACCCGGACAAGTGACTTTTGTGCATGGACAAGTGAAACAAAAATGTACTTGTCCAAAGGACAAAGTGCCTCAAAAAGTTAATGTCAAGCCCTGTGTATGGGTAACCCGTACTTAATAAGCACCTGCCTATTCTAATCCACTTTGCAGCTAATATAATGTGTGATTGCACATGATATGTACATCCTGTTGCAGTGTTGGTATCGGCTGGTTTAACCATGTCTGCATAGTTTCCAATCCTGAGTTGACGAGATGCACATGTATTTGCGTTGAAAGTGCACCCCATCATATTTAAATTAAAACATGATTAATCCAGATTAGAATATCTGGGAACTCTTAACCAAAAGTGATATAATTCACAGAGAATGCCTAAAGAGAGTTTAAAAAAGAATGTATGTTACGAGGTGACCAACCTACCGTCTCCATGGACACCAGTGTGTGTCTTCCTCTGGTGTTGTGAGCTTTTGTTTGCTTCTCATTTAATGTATTTGACAGACTGCCCTCTGAAAATGTAACAAGATATGGCGTTACCAAACTTGAATTATAATAACTAAACAACCCTGCTTGACCAACAGCCTGACAATTAAACAACTTATGTGCCAAATGAATTGGATGCTACCCCACCACTCATACAGGTAGCCCCACTAAATGCTACCCCACCACTCATACAGGTAGCCCCACTAAATGCTACCCCACCACTCATACAGGTAGCCCCACTAAATGCTACCCCACCACTCATACAGGTAGCCCCACTAAATGCTACCCCACCACTCATACAGGTAGCCCCACTAAATGCTACCCCACCACTCATACAGGTAGCCCCACTAAATGCTACCCCACCACTCATACAGGTAGCCCCACTAAATGCTACCCCACCACTCATACAGGTAGCCCCACTAAATGCTACCCCACCACTCATACAGTTAGCCCCGCTAAATGCTACCCCACCACTCATACAGTTAGCCCCGCTAAATGCTACCCCACCACTCATACAGTTAGCCCCGCTAAATGCTACCCCACCACTCATACAGTTAGCCCCACTAAATGCTACCCCACCACTCATACAGTTAGCCCCGCTAAATGCTACCCCACCACTCATACAGTTAGCCCCGCTAAATGCTACCCCACCACTCACACAGGTAGCCCCACTAAATGCTACCCCACCTTCGGCAATCAGTGCCCATACAGGTCAGAAGACAAAGCGTAGACCCAATAACAACACTATAGTGATGGCAAAGGTGAAGAAAATGCATCGTCTCTTTATATTGATTACAATTCTAAGAAACCTAGCCTGTCATACTAAAACTGGAATTCATTTTGTCTACGTCTGGTTTGCTGGCCATTCCTACATGACACACAAATAAGGTTTGATATGTACAAACACAAGTATAGCAAGCTACAGAAAGGAGGGAGCAGAGTACAGAGATTAAGTACCAGGCCGGCTGACAGCTGTGTGCACCATCTACACATTTCAGTTTATTGGCATGCAATTTCAACTCAGTTAACCAGCTTAAAAAGACAGATGTTCAACAGACAACAGAACTAAGTGCATACGTTTTGATTATGCATCCCGCAATGTCTATCTAAAACTAGCACAAAATGTGATTCTTGTTTTCCGAATTTTATTATATTACAACACTTTACAACATATCTTATGTACGCCAAAACAAAGTATATAGACAAGAATGGTATTGTGATTTCAGGAAAAAATAGGTCACAATAATTACTTATTTTTGAGATCTTTAAATAATTCTTTTTTTTTTTAACTTCCACAGCAATACATAACCCGTACATAATGAAAATAATGTGATACTGTCGTTACAATACCTTTCAAACTGACAAGGGCCTCGGCTGAAGAGCCTGCAAACAAAATAATTATGGTTAGTATATCCTTCTGAATTTTTTTTTAAATAATAATACCTCTCAACACCCCGTCCAAAGTCGAAAGCTACACCCATAGCCAGAAGTCAGCAGACAATGTACAGTTGTAGAAATGCAGTTCACCTCGGAAAGCAGTGAATGCCTCAGTCAAAATATATGTCAATACTTCACACAAAAAAATATATGCATCTTGATAGACTGGCTCCAATCTGATGACAGAATATATATGTATGTATGTTTTTTATTGTTATGGCGTTATTGCAGGTGCAAACGAGAGCACAAGCAGACTGAAAAACGCCTTATTCACAAATGAAGCTTTTATTAATTTTATAACATTTATATGTAGCCTTAATACAATGGGAACCTAATAATAATAGTGGCAAATGCCAGGTTACTAAAAGCATAGCAGCTGCAGATGAGAGAGTAAAGCAGCAGTACAATAACAGAAAGCCAACACCATGACCCATCACAACACCATGACCCATCACAACACCATGACCCATCACAACACCATGACCCATCACAACACCATGACCCATCACAACACCATGACCCATCACAACACCATGACCCATCACAACACCATGACCCATCACAACACCATGACCCATCACAACACCATGACCCATCACAACACCATGACCCATCACAACACCATGACCCATCACAACACCATGACCCATCACAACACCATGACAGTAACTATACACCCTCAGTATGGTAACAGTACCGTAAACACATTTACTGACAGTTAAAATACAACCTCAATATGGTTACAATACTGTAAAACACATTTACTGAAAGTAACTATAAACCCTCAATATGGTTACAATACCGTAAACACATTTACTGACAGTAACGATACACCCTCAATATGGTTACAATACTGTAAAACACATTTACTGAAAGTAACTATAAACCCTCAATATGGTTACAATACCGTAAACACATTTACTGACAGTAACTATACACCCTCAATATGGTTACAATACTGTAAAACACATTTACTGACAGTAACTATACACACTCAATATGGTTACAATACCGTAAACACATTTACTGACAGTAACTATACACCCTCAATATGGTTACAATACTGTAAAACACATTTACTGACAGTAACTATAAACCCTCAATATGGTTACAATACCGTAAACACATTTACTGACAGTAACTATAAACCCTCAGTATGGTTACAATACTGTAAAACACATTTACTGACAGTAACTATACACACTCAATATGGTTACAATACCGTAAACACATTTACTGACAGTAACTATACACCCTCAATATGGTTACAATACCGTAAACACATTTACTGACAGTTACTATACACCCTCAATATGGTTACAATACTGTAAAACACATTTACTGACAGTAACTATAAACCCTCAATATGGTTACAATACCGTAAACACATTTACTGACAGTAACTATAAACCCTCAGTATGGTTACAATACTGTAAAACACATTTACTGACAGTAACTATACACACTCAATATGGTTACAATACCGTAAACACATTTACTGACAGTAACTATACACACTCAATATGGTTACAATACCGTAAACACATTTACTGACAGTAACTATACACCCTCAATATGGTTACAATACCGTAAACACATTTACTGACAGTTACTATACACCCTCAATATGGTTACAATACTGTAAAACACATTTACTGACAGTAACTATAAACCCTCAATATGGTTACAATACCGTAAACACATTTACTGACAGTAACTATAAACCCTCAGTATGGTTACAATACTGTAAAACACATTTACTGACAGTAACTATACACACTCAATATGGTTACAATACCGTAAACACATTTACTGACAGTAACTATACACCCTCAATATGGTTACAATACTGTAAAACACATTTACTGAAAGTAACTATAAACCCTCAATATGGTTACAATACTGTAAAACACATTTACTGACAGTAACTATACACCCTCAATATGGTTACAATACCGTAAACACATTTACTGACAGTAACTATAAACCCTCAGTATGGTTACAATACTGTAAAACACATTTACTGACAGTAACTATACACACTCAATATGGTTACTTAACCTATGTTTTGGATGGTAAGGCCTTGTTTTTTTTAGCTGTCTATACATTGTTCCGAGTTAATGCATATTTTCCTCATTCGACCTATCCCTCAGGTTGAAGATAATGTTGGATAACCAGTTTTTTAGTGTTCAAATTGAAAATAATATATTAAAAGCTATCCAAACTGCCCACCGGGTACCGGTTAAATGTTTTATATTGTATCCATACAGCGGTAGCTAGCAGGCTAACCAATACCATACAGCGGTAGCTAGCAGGCTAACGTTACCCTATTCGCTAACTGGCGAAAAAGCGTTAGTTCCGCTCATGTTTGCATTTAGTTTGGCTTTAAGAAAATAAAATCGTGGTTACGTTTGTTTAGAACCTTTAAATACAAATGACTGCATATAGCAATATTGGTTGCCTACAAGTAGTTAAATTCCTGTCGTTACTTACTCTCGTCTAACAGATGGTCCATCTCCGCCATCTTGAATCAGCCGCGCCGCTTTTTCAAAGACCGTATTGTCAAGATGCATTCTGGGAAATACAGTGTTTAAAGCCCGAGACAGATATAATAACATACATTAGAGACAGACATAATGACATACATTAGAGACAGACATAATGACATACATTAGAGACAGATATAATAACATACATTAGAGACAGATATAATAACATACATTATAGACATACATAATAACATACATTAGACAGACATAATAACATACATTAGACAGATATAATAACATACATTAGAGACAGATATAATAACATATATTAGAGACAGATATAATGACATACATTAGAGACAGACATAATGACATACATTAGAGACAGATATAATAACATACATTATAGACATACATAATAACATACATTAGACAGACATAATAACATACATTAGACAGATATAATAACATACATTAGAGACAGATATAATAACATACATTAGACAGACATAATGACATACATTATAGACATACATAATCACATACATTAGAGACAGATATAATAACATACATTAGACAGACATAATGACATACATTAGAGACAGATATAATAACATACATTAGACAGACATAATAACATACATTAGAGACAGATATAATGACAAACATTAAAGACAGATATAATAACATATATTAGAGACAGATATAATAACATACATTAGAGACAGACATAATGACATACATTAGAGACAGACATAATGACATACATTAGAGACAGATATAATAACATACATTAGAGACAGATATAATAACATACATAATAACATACATTAGACAGACATAATAACATACATCAGACAGATATAATAACATACATTAGAGACAGATATAATAACATACATTAGACAGACATAATAACATACATTAGAGACAGATATAATAACATACATTAGAGACAGATATAATAACATACATTATAGACATACATAATAACATACATTAGACAGACATAATAACATACATTAGACAGACATAATGACATACATTAGAGACAGACATAACATACATAGAAATTAAAACTAATTGATAATTTGAGCACAGACTGGCACCTACTCAAACATTTTCATAGATATGTTGTATAATTAATCCAAACAGCTACACAAAAATACTATAATAAATCCGCTGGATACTTTTTCTGACCATACTGGTACTCAGCCTTTAACCTCGTTTCTGATAGAATTCATAAATGACAGATATGTCACCTGATGATGTGTTTTGACATATTCAATCTCAAATTGATTTATCAGACAGACATGCCAATTGGTTATCATCAAGAAATCCATGTCATGGGTTTGACAGACCATAGCATCGCAAAAAACCCTCAGACCAATTAATCTGGATTTGTCATGAAAACAACGGAAACTAAGTATATTTGTCATGAAAACAATGGAGAAATAAAAGGGCAAAGTGTGCAAATGGCAGATAATCTAAACAATTTATTCTTTGTGTGAGGGGTGGGGTGATAGCTAGGGTTAGAGAACACCAACAATATCTTAAAACAAGTATACCAGTTATATTACAGAATGTACTGTCTGCAACTTCATCGCACTTATTGTGTCAACCTTCACATAGACAGAATGAGACTGAAGAAAAGAAAGTACAGGTCAAAATTAGTAGACACCTTACACATACACATATATTTATCTTAACAGTTCCAATTACTAGTAATTTGTTATCTTGACGGCAGCAAAATTACTTTCATATTGCCCGAAAACCCAAACAAAACAACAAAGCATTAATTTTACTTTAAGTTCTGTCTAGGACCATGTCAATAACATAAACTACACATTTACAGACTGATTTTGGTTCTTATCACTTGCCTTCATTCTGATTGGTGAACTCTGACCTCTACATAACAAATGGTAAAGACTGATACGCGAGCGGAGGTGCTTAAAAAAGACCAGTAACTGAATACTTATTCAATTGAATGGTTATCTGCCATTGCAATATGCCATTTGTATATCGGTTAACATTTTAAACTACAGAATGAATACAGAACATATGAGCCTAGGAAGGTCTTCAGTCGGGAAACAATAATCTCCTCTTAGCAGGATGCGGACTGGAAGCAGTGAGGTGGCGACGTGGTTGGGTGGATCTTTTTGGAGGGATGCTGGTGATCTGTTTTTACCACAGGGATGTCTGGTAGTTGAACTTTATTTTCAGTAGGTACTTTAGATTCACCTGTGCCACATCATACACAATGTATCTGGAAGGAAATGTTAAGGCAAATAGAGACATGGAAAATACAATGTGGTGCATCTCTCAAATAACTATATGTTAAGGCAAATAGAGACATGGAAAATACAATGCGGTGCATCTCTCAAATAACTATATATCACCAGGTCACTGAGGAGGGCACAAACAGAGACAACCTCTTTCCTCTGGTAGAAGGCTGAAGTTCATCAAGACCAAAACCTCAAAAACAGTTAGCAGTAGCAGTAAGCCTAAGAAATATGCTTCAGAAGTAAACTGTCTTTAGCCTGCCTCCCACATTCTCATTGGTTATCCACCCTGTACACTACTGGGTCAGTTACATTCTCATTGGTTTAGCCACCTGTACACTACTGGGTCAGTTACATTCTCATTGGTTTAGCCATCCTGTACACTACTGGGTCAGTTACATTCTCATTGGTTTAGCCACCTGTACACTACTGGGTCAGTTACATTCTCATTGGTTTAGCCACCCTGTTCACTACTGGGTCAGTTACATTCTCATTGGTTTAGCCATCCTGTACACTACTGGGTCAGTTACGTTCTCATTGGTTTAGCCATCCTGTACACTACTGGGTCAGTTACATTCTCATTGGTTTATCCACCCTGTACACTACTGGGTCAGTTACGTTCTCATTGGTTTAGCCACCCTGTACACTACTGGGTCAGTTACGTTCTCATTGGTTTAGCCATCCTGTACACTACTGGGTCAGTTACATTCTCATTGGTTTAGCCACCTGTACACTACTGGGTCAGTTACATTCTCATTGGTTTAGCCACCCTGTTCACTACTGGGTCAGTTACATTCTCATTGGTTTAGCCATCCTGTACACTACTGGGTCAGTTACATTCTCATTGGTTTAGCCATCCTGTACACTACTGGGTCAGTTACATTCTCATTGGTTTATCCACCCTGTACACTACTGGGTCAGTTACATTCTCATTGGTTTAGCCACCTGTACACTACTGGGTCAGTTACATTCTCATTGGTTTAGCCACCCTGTTCACTACTGGGTCAGTTACATTCTCATTGGTTTAGCCATCCTGTACACTACTGGGTCAGTTACGTTCTCATTGGTTTAGCCATCCTGTACACTACTGGGTCAGTTACATTCTCATTGGTTTATCCACCCTGTACACTACTGGGTCAGTTACGTTCTCATTGGTTTAGCCACCCTGTACACTACTGGGTCAGTTACGTTCTCATTGGTTTAGCCATCCTGTACACTACTGGGTCAGTTACGTTCTCATTGGTTTATCCACCCTGTACACTACTGGGTCAGTTACGTTCTCATTGGTTTAGCCACCCTGTACACTACTGGGTCAGTTACGTTCTCATTGGTTTAGCCATCCTGTACACTACTGGGTCAGTTACATTCTCATTGGTTTATCCACCCTGTACACTACTGGGTCAGTTACATTCTCATTGGTTTATCCACCCTGTACACTACTGGGTCAGTTACGTTCTCATTGGTTTAGCCACCCTGTACACTACTGGGTCAGTTACGTTCTCATTGGTTTAGCCATCCTGTACACTACTGGGTCAGTTACATTTTTCAAAGGACACCTGAACTCTAAATAATCATAGCAAATTTGCACACTAATGTAATACATATTGTATTTATATATTGCATATTCTCTTTTACATATACTAACTATCCATGGTCTATCCTGTTTGTATTGTTTGTATTGCACTCCATAAGCCATCTCTACAGGTCATCTGAGTGGTGGGGACATTGCACATTTGCATAATCAAAGTACATTATATTTAAACTCTGTATATTCTTAGCTGACATGGTCGCTCTGGCTCATATTGTTTGTATTGTTAGTATTTGTACTTCAATGTGTGACTTTATGTTGAGGAAATGAGTAGACAATTGCAAACAAACCTGGTGAATAAAACACTTTCTGATTGTGATTAAAGAGAGTAAAGGATACTCGTTGTACAGCAGACTTGTGTCTTCAATATTGGTGTTGATTCCTTTTCCTAGAGGCACTTGCACTCCATTTAAAGTTACAGTAGCACTGGGATCAGGAGCATTTCTCCCCAAGCCTTTCAGAGAGAGAAACGTAATGGGCAAAAGCCAAAGAAATTATAGAATTCAACAACACAATATTAGATAAGTGCATTTATAAAATTAAATCCTGCCTTACCTTTCACACTGTGTTTTCCTTTGGGCAGTTTGGTGATGTGCGAGGCTTTCTTCAATTCATGCCTTTACAAAAAACGTTGATTAATAATGATTGTTCTAAACACCAAAAAACATGGAATATAAATTTTAATAAGATTAATATAATTTTTCATAATATGGGATGTCACCAGGGTTGGGTACCGTTCACATTTGAACATGGAATATAATTTTAATAATATTGATATCATATTTCATAATATGGGATGTCACCAGGGTTGGGTACCGTTCACATTTGGTACCTGTGCCCAATGGTACCATTTTCGGTACTTCTGTAATTAACAAAAGTCTAAACTTCTCAATTTCAACATTGTAATTTATATAGAACATTCTTAAAAACGATGACCCAGAGGACAGGGTAAAAAAATAAATCAATATTTTTTTTTAAATAAAATAATGTATGTAAAAACTTAAAGTATAAAAAAACTATTTTGCAAAGGACAACTCTGAACTACTCTAGGAATTCGCCAGGCGACTCTAGGAATTCGCCAGGCGACTCTAGGAATTCGCCAGGCGACTCTAGGAATTCGCCAGGCGACTCTAGGAATTCGCCAGGCGACTCTAGGAATTCGCCAGGCGACTCTAGGAATTCGCCAGGCGACTCTAGGAATTCGCCAGGCGACTCTAGGAATTCGCCAGGCGACTCTAGGAATTCGCCAGGCGACTCTAGGAATTCGCCAGGCGACTCTAGGAATTCGCCAGGCGACTCTAGGAATTCGCCAGGCGACTCTAGGAATTCGCCAGGCGACTCTAGGAATTCGCCAGGCGACTCTAGGAATTCGCCAGGCGACTCTAGGAATTCGCCAGGCGACTCTAGGAATTCGCCAGGCGACTCTAGGAATTCGCCAGGCGACTCTAGGAATTCGCCAGGCGACTCTAGGAATTCGCCAGGCGACTCTAGGAATTCGCCAGGCGACTCTAGGAATTCGCCAGGCGACTCTAGGAATTCGCCAGGCGACTCTAGGAATTCGCCAGGCGACTCTAGGAATTCGCCAGGCGACTCTAGGAATTCGCCAGGCGACTCTAGGAATTCGCCAGGCGACTCTAGGAATTCGCCAGGCGACTCTAGGAATTCGCCAGGCGACTCTAGGAATTCGCCAGGCGACTCTAGGAATTCGCCAGGCGACTCTAGGAATTCGCCAGGCGACTCTAGGAATTCGCCAGGCGGCTCTAGGAATTCGCCAGGCGGCTCTAGGAATTCGCCAGGCGGCTCTAGGAATTCGCCAGGCGGCTCTAGGAATTCGCCAGGCGGCTCTAGGAATTCGCCAGGCGGCTCTAGGAATTCGCCAGGCGGCTCTAGGAATTCGCCAGGCGGCTCTAGGAATTCGCCAGGCGACTCTAGCTAGGCAACTCTAGAAATGTGAAATTAGCCAACCCAACCCAAAATGTCACTCACATGTTTCCGAGGGCAACCTCTCCAAGTAGAATAAGACCAGTAGGGTCCGACTGGGAGGTGTGGCAGTAGTTGGCAGACTTGGAAACCATGTCAGCGAAGTACACACCTTTTCCAAACATGTAACCCGTCTAAAACAAATCAAGACAAAATTATTTTTTACAAATGTGATACTGAAGACAAGATGATCACATAAAAACAATTAGCATCCAATCAAGCTCTGTGGCATGTATAAATATGCAATAATAATAATAATAATAGCGTTCTATCCCTCCAGTAGAGTTATACCGACTCTGTAATGGTGTTCTAACCCTCCAGTAGAGTTATACCGACTCTGTAATGGTGTTCTAACCCTCCAGTAGAGTTATACCGACTCTGTAATGGTGTTCTAACCCTCCAGTAGAGTTATACCGACTCTGTAATGGTGTTCTAACCCTCCAGTAGAGTTCTAGAGACTCTGTAATGGTGTTCTACCCCTCCAGTAGAGTTCTAGAGACTCTGTAATAGTGTTCTACCCCTCCAGTAGAGTTCTAGAGACTCTGTAATGGTGTTCTATCCCTCCAGTAGAGTTCTACATACTCTGTAATGGTGTTCTACCCCTCCAGTAGAGTTCTACAGACTCTGTAATGGTGTTCTATCCCTCCAGTAGAGTTCTACAGACTCTGTAATGGTGTTCTACCCCACCAGTAGAGTTCTACAGTGAGGCACATTGAAGCTGTTCTAGTGGCCCTTGGACACTTACCACAGGGGCCTCTGGAGGAGCAATACGCAGACCTTGTGACAGAATACCAGCGTAGTTGGTGGTACGGGAACCATGCCAAAGCAGCTGCTGATTGGGCAGATCCTGGAATGGGCGGTACCGTTGGTACTCTCCCTCTCTAACGATTTTGAAAATCTGAGGGTGGAAGGAAGACCCGGTAGGGGGGGAAAGGCTTTAGGATTTCCTAATGTTGAAGACAAAACCAAATCATTACAGGATAAAGGAAAATATGATATTTCTTGCCAGGAAGAACGTACCTCTTCAACTTCCAGTGTGTAGGTGTTGTGTGTAGCAGCATGTGTGTTTTTGACGTACTGCAAAATAATCTCTGCCTCCTTTGTGGTCTTGTCAACAACCTGGACAAATCCATGTCAGCTTTTAAAACATTTTTGTAAAAACAGTGGGGACAACAAACAACAAGCTAAAACAATCCTACCTCAATCATTAAACAATCATTAAACAACCCTACCTCAATCATTAAACAATCATTAAACAATCCTACCTCAATCATTAAACAATCCTACCTCAATCATTAAACAATCATTAAACATTACTACCTCAATCATTAAACAATCACAAAACAATCCTACCTTAATCATTAAACAATCCTACCTCAATCAATAAACCCACCTACCTCAATCATTAAACAACCCTACCTCAATCATTAAACAATCCTACCTCAATCATTAAACAATCCTACCTCAATCATTAAACAACCCTACCTCAATCATTAAACAACCCTACCTCAATCATTAAACAACCCTACCTCAATCATTAAACAATCATTAAACAATCCTACCTCAATCATTAAACAATCCTACCTCAATCATTAAACAATCATTAAACATTACTACCTCAATCATTAAACAATCACAAAACAATCCTACCTTAATCATTAAACAATCCTACCTCAATCAATAAACCCACCTACCTCAATCATTAAACAATCCTACCTCAATCATTAAACAATCCTACCTCAATCATTAAACAATCCTACCTCAATCATTAAACAACCCTACCTCAATCATTAAACAACCCTACCTCAATAATTAAACAATCATTAAACAATCCTACCTCAATCATTAAACATTACTACCTCAATCATTAAACAATCACAAAACAATCCTACCTTAATCATTAAACAATCCTACCTCAATCAATAAACCCAGCTACCTCAATGATTAAACAATCCTACCTCAATCATTAAACAATCCTACCTCAATCATTAAACAACCCTACCTCAATCATTAAACAACCCTACCTCAATCATTAAACAATCATTAAACAATCCTACCTCAATCATTAAACAATCATTAAACATTACTACCTCAATCATTAAACAATCACAAAACAATCCTACCTTAATCATTAAACAATCCTACCTCAATCAATAAACCCACCTACCTCAATCATTAAACAATCCTACCTCAATCATTAAACAATCCTACCTCAATCATTAAACAATCCTACCTCAATCATTAAACAACCCTACCTCAATCATTAAACAACCCTACCTCAATCATTAAACAACCCTACCTCAATCATTAAACAACCCTACCTCAATCATTAAACAACCCTACCTCAATAATTAAACAATCATTAAACAATCCTACCTCAATCATTAAACATTACTACCTCAATCATTAAACAATCACAAAACAATCCTACCTTAATCATTAAACAATCCTACCTCAATCAATAAACCCAGCTACCTCAATCATTAAACAATCCTACCTCAATCATTAAACAATCCTACCTCAATCATTAAACAACCCTACCTCAATCATTAAACAACCCTACCTCAATAATTAAACAATCATTAAACAATCCTACCTCAATCATTAAACAATCATTAAACATTACTACCTCAATCATTAAACAATCACAAAACAATCCTACCTCAATCATTAAACAATCCTACCTCAATCATTAAACAATCATTAAACATTACTACCTCAATCATTAAACAATCACAAAACAATCCTACCTCAATCATTAAACAATCCTACCTCAATCAATAAACCCACCTACCTCAATCATTAAACAATCCTACCTCAATCATTAAACAATCCTACCTCAATCATTAAACAACCCTACCTCAATCATTAAACAACCCTACCTCAATCATTAAACAACCCTACCTCAATCATTAAACAACCCTACCTCAATCATTAAACAACCCTACCTCAATCATTAAACAACCCTACCTCAATCATTAAACAACCCTACCTCAATCATTAAACAACCCTACCTCAATCATTAAACAACCCTACCTCAATCATTAAACAACCCTACCTCAATCATTAAACAACCCTACCTCAATCATTAAACAACCCTACCTCAATCATTAAACAACCCTACCTCAATCATTAAACAACTCTACCTCAATCATTAAACAGCCCTACCTCAATCATTAAACAACCCTACCTCAATCATTAAACAACCCTACCTCAATCATTAAACAACCCTACCTCAATCATTAAACAACCCTTCCTCAATCATTAAACAATCCTACCTCAATCATTAAACAATCCTACCTCAATCATTAAACAATCCTACCTCAATCATTAAACAATCCTACCTCAATCTTGGTTTTTAGTTTCTCGTAGTTGATGTCGATGGGGTCCTTTTTGTTATCATCCACTCCCCCTCGCAGTAGACTGTAGGCCACCTCAATGTCAAGAAGGTTGTCCAGCATCTGGACCTTAGCCTGAATAGCCATGGAACACCAGGAGTTAGGAACATCTACCATTGAACACCAGGAGTTAGGAACATCTACCATGGAACACCAGGAGTTAGGGACATCTACCATGGAACACCAGGAGTTGGGAACATCTACCATGGAACACCAAGAGTCAGGGACATCTACCATGGAACACCAGGAGTTAGGAACATCTACCATGGAACACCAGGAGTTAGGGACATCTACCATGGAACACCAGGAGTTGGGAAGATCTACCATGGAACACCAAGAGTTGGGAACATCTACCATGGAACACCAGGAGTTAGGAACATCTACCATGGAACACCAGGGGTTAGGAACATCTACCATAGAACACCAGGAGATAGGAACATCTACCATGGAACACCAGGAGTTAGGAACATCTACCATGGAACACCAGGGGTTAGGAACATCTACCACGGAACACCAGGGGTTAGGAACATCTACCACGGAACACCAGGGG
Source organism: Dallia pectoralis (assembly GCA_029465975.1). NCBI lineage: Eukaryota > Metazoa > Chordata > Actinopteri > Esociformes > Umbridae > Dallia > Dallia pectoralis. The sequence continues at coordinate 24,856,074 of CM055734.1, read as the reverse complement.
TTAGGAACATCTACCACGGAACACCAGGAGTTAGAAACATCTACCACGGAACACCAGGGGTTAGGAACATCTACCATAGAACACCAGGAGTTAGGGACATCTACCACGGAACACCAGGAGTTAGGGACATCTACCACGGAACACCAGGAGTTAGGAACATCTACCACGGAACACCAGGAGTTAGGAACATCTACCAGGGAACATGAATAGTCATGCAGTCTGTGATTTGTGGCCAGTAGTTGCTAAAGTAGCAAACACAAAAAGAGTCCCAAAAATGCTGTACCACCATGTTTGTGCCGATTTATGGCCAGTTATCAAAATCACTGGCATTCTAATTCGGTTTACACAAACACTAATGTCTTAATACTAATTCCTTAACAAGGAATAACAGACGCCCTCACCTGAATATATTCAAGGTTGCTAAGCAGCGGCGGTTTCTTCATTCCAAAGTCATGAGGTATGAGGGTGTAGAAGCGGTTGGAAAGGTCTAGAATATGTGAGTCGGGTGAACAATCTGAAACAGCCTGCTGGACGTCACTTAGCAACGCGTAGGCACTCTGGATCTGCCTCTTACTCAGCTTCCCCAAGGGCATTTTTTGGAGGTCAATCTGACAGGAAAGACAAAACAAATACGAAAAAATCACATCAATTCACACAAATCTAATTCTGAGGAAATACAATCAGAATCAGGTTTATTGCCACGTTTGTTTAAACACATACGGAATTTGTTCTGACCTATTCGCCTCTCTTGACAAAACAATCAGAGAATTGTCACAATGCACTGATTCTTTACACGCGAGAGTCTGGGCTTTGAAGTTGGGTCATTGAAGGCCCCATCTTCCTTCCAGCTTAGGTGCTCACCTCAAACTCCACCATGGCCTTCTTCATGCTCTCTACATCAAAGATTGTCCTGATGAGTTCTTGGACAGGCTTTGCTAGCAGCGACTTGGTTCCGGCACTGGCTGTCAGCCTCTTCACAGCTTCCTCATCCTGACGGGGAAAAACATCCAATGGGATTGAGACAGGAGGGCCAATCAGGTCCCTGCAAAACAATTCTCACCAAATAGGACGCCACACATAACTTGAGTAGTACGTTGATGTGTTCTTGGCATTACCTGTCCATAGTCAATCTCCAAAGGGTAGAACTTATTGGGGTACTTGGTGAAGTTAGATGAGGCCCAAGCATTACCCGTTTTCTCTTCATACACTCCCAAAAAGTTGTCCATGGCAGAGTTCTTATCGTGGAACTTATCCAGCTTATTGCCACCGATGGTGGTGCCCACTCTGCCCCAGGAACGGAACACCCAGTACCTACATGAAGAGGTACCATGAAGAGGTACCGGACAAAGGGAGAACAGCCAGAAGCAAGGACAAAAAGAGGAGAACAGGGAGTGGTGAATCAGTTAATTTATTCAGCTACCCTGTCTGACTAAAACCCCACACAGTTAAATAGGTGGCGAAACACAACCAAGTTCAGAACCTGCTGAAAAATCATAAACCCACTGACCGTTTCTGAACGTCATCCTCCAGCAGCTGCAGTTTGTAGTACGAGTTGGTTCCACGAACAATGTCCACAAGACCCAGAGTGGCGCTGAAGATTTTGCCATTTTGATCCAGAACGTGGGCACTGTTCTCAAGACCGGAGTCTGGGTCCACGGCTGCCCCTCCTTTCACAGTCATCTTCATCTTCTTACTGGACTTGCTACTGCCTGCAAAGAAATGATGTGCATTACATTACTGCAGAAATAGAATCCTGAAATCTCTGTAGCATAAAACTCCACAACACAGCTGCAACTGAATGTGTACCTTCCTCTTCCTTTATCTTCTTAGTGCTCTTGGTGGCCACAGTGCCAGACTTGGAGGCTGCGGCTACGGCCTGGGTCTCCAGTTTGACCTCTGCCCCCCAGGAGGAGATGGCATGCAGGGAAACCAGCTCCTGTAGAGTCTTGCCTGGCGACTTGATGTCCACAAGGAAATCCTCAGAAACAACGCGCACGCTTGCCTCCTTTGCCTCCTCCATCTTCTTGGTCATCTTTTCCACTTCCTCTGTGGGACAGAGAGCAAAATATAGATGTTAAACTTGGTTATACAAAACTATTCAACATCTGTAAATAAGTGTCTTCTTTTACTGTAGTTGTCTTGTAAATGAGAACCACATTTGAAACCAATGACCCGACCTGCCGAGTGGTGACAGAGAGCAGCCATATTGGCACTGCCAGTGGTTACTTACTCTTGGTACTGAGACAGAGAGCAGCCATATTGGCACTGCCAGTGGTTACTTACTCCTGGTACTGAGACAGAGAGCAGCCTTATTGGCACTGCCAGTGGTTACTTACTCTTGGTGCTGAGACAGAGAGCAGCCATATTGGCACTGCCAGTGGTTACTTACTCTTGGTACTGAGACATTGAGCAGCCATATTGGCACTGCCAGTGGTTACTTACTCCTGGTACTGAGACAGAGAGCAGCCATATTGGCACTGCCAGTGGTTACTTACTCTTGGTGCTGAGACAGAGAGCAGCCATATTGGCACTGCCAGTGGTTACTTACTCCTGGTACTGAGACAGAGAGCAGCCATATTGGCACTGCCAGTGGTTACTTACTCCTGGTGCTGAGACAGAGAGCAGCCATATTGGCACTGCCAGTGGTTACTTACTCCTGGTGCTGAGATAGAGAGCAGCCATATTGGCACTGCCAGTGGTTACTTACTCCTGGTGCGGAGACAGAGAGCAGCCATATTGGCACTGCCAGATGTTACTTACTCCTGGTACTGAGACAGAGAGCAGCCATATTGGCACTGCCAGTGGTTACTTACTCTTGGTGCTGAGACAGAGAGCAGCCTTATTGGCACTGCCAGTAATCTTTCCACCCAGCGCCTCGACTGCAGCTTTCAACTCATCCTTGTTCTGTCTCAGCTTGCCAACAGCCATGAGACTCATCCCTGTCAGAGGCTTATCTATATGGGCAGAGTGAAAAGAAAGGAAATCATGTAGAATTAGACACAGTAAAACTGTGAATGGGACAAATAATTGAGAACCAAAAGTCAGCGCAATGTGAAACCCAGAGTAAAATTTCTTTACCTGTAAAGCGGATTACTTTCTAGAGTAAAATCTGCTTTCTTTACCTATAAAGGGGATTACTTGTATATATTAAGTTGCTGGCTGGCTCAGCACTAGGGTTGGGGACCGAAACTCGGTGCCAATAGGGAACCGGTTCCGACGTAAACGGTAGTAAAGAGATCGAATAAGAACGAAAAACATTTTTTTAACCACCCCCTGGTGTTCCAGTGCCGCCGGCACACTTGTTGAACTGATAGCGAGAGGATTAATGAAGATGCCGAAGGCTAAACGCTCCAAGGTTTGGCTGCATTTCACGAGTCCCCCCAATTTCCACTGGATGCGGAACGGTTGCAGAACTGCTCAGCTGCGGAACGGTTGTGTGCTGAGCCGTCCGTCAATACCCACCAGGTCCGGATTTGTTGTGGAACGCCTGCGGCCAGCCGACGACGATATCTCGCGAATTAACGTATGTTCACGCGATATAACAGGATGTAGTTTCTATAAACAGAACCACTAAACCAACAACAGTTTCGATCCAGAGGAGTAGAGGGGAAACAACTCTGTGCTTATAATTATATAGCCTATTCAACTTCAAATTACACCTGTTTATTTAGGGTTCCTTTTTTATTGTATTTGGAAAGTAGTAGGCTGTGTAAATAAAGTTAACTATTCTACTTGCTGGCATGTCTCCGCTCATTATGATGTTTTCAAGGTATAGTGCAGGGAAATATGACCTGCTGAGCACGAGATCTCACGAATTAACATATGTTCGCGCGATATAACAGGATGAATTGCTGCGGAGCTCTGCGTCCTCCAGCAAAAATAGAAACTGTGCGGATCAGATCCGAATGGATGCGCCTGGCAGAACTGGGACGCAGTCGTTCCGCAGCCGCTACGCAGTCGGTGGAAATCGATACATTGACTTTATTGGAAACCGTTTCGGAGCCGTTCCGCCTCCAGTGGTAATTGGGGTAAGGATGCAGACTCTGGGACATGTAACAAATGCCTTAAAGTAATGCAAAAGTGTTTGAATGTGAATTTGTATTTTATATTGGTTTATCATTTATTATCATATGTTACCTGTATTTATATTGTTTAAAGATTTAAGTTAATATTGTGTTCAGTTTGGCCCTGTAAATAAAAGGGTATTGTTTTTTTACAAAGTGTGTGCAGTTTCGTTTTCTTAAGTACCAGTTCAAGAACCGTTTAAGCACCAGGGGCCTCAATTATCAACGCTGCGTACGCCGCTCTCTACGCAATAGTTGGGATTTATCAAAAGCAAACTTGACGTGTAAATGTGCGGTCCTCCACGCAAGCTGGGACCCATCGCGTACGCACAGAAACGGGTGAAATGAGAAATGGCGACATCGTCGGCAGATGGATGAAATACACGAAACTGTGTTAAAATGTAGACCGTTGTGTAAAATAAATGGAAATATCTCCTGTCATTAATTATATTAAGAATTCACGAAGCCATTCTTACAATTAACAGCCTACACAAACACCTGTTTGATCGATCTGCCAAAACAAATCAATATATATATAAAACAACATATATATATAAAACAACATATATATATAAAACAACATATAACGTCAATTAAAATGAATATTTATTTCCAAAAAATAACTCAAATATGTTGTGTAATTATATTGTCATGTTCAATTCATCCTCATAAATACGGCGAACAGAACAAAACCGTGTATAAAACTGATATTCTTGTCGATGTCTCCGTCTGAAGGAGCGGATAGATGGATATATATATAGATGGATAAATGAATATATATATATAGATGGATAGATGGATAAATGAATATATATATATAGATGGATAAATGAATATATATATATATAGATGGATAGATGGATAAATGAATATATATATATAGATGGATAAATGAATATATATATATAGATGGATAAATGAATATATATATATAGATGGATAGATGGATAAATGAATATATATATATATAGAGGGATAGATGGATAAATGAATATATATATATATAGATGGATAGATGGATAAATGAATATATATATATAGATGGATAGATATATAGATGGGGATATATATTACATATATATATATATGGGGATATATATATATCCACTGGGGAAAGTGTATTTCATAGTATAGATGTAGTGTTCATGTATGTGTATGTGCCTTTAGTTGGTTCTATTTTAAATGTGTTTCATCGCATGTCTTAACCCATATTTTGAAAGGTGCAACACATATCTCAGCCAACCGTTATCCGGGTTATGTCAGATGTGTTAGTCTGTATACAAGGTTTGTCTTGTAATTACATAAAGTTTCACTGCGGGTGAACAGGCAAACCAAAAAGCACAATATTGAATGAATATTAATTTGGGGCGTTTCTTTGACTATTTATGGGCAAATATGGGCGTGATATGAAGCCGCAAAAGCTGCGCCACATTTAGAGTTCATTGTGATTTATTAAGCGAAAACGGTGTAGGACGTGCGTGCGCACGGTTTGATAAATCCCAATATTTGTATCCGTACGTACATCCTACGTTTCGTCCGTACCCCACTTCTGACGCAAATCCTACGCAAAGTTTGATAAATGAGGCCCCAGAACGTTTAAAAAATACAGAGTAGGTATCGGATAAAACCCAACTAATACCCAACCCTACTCAGCACTGACCAATTTAATATTGGTTTTAAAATGCAAGACTAGCAACTAAATTATTGTCATAACATCTTCCTCTCTTGTTGTTTTAACAACTGTTGGACAGTACATAATATAGTGTAATTGCAGCATTTACCAGAACCAGAACAATCTGCAGAATGTGTTTTACATCAACCAAGATCCAGTAACCATACATCGTTTAACAGACAATAATAGGATATCTTGTTTACTGCGAACAACACCAGCAGTACCCAATTATGCATTGAACTTTGGTGACATCATTGATCTCCCGTTCTCCCCTAGTCTCCCCCCGGTTCCTCCTAACCTGCAGGGGCTCCCTCTGGGAGGGCCCTACTGGGAGCACTGGAGACAACAGCTGCTGCAGAGGAGGAAGGGGGCGGGGCAGGGGCCACCTTAGGGAACACCCGGTCCTGCCTCTTGAACTTGAACTTCTTAAGGAAGGTTATCTCATGAAACTCCTGAAGGTGGAAAAAAGAGATGTTATCTTCAGTAATTCCCACAGAGCAGTCAAGTGTATCCATCCTGTAATCATCAAACTAAAGGGACCTTATCTTTAGTAATTCCCACAGAGCAGTCAAGTGTATCCATCCTGTAATCATCAAACTAAAGGGACGTTATCTTTAGTAATTCCCACAGAGCAGTCAAGTGTATCCATCCTGTAATCATCAAACTAAAGGGACGTTATCTTTAGTAATTCCCACAGAGCAGTCAAGTGTATCCATCCTGTAATCATCAAACTAAAGGGACCTTATCTTTAGTAATTCCCACAGAGCAGTCAAGTGTATCCATCCTGTAATCATCAAACTAAAGTCTGAAGATCCAGGGATCATGTTCATTATTTTTTAATCTCCAGATGTTTGCCAGAACCAACAGAATTTCTTTTGAGATCCATCTACACTAACCTTTGGGGTGACCCAGTCTTTGCGATTGGGTAGCTGGGTTTTAAACACACACTTGGTCCAGGCTGAGATATCCCCGGTGCAGTAGTAGGCATCACTCTTAAACACCAACTGGCCCTGGCACTCCTCACAGGGTTTCAGTGCACCAAATGCCATACAGTCTGCCAGACTGTCAACCACCTGTATATCAAATAAACACACAGATTAAATGGCCGACCCATCAAACACACCCAACAAATGTACTTAGAGACAGACATCAAAAGACATGTACATTTGTTCCCCTCTCCCAAATTGTATGATTATTTTTGGTTTATTCTGATGCAGTGCTAGTAGCGAGACCTTCATAGCGACCGCTAGCTAGGGCTGTTCAATTAATCGAAATTTCAATACGATTTCAATTTCGCATCCTTACGATTATGCAAACAGTATAATCGAGAAATATCGATTATTTTACACATTGACGCAAACGCGCACTTTCGCTATAGTTCCAGAAGGCTAAACTCACTCAGCCAACACTGTCAAGGTGTCTGGTGGTGTCATTAAAAAAATCAACGCGAGTGAAGATGGCAGATGGAGAAAAGCAGAATTTGGTGAACAAAAAGGGGCGAGTAAATTCCGTTGTATGGCAAATGTTCTGATTTGAGCAATCCGACGTGGAGCAGAAACAAGTAATGTGCAAGATTTGCTTCACGGTGGTGTCTGCACCAGTAGGTAATACCACAAATCTTTTCAACCACCTACAAATTAACCACAAAGTCACCTATGACAAACTAAAAGTAAAAAATCTAAATGAGAACAGCAGGGCAACAACCCCAACTGCAACACAGTCGTCAATAAAAGACGAAATTAAATGCGCTACAATTTATCAGTCTATCTCGGAGATGCATAACAAATTAACAGACGTGGTGGCATACTTTCTGGCCAAAGACATGTGGCCCATTACTGAACCATTTTTATTTTATCATGACTGACTGGAATTTGTTAAATTTAGTTTGACAAAATGTTCAATACATGTTTAAGACATGTCAGTATTTTAGAAATATATACAAATATATTTTGATCTAATTTATTTATGTTTTCATTTTTGATTTGTATTATATTTATTACAACTTTATAAAAGATTGTAAAAGAGTACTGCAACAGTTATTATTTAATACTATTTAGAAGTTAGAAAATATTTTTTTATTATTTATAATTAGGGGAATCTAAAAAGTGTTTTTTTCAGTTCAAGGAGTAATAAATGCAACATTGTTCCAAAATCAATGAGTGATCATTTAAATAATTGTGATTTCAATATTGACTAGAATAATCGTGATTATGATTTTTTTCCATAATCGAACAGCCCTAGCGACCGCCCTTACGTTTGATTCTCCGGAGGGCACTTCCTGTCCGTTGGCTATGAGCAGCTCCTTCATGTCATTGGTGGAACAGAACTGCCTCAGCTTGTCCTTGATGCCCCAGATCAGCTGGCTCTGCTCCTAAACATATACAACAACACAGGAAGGTATTAAAAAAACTGAAATAAAGTATCACATCTGATGACATAAACAGAAATAAGATCCAAGTGAACCTTCATCAGCAACTCCAGTTTATTATTCTCATCTTCCTTCTGCTTCTTCTGCTTCTTGGATGACCCGTCTCCATCTACCTCGTCTGCCTTCCTCTTTCTGAGGGGGAAAACAGGAATTATATTATTAGTCCAGGTTAGCTTCATCCATTAAATTAGGCTTCAACTGCACACAAAATCCAAACTAAATTTGACTTCAGCAACTCTTTTTAACCCGGCTGACTTTGAGTCCCACTCTCTAAACTAAACAATGACTCGGATTAATCCTTTAAGAAAGTTTTATCCTGAAAGAAAGTTGACAGTCAAGTTCCCATTAACTTGGTAAATGAGGTCATCAGGGAGCAGCTCCTCATTAGATGTTAGTCAATCGTGCACCATCATCCATCTGGGAGATTCATTATTGACCTCAACACCTGGTGAGAAGGATGAAGGTTCAAGTCGACACACGCCTTCATCCTCTGGAGGAGAGTCAAGTTGCTGCATGTTGTGGTGATTGTGGGTGATTAGGGAAGTCACTCTGTCACCATGTGGTCACTCTACTCCATCAGCAGGGGGCATTAATCAGCCAGGGGCCTCTGTGTAAAAACACCTAGTACTCACTTGGCTGTATTGTCCCAAAGCAAGCATGACTCAGATGTAAAGGACACAAACACCAAAACAACTCACACCCCAGAACGGGTGCAAGGATGTATAAAATGAACTACGCTGGACTTCAGATGTGGCACATTAGTCAGACTGTGTGTGTGTGTGCATGTGGTCATAGCAGTGGCTTTAGAGGGTTTTGATAAAGCAGGTAGCTTTTAATTATTTGTTCATTAGGATCTCCAAATCAGAAATAGCAGCAGATCTGATGTTTCACCCATCTCCCAGGTCCTCCTGAATCAGCACTACTATTTATATAAACAACCTTTTTGGTAAGTAGCCGTTTCCTTCCACATAAAAAGCCTTTTGTGCACTAAATACATAAACTTTGGTGAAAAGATTGTATGCAAGCTTTGTTTCTAGATCAAAGGCAGCTCCTTTTTTGTCTCATTTTTCATTGCCGTTTTTATTTTTGAAGTGTTTACTAGGAAGTAAATAACGATTAACTGAAATGAGACAACGTGCAACTTGTCACATTGTGTAAAAATAATTACAATGTTCTCAATTTCAGAAAAATGCCAGAAAACCTCCCAACCTCAGCAAACTCCTCATCCACTTCCCCCTTCTATCCTTTTCTCCCAGAACTCCTTTGGAACTCCTCCATCCCACCCACACACCCCCCCCCGGACCTGGAGCTCCCCAACATAGTGTACATGGTGACTGAAGTTGTCATAGCGACCCTCTCCACGTTGGGAAACCTCCTAGTATGTGTGGCTGTGGGCTTCAACAGGAAACTCCGTACTGTCACAAACTGTTTCCTGGTGTCGCTGGCTGTGGCAGACATGTGTGTGGGTGCGCTGGCCATCCCCTGTGCCATCCTGACCTCCATGGGTGTTCCCCAACACAACCTGTACCTGTGCCTGCTAATGCTCAGCGTACTGATCACCCTGACCCAGAGCTCCATCTTTAGCCTGCTGGCCATTGCTGTGGAGCGCTACATCGCTATTCTCCAGCCCTTCCGCTACTGTGTGATAATGACGCCGCGCAACGCTATGGTAGTTATTCTGGTTACCTGGGCGCTAGCTTTCCTAATTGGCCTGGTGCCCCTTATGGGTTGGCACAAACAGCCACCGGACTCAGGGTACTGCTTGTTCGTGCTGGTGGTGGACATGACCTACATGGTCTACTTTAACTTCTTTGCGTGTGTGCTGGCTCCCCTGGTGGTCATGTTTATTATCTACGCCCAGATCTTTGCCACAGTCAAGCGGCAGTTACGGTGTGTAGCAGCAGCGGGCGGGGCAGCGGGTGTGAAGGGGCGGACGGCAGGTGCAAACAGGGAGCTAAAAACTGCCACTTTGCTTTTCTTGGTCTTATTCCTTTTCGCAGCCTGCTGGGTTCCTCTGCACATAATCAACTGTTTCCTTCTCCTCTGCCCTGGGTGCCACGTGCCTCTGGAGCTGCTGCTGGCTGCTATTATCTTATCACACGCTAACTCTGCTGTTAACCCCTTCCTGTACGCGTACAAGATGACAACCTTCCGGAACACCTTCAGAGCAATCTTGCAGTGCTTCAGAGCTCAGGAAGACATGAAAGAGCATGGGTCCACCACAGGGCCAGCTCCTGGCACAGGCGGGCAAGGCGGGCAAGGGCGCAAACTTTCCTAGGGCGCAAACTTTCCTAGGGGCGCCGGCGCGCCAAACAGTCAACATAAAGAAATCTGCTTCCTTATTACTGTGTAGTTTGGTGCAAAACCATCTGCACCGCTTTGCTGGTGCACCAATAATGTATATTAAACGTCCCACTCTCCTTTCGTTGCGAGCTGCACTAGCCTCTGAAATCGGCCTACAGTACCTGGTGGTTGGTTGCAGTGGGGGATGGGCACGCATACGCATTACTTCTGACACGCAGCATCATTCACATTTGACATGTACATGTAACATGACGTTCTGCTTTGCAACGCGCGCACCTTTAGTTTCATGAATCATTTAAAAAAGGAAGAAAGCACCAAAACTCTCAGGTGCACAGGGGAGAAAAAGAAGAAAGGAGGGAAATTTACGTTATCATTGCCGACTTGTTTATTACATTAGCTAATATTTTGAATATCTTATCAAGCTAATCTAGCACTAGCTAACTAAAGTGCCAGAGCCGGCTCTGGTCCACCAACCTAACAAGCTGACCGGTGTGTGGGTCCACCAACCTAACAAGCTGACCGGTGTGTGGGTCCACCAACCTAACAAGCTGACCAGTGTGTGGGTCCACCACCCTAACAAACTGACCGGTGTGTGGGTCCACCAACCTAACAAGCTGACCGGTGTGTGGGTCCACCAACTTAACAAGCTGACCGGTGTGTGGGTCCACCAACCTAACAAGCTGACCGGTGTGTGGGTCCACCAACCTAACAAACTGACCGGTGTGTGGGTCCACCAACCTAACAAACTGACCGGTGTGTGGGTCCACCAACCTAACAAGCTGACCGGTGTGTGGGTCCACCAACCTAACAAACTGACCGGTGTGTGGGTCCACCACCCTAACAAACTGACCGGTGTGTGGGTCCACCAACCTAACAAACTGACCGGTGTGTGGGTCCACCACCCTAACAAACTGACCGGTGTGTGGGTCCACCAACCTAACAAACTGACCAGTGTGTGGGTCCACCACCCTAACAAACTGACCGGTGTGTGGGTCCACCAACCTAACAAACTGACCGGTGTGTGGGTCCACCAACCTAACAAGCTGACCGGTGTGTGGGTCCACCAACCTAACAAGCTGACCGGTGTGTGGGTCCACCAACCTAACAAACTGACCGGTGTGTGGGTCCACCAACCTAACAAGCTGACCGGTGTGTGGGTCCACCAACCTAACAAACTGACCGGTGTGTGGGTCCACCAACCTAACAAACTGACCGGTGTGTGGGTCCACCAACCTAACAAACTGACCGGTGTGTGGGTCCACCACCTAACAAACTGACCGGTGTGTGGGTCCACCACCCTAACAAACTGACCGGTGTGTGGGTCCACCAACTTAACAAGCTGACCGGTGTGTGGGTCCACCAACCTAACAAACTGACCGGTGTGTGGGTCCACCAACCTAACAAACTGACCGGTGTGTGGGTCCACCACCCTAACAAACTGACCGGTGTGTGGGTCCACCAACCTAACAAACTGACCGGTGTGTGGGTCCACCAACCTAACAAGCTGACCGGTGTGTGGGTCCACCAACCTAACAAACTGACCGGTGTGTGGGTCCACCAACCTAACAAACTGACCGGTGTGTGGGTCCACCAACCTAACAAACTGACCGGTGTGTGGGTCCACCAACCTAACAAACTGACCGGTGTGTGGGTCCACCAACCTAACAAACTGACCGGTGTGTGGGTCCATCAACCTAACAAACTGACCGGTGTGTGGGTCCACCAACCTAACAAGCTGACCGGTGTGTGGGTCCACCAACCTAACAAGCTGACCGGTGTGTGGGTCCACCAACCTAACAAACTGACCGGTGTGTGGGTCCACCAACCTAACAAACTGACCGGTGTGTGGGTCCACCAACCTAACAAACTGACCGGTGTGTGGGTCCACCACCCTAACAAACTGACCGGTGTGTGGGTCCACCAACCTAACAAACTGACCGGTGTGTGGGTCCACCACCCTAACAAACTGACCGGTGTGTGGGTCCACCAACCTAACAAACTGACCGGTGTGTGGGTCCACCACCCTAACAAACTGACCGGTGTGTGGGTCCACCAACCTAACAAACTGACCAGTGTGTGGGTCCACCAACCTAACAAACTGACCGGTGTGTGGGTCTTGTAAACCAATCAGGTAAGGGTATTCTCCTACCTTCCCAGAGAAGGTAACTGGTGATGCAAGGCCCTTTGCGCTAATATTTTTCATGCACTCGCGCACCTGTTCGTAGTTCAATAAATCTCTGGCACCTAACCCCCCCCACACACACACAAAGTTTTTCTCATCGAATCTACACGATTCACGTAGGTCATCTATTCTGGTTTCAAAACGGCGAATTTCGCCGAAAGGTGAGTGATTTTCATGCCTGGTTATTCAATGACAACGGTCTTAAAACTGCAATAACACCTCTTCTGCTAATGTTACCTCAACAACATGTACATTTACAGTGAAGTTTGTAGAACACAAGTCTACATGGTTGTTTAAATCATTACCCTTCCGATTTGACAGCCGGTAATCTCCTCTTGAGCTCCTCCTTGTCTTCTACTCGGAGCGCGTTGAAGCCTTTGAGCTGGGCAGCACTATACTCTGATTTGAAGTCCAACTCCTCCCTACTGCTCACAAAGCAGGCTGTGTGGTACCAGCGGTCTATCAGACCCAGTTGGGGCTTCTCTGGATCCACAGTCTTCTTAGACACACGGATTTGGTCCTGGCAAAACATAGGAGTAATATCTGGGCTTAAATACTGTTGCAATATGAATATTTACACTTACATTTTTAAAAGGATCTGACGTTAAGGTTAACTGCAATGTTATTTTGCTGTTACATCAGATGGTAAACAGAATAAAGAAAATGATGCCAACCTTTTCAATTTTTTGCTCACAACTTTTGCATGTGCTACGGTTGGATTTGGCATACTCCACGGCAAAGGTATTCAGAGTCTTCTCTTCTTTGGCCCCACCCTTTGAATCACCTTTACCTGTGTGAAAGAGGGAACCCTGTGTGTTATTGTACATCTGCAGTGTATGACTAGTTAATTTAATTGAATCACCTTTACCTGTGTGAGAGGGAACTCAGTGTGTTATTGTACATCTGCAGTCTATGACTAGTTAATTTAATTGAATCACCTTTACCTGTGTGAGAGGGAACTCAGTGTGTTATTGTACATCTGCAGTCTATGACTAGTTAATTTAATTGAATCACCTTTACCTGTGTGAGAGGGAACCCTGTGTGTTATTGTACTATTCATCTGCAGTCTATGACTAGTTAATTTAAATAAATCACCTTTACCTGTGTCAGAGGGAACTCAGTGTGTTATTGTACTATTCATCTGCAGTCTATGACTAGTTAATTTAAATAAATCACCTTTACCTGTGTCAGAGGGAACTCAGTGTGTTATTGTACTATTCATCTGCAGTCTATGACTAGTTAATTTAAATAAATCACCTTTACCTGTGTGAGAGGGAACTCTGTGTGTTATTGTACAATTCGTCTGCAGTCTATGACTAGCTATGGCTTCCACAGATTATATACTGGGGAAAAGGTTAACATGTTTAAGGTTCACGTCAGACCTCCTGCTGCTCCTCCGGTCTCTATAGCCTTTTTGACCTTCTCCTGGTCCTCCCAGCGTAGGTCGGAGAACCCAGCTATGTCGACTGGAGACTGAGCGGCTGCTCGCAACCAAAAGCAGGAGAAATGGTGCCAGTGTGGAACCTTCCCATCAAACATGGGTGACTATGGAAAATAACAGTAGAAACAGGGTTAAGTATATACCAGCACACCGTAGAAATACATCAGTAGAAACAGGGTTAAGTATATACCCGCACACCGTAGAAATACATCAGTAGAAACAGGGTTAAGTATATACACGCACACCGTAGAAATACATCAGTAGAAACAGGGTTAAGTATATACCAGCACACAGTAGAAATACATCAGTAGAAACAGGGTTAAGTATATACCCGCACACCGTAGAAATACATCAGTAGAAACAGGGTTAAGTATATACACGCACACCGTAGAAATACATCAGTAGAAACAGGGTTAAGTATATACACGCACACCGTAGAAATACATCAGTAGAAACAGGGTTAAGTATATACACGCACACCGTAGAAATACATCAGTAGAAACAGGGTTAAGTATATACCCGCACACCGTAGAAATACATCAGTAGAAACAGGGTTAAGTATATACACGCACACCGTAGAAATACATCAGTAGAAACAGGGTTAAGTATATACCAGCACACAGTAGAAATACATCAGTAGAAACAGGGTTAAGTATATACCCGCACACCGTAGAAATACATCAGTAGAAACAGGGTTAAGTATATACACGCACACCGTAGAAATACATCAGTAGAAACAGGGTTAAGTATATACACGCACACCGTAGAAATACATCAGTAGAAACAGGGTTAAGTATATACCCGCACACCGTAGAAATACATCAGTAGAAACAGGGTTAAGTATATACACGCACACCGTAGAAATACATCAGTAGAAACAGGGTTAAGTATATACCAGCACACAGTAGAAATACATCAGTAGAAACAGGGTTAAGTATATACACGCACACCGTAGAAATACATCAGTAGAAACAGGGTTAAGTATATACCCGCACACCGTAGAAATACATCAGTAGAAACAGGGTTAAGTATATACCCGCACACCGTAGAAATACATCAGTAGAAACAGGGTTAAGTATATACACGCACACCGTAGAAATACATCAGTAGAAACAGGGTTAAGTATATACACGCACACCGTAGAAATACATCAGTAGAAACAGGGTTAAGTATATACCAGCACACCGTAGAAATACAACTGCAGATATCACTTTTACAACCCTCCTTGAATCTCCCTGTTTCTACAAATTTACTGTACTGTTGCTATTTCAAGAATTACTATACAAGATTTGGGGGATCTGATTAGCAAATTATTAAAAAATGTGCTCATGTGAAATTATAAGTCAATTTAAGTGTGATGTTACCAGTTGAGGACTAGTAACTTAGACTGTGTTTAGCACTGTAGATTACATTTTCCCTGAACTAACTTGTAAATGGGTCAATCTGACATAATACGATGGTTGGCTGTGATTGCTTAGATCTGTTATATTGGTTAAGTTTGCATCAATTTAGAGTTTGCTGAAACATACCGACGCAATATATCTGACCGGGTAATTAGTACACACGGAATATATCTGACCGGGTAATTAGTGCACACGCAATATATCGGACCGGGTAATTAGTGCACACGCAATATATCGGACCGGGTAACTAGTGCACACGCAATACATCTGACCGGGTAACTAGTGCACATACAATACATCTGACCAGGTAACTAGTGCACACGCAATATATCTGACCGGATCATTAGTGCACACGCAATATATCTGACCGGATCATTAGTGCACACGCAATATATATCTGACTGGGTAATTAGAGCACACAGAATATATCTGACCGAGTAATTAGTGCACACGCAATATATCTGACCGGGTAATTAGTGCACACGCAATATATCTGACCGGGTAATTAGTGCACACGCAATACATCTGACCGGGTATTTAGTGCACACGCAATATATCTGACCGGGTAACTAGTGCACACGCAATGCATCTGACCGGGTAACTAGTGCACACGCATTACATCTGACCGGGTATTTTGTGCACACGCAATATATCTGACCGGGTAACTAGTGCACACGCAATATATCTGACCGGGTAACTAGTGCACACGCAATATATCTGACCGGGTAACTAGTGCACACGCAATATATCTGACCGGGTAACTAGTGCACACGCAATATATCTGACCGGGTAATTAGTGCACACGCAATATATCTGACCGGGTAACTAGTGCACACGCAATATATCTGACCGGGTAATTAGTGCACACGCAATATATCTGACCGGGTAACTAGTGCACACGCAATATATCTGACCGGGTAACTAGTGCACACGCAATATATCTGACCGGGTAATTAGTGCACACGCAATATATCTGACAGGGTAACTAGTGCACACGCAATATATCTGACCGGGTAACTAGTGGTAACTAGTGCACACGCAATATATCTGACCGGGTAACTAGTGCACACGCAATATATCTGACCGGGTAACTAGTGCACACGCAATATATCTGACCGGGTAACTAGTGCACACGCAATATATCTGACCGGGTAACTAGTGCACACGCAATATATCTGACCGGGTAACTAGTGCACACGCAATATATCTGACCGGGTAACTAGTGCACACGCAATATATCTGACCGGGTAACTAGTGCACACGCAATATATCTGACCGGGTAACTAGTGCACACGCAATATATCTGACCGGGTAACTAGTGCACACGCAATATATCTGACCGGGTAACTAGTGCACACGCAATATATCTGACCGGGTAACTAGTGCACACGCAATATATCTGACCGGGTAACTAGTGCACACGCAATATATCTGACCGGGTAACTAGTGCACACGCAATATATCTGACCGGGTAACTAGTGCACACGCAATATATCTGACCGGGTAACTAGTGCACACGCAATATATCTGACCGGGTAACTAGTGCACACGCAATATATCTGACCGGGTAACTAGTGCACACGCAATATATCTGACCGGGTAACTAGTGCACACGCAATATATCTGACCGGGTAACTAGTGCACACGCAATATATCTGACCGGGTAACTAGTGCACACGCAATATATCTGACCGGGTAACTAGTGCACACGCAATATATCTGACCGGGTAACTAGTGCACACGCAATATATCTGACCGGGTAACTAGTGCACACGCAATATATCTGACCGGGTAACTAGTGCACACGCAATATATCTGACCGGGTAACTAGTGCACACGCAATATATCTGACCGGGTAACTAGTGCACACGCAATATATCTGACCGGGTAACTAGTGCACACGCAATATATCTGACCGGGTAACTAGTGCACACGCAATATATCTGACCGGGTAACTAGTGCACACGCAATATATCTGACCGGGTAACTAGTGCACACGCAATATATCTGACCGGGTAACTAGTGCACACGCAATATATCTGACCGGGTAACTAGTGCACACGCAATATATCTGACCGGGTAACTAGTGCACACGCAATATATCTGACCGGGTAACTAGTGCACACGCAATATATCTGACCGGGTAACTAGTGCATAAGCAATATCTGGACAATTAACCGATAATAGAGGCCCATCATCACTATAAAACATAACATATTTACAAATCTAAACATATCACTAATGGGTTCCTGATGCAGCATAACAACATCCACTTTAATAAACGTGTTCGGGGAGTATTAAGGAGTCCATATTAGCAGTTCTACCGATCAGCCTCACGTTACCTGCACCATGATAGCCATCCTCAGGGAATCCTTTGATATGTTTTCCTTGCATTTCTTGCACGATGCACGTCCACTTTTGGCATATTCAGCTTTGTAAAGTTTGTCGTCCTGTGAATCTGCCATTGTGGTTAATATTTGCGACAGAATTAAAGTGATAAACCCAACTTGTTAGGTACTTGCAGAAGCCACAACAATGTACTAGTACTACAGTACTAGCAGCCCGCGTGCAAAGTATACTACCTGCGCGCGCATAGTGCCAGACAGGAGTAATCGAATTCAGACTGAAAATCAAATACGGAGGTAATGTTAAAATACAGAAAGAAATAAGGAGGTCATGTTAAAATACAGAGTGCAATAAGAAGGTAATGTTAAAATACAGAGTGCAATAAGGAGGTAATGTTAAAATACAGAGTGCAATAAGGAGTTAATGTTAAAATACAGAGTGCAATAAGGAGGTAATGTTAAAATACAGAGTGCAATAAGGAGGTAATGTTAAAATACAGAGTGCAATAAGGAGGTAATGTTAAAATACAGTGTGCAATAATGAGGTAATGTTAAAATACAGAAAGCAATAAGGAGGTAATGTTAAAATACAGAGTGCAATAAGGAGGTAATGTTAAAATACAGAGGGCAATAATGAGGTAATGTTAAAATACAGTGTGCAATAATGAGGTAATGTTAAAATACGGTGTGCAATAATGAGGTAATGTTAAAATACAGAAAGCAATAAGGAGGTAATGTTAAAATACAGAGTGCAATAAGGAGGTAATGTTAAAATACAGAGTGCAATAAGGAGGTAATGTTAAAATACAGAGGGCAATAAGGAGGTAATGTTAAAATACACAGTGCAATAAGGAGGTAATGTTAAAATACAGAGGGCAATAAGGAGGTCATGTTAAAATACACAGTGCAATAAGGAGGTAATGTTAAAATACAGAGTGCAATAAGGAGTTAATGTTATAATACAGAGTGCAATAAGGAGGTAATGTTAAAATACAGAGTGCAATAAGGAGGTAATGTTAAAATACAGAGTGCAATAAGGAGGTAATTTTAAAATACAGAGAGAAATAAGGAGGTAATGTTAAAATACAGAGTGCAATAAGGAGGTAATGTTAAAATACAGAGAGCAATAAGGAGGTAATGTTAAAATACACAGTGCAATAAGGAGGTAGTTTTAAAATACAGAGGGCAATAAGGAGTTAATGTTAAAATACAGTGTGCAATATTGAGGTAATGTTAAAATACAGAAAGCAATAAGGAGGTAATGTTAAAATACAGAGTGCAATAAGGAGGTAATGTTAAAATACAGAGTGCAAAAAGGAGGTAATGATAAAATACAGAGTGCAATAAGGAGGTAATGTTAAGATACAGAGTGCAATAAGGAGGTAATGTTAAAATACAGAGTGGAATAAGGAGGTAATGTTAAAATACAGAGTGCAATAAGGAGGTAATGATAAAATACAGAGTGCAATAAGGAGGTAATGTTAAGATACAGAGTGCAATAAGGAGGTAATGTTAAAATACAGAGTGGAATAAGGAGGTAATGTTAAAATACAGAGTGCAATAAGGAGTTAATGTTATAATACAGAGTGCAATAAGAAGGTAATGTTAAAATACAGAGTGCAATAAGGAGGTAATGTTAAAATACAGAGTGCAATAACGAGGTAATTTTAAAAACAGAGAGAAATAAGGAGGTAATGTTAAATTACAGAGTGCAATAAGGAGGTAATGTTAAAATACAGAAAGCAATAAGGAGGTAATGTTAAAATACAGAGTGCAATAAGGAGGTAATGTTAAAATACAGTGTGCAATAATGAGGTAATGTTAAAATACAGAAAGCAATAAGGAGGTAATGTTAAAATACAGAGTGCAATAAGGAGGTAATGTTAAAATACAGAGGGCAATAAGGAGGTAATGTTAAAATACAGTGTGCAATAATGAGGTAATGTTAAAATACAGAAAGCAATAGCGGGTGAACTGGGAACGTCTGGAGGAGGCCCCTGTCCGAAAGATCTTCAACTCACACCTCCGGCGGAGCTTTTCAGGCATCCCTGTGGAGGTTGGGGGCATTGAACCTGAGTGGGCAATGTTCAAAGCTTCTATTGCTGAAGCTGCGGCGGTGAGCTGTGGTCTCAAGGTCCTAGGTGCCTCAAGGGGTGGTAACCCTAGAACACCGTGGTGGACCACGGTGGTCAGGGAAGCTGTCCGACTGAAGAAGGAGGCCTTCAGGGATATGCTAGCCCTGGGGACTCCGGAGGCAGTTGCAGGGTACCGACAGGCCCGAAGGGCTGCAGCCGCTGCCGTGTCAGAGGCAAAGCAGCGGGTGTGGGAGAAGTTTGGAGAAGCTATGGAGAAGGACTTTCGGTCGGCACCAAAATGCTTCTGGAAAACCGTTCGGCACCTCAGAAGGGGAAAACGGGAACCATCCAAGCTGTGTACAGTAAGGATGGGACACTGTTGACCTCAACTGATGATGTGATCGGGCGCTGGAAAGAGCATTTTGAGGAGCTCCTGAATCCGACCTACACGCCCTCTAGTACAGAGGCAGAGCTGGAGGCTGATGGAGGGTCATCGTCAGTTTCCCTGGGGGAAGTCGCTGAGGTAGTCAAACAACTCCACAGTGGCAAAGCCCCAGGGACTGATGAGATTCGTCCAGAAATGCTAAAAGCTTTGGGTGGGGAAGGGCTGTCTTGGTTGACACGCCTCTTCAACATTGCATGGAAGTCTGGGACAGTGCCAGAGGAGTGGCAGACCGGGGTGGTGGTTCCCTCTTTAAAAGGGGGACCAGAGAGTGTGTGCCAATTACAGAGATATCACACTCCTCAGCCTCCCTGGTAAAGTGTACTCCAAAGTGCTGGAAAGGAGGGTTCGGCCAATAGTCGAACCTCAGATTGAAGAGGAACAATGCGGTTTTCGTCCTGGCCGGGAACCACGGACCAGCTCTTTACTCTCGCAAGGATCCTGGAGGGGGCCTGGGAGTATGCCCATCCAGTCTACATGTGTTTTGTGGATCTGGAGAAGGCGTATGACCGGGTACCCCGGGATCTTTTGTGGGAGGTGCTGCGGGAGTATGGGGTGAGGGGGTCTCTTCTCAGGGCCATCCAATCTCTGTACGCTCAAAGCATGAGCTGTGTCCATGTCCTCGGCAGTAAGTCGGATTCGTTCCCGGTGGGGGTTGGCCTCCGCCAGGGCTGCGCTTTGTCACCAATCCTGTTTGTAATATTCATGGACAGGATATCAAGGCGTAGTCATGGGGGAGGGGTTCCGTTCGGTGGGCTGATGGTCACATCACTGCTTTTTGCGGATGATGTGGTCCTGATGGCCTCATCGGTCGGTGACCTTCAGCACTCACTGGATCGGTTCGCAGCCGAGTGTGAAGCGGCTGGGATGAGGGTTAGCACCTCTAAATCTGAGGCCATGACTCTCAGCAGGAAACCGGTGGAGTGCCTACTCCGGGTAGGGAATGAGTCCTTACTCCAAGTGAAGGAGTTCAAGTACCTCGGGGTCCTGTTCGCGAGTGAGGGAACAATGGAGCGGGAGTTTGGTCGGAGGATCGGAGCAGCGGGGGCGGTGTTGCATTCGCTTCACCGCACCGTTGTGACGAAAAGAGAGCTGAGCCGAAAGGCAAAGCTCTCGATCTACCGGTCAATCTTTGTTCCTACGCTCACCTATGGTCATGAAAGCTGGGTCATGACCGAAAGAACGAGATCGCGGGTACAAGCGGCCGAAATGGGTTTTCTCAGAAAGGTGGCTGGCCTCTCCCTTAGGGATAGGGTGAGAAGCTCAGTCATCCGAGAGGAACTCGGAGTAGAGCCGCTGCTCCTTTGCATAGAAAGGAGCCAGTTGAGGTGGTTCGGGCATCTTGTAAGAATGCCACCTGGGCGCCTCCCTAGAGAGGTGTTCCAGGCACGTCCAGCTGGGAGGAGACCTCGGGGAAGACCCAGGACTAGGTGGAGAGATTATATCTCCACACTGGCCTGGGAACGCCTCGGGATTCCCCAGTCAGAGCTGGCTAATGTTGCCCGGGAAAGGGAAGTTTGGGGTCCCCTGCTAGAGCTGCTACCCCCGCGACCCGACCCCGGATAAGCGGTTGAAGATGAGGGAGATGAGAAAGCAATAAGTAGGTAATGTTAAAATACAGAGTGCAATAAGGAGGTAATGTTAAAATACAGTGTGCAATAATGAGGTAATGTTAAAATACAGTGTGCAATAATGAGGTAATGTTAAAATACAGAAAGCAATAAGTAGGTAATGTTAAAATACAGAGGGCAATAAGGAGGTAATGTTAAAATACAGAGTGCAATAAGGAGGTAATGTTAAAATACAGTGTGCAATAATGAGGTAATGTTAAAATACAGAGTGCAATAAGGAGGTAATGTTAAAATACAGAGTACAATAAGGAGGTAATGTTAAAATACAGAGTGCAATAAGGAGGTAATGATAAAATACAGAGTGCAATAAGGAGGTAATGTTAAGATACAGAGTGCAATAAGGAGGTAATGTTAAAATACAGAGTGGAATAAGGAGGTAATGTTAAAATACAGAGTGCAATAAGGAGGTAATGATAAAATACAGAGTGCAATAAGGAGGTAATGTTAAGATACAGAGTGCAATAAGGAGGTAATGTTAAAATACAGAGTGCAATAAGGAGGTAATGTTAAGATACAGAGTGCAATAAGGAGGTAATGTTAAAATACAGAGTGGAATAAGGAGGTAATGTTAAAATACACAGTGCAATAAGGAAGTAATGTTAAAGTACATAGTGCAATACGGAGGTAATGTTAAAATACAGAGTGCAAAAAGGAGGTAATGTTAAAATAAAAAATAAATGTAACGTTAGTATTACAAATGTTCAGTTATATGTATGTTATGCTTATTCTGAATATGTTATTGACATAGTGGTATCAGAATATATATGCAGTAGTGGCTGTTAAATAGCCACTAGATGGGGCACTTGATTTATACTGGAAATTGGGTTATAATTGTAATATAAATTATATTATTACAAAATTATATCTTATTATTCTAAATAGGCCTACTTATTATTTAGACCAAAAAATGAAACATTACAAAAATCACTGTTTTCCCCATAAAAACGATATTTGAGCCAGAGAAACAAATAAATGGTTGTTTTGAATGTTATTGCTGGTCAAACTGACCGTTATTCAGACCGTGCGGGTCTATCTACATCTGGACAGGTATGGCTCCAGCATTCTCTCCACCATCATGCTCCTTACTTTTGCCTTATGTAGAGCTATCTTCTGTGTTTGACTTTTGGGATTGTATGTCTCCCTATCAGACTATTTTCAATGCTGCTTTCGTACTTGCATTAATAAGTTAGGCTACTTTAATTCAATTCCGAGATTATTGTTCAGTTATCGTATAGTGAAAACTACTCACATGCAGAAAGGTATTGTCACAAACTAGGAAGAATGAACCAGTCACAGAGCATATATCATGTTCGTTAGTTAACTCAGATGGACAGCAGATGGGATTACATCAGAAACACCAGCCAGACTAATAGTTAACTCAGATGGACAGCAGATGGGATTACATCAGAAACACCAGCCAGACTAATAGTTAACTCAGATGGACAGCAGATGGGATTACATCAGAAACACCAGCCAGACTAATAGTTAACTCAGATGGACAGCAGATGGGATTACATCAGAAACACCAGCCAGACTAATAGTTAACTCAGATGGACAGCAGATGGGATTACATCAGAAACACCAGCCAGACTAATAGTTAACTCAGATGGACAGCAGATGGGATTACATCAGAAACACCAGCCAGACTAATAGTTAACTCAGATGGACAGCAGATGGGATTACATCAGAAACACCAGCCAGACTAATAGTTAACTCAGATGGACAGCAGATGGGATTACATCAGAAACACCAGCCAGACTAATAGTTAACTCAGATGGACAGCAGATGGGATTACATCAGAAACACCAGCCAGACTAATAGTTAACTCAGATGGACAGCAGATGGGATTACATCAGAAACACCAGCCAGACTAATAGTTAACTCAGATGGACAGCAGATGGGATTACATCAGAAACACCAGCCAGACTAATAGTTAACTCAGATGGACAGCAGATGGGATTACATCAGAAACACCAGCCAGACTAATAGTTAACTCAGATGGACAGCAGATGGGATTACATCAGAAACACCAGCCAGACTAAGAGTTAACTCAGATGGACAGCAGATGGGATTACATCAGAAACACCAGCCAGACTAATAGTTAACTCAGATGGACAGCAGATGGGATTACATCAGAAACACCAGCCAGACTAATAGTTAACTCAGATTAACATCAGACCAGCCAGACTAATAGTTAACTCAGATGGACAGCAGATGGGATTACATCAGAAACACCAGCCAGACTAATAGTTAACTCAGATGGACAGCAGATGGGATTACATCAGAAACACCAGCCAGACTAATAGTTAACTCAGATGGACAGCAGATGGGATTACATCAGAAACACCAGCCAGACTAATAGTTAACTCAGATGGACAGCAGATGGGATTACATCAGAAACACCAGCCAGACTAATAGTTAACTCAGATGGACAGCAGATGGGATTACATCAGAAACACCAGCCAGACTAATAGTTAACTCAGATGGACAGCAGATGGGATTACATCAGAAACACCAGCCAGACTAATAGTTAACTCAGATGGACAGCAGATGGGATTACATCAGAAACACCAGCCAGACTAATAGTTAACTCAGATGGACAGCAGATGGGATTACATCAGAAACACCAGCCAGACTAATAGTTAACTCAGATGGACAGCAGATGGGATTACATCAGAAACACCAGCCAGACTAATAGTTAACTCAGATGGACAGCAGATGGGATTACATCAGAAACACCAGCCAGACTAATAGTTAACTCAGATGGACAGCAGATGGGATTACATCAGAAACACCAGCCAGACTAATAGTTAACTCAGATGGACAGCAGATGGGATTACATCAGAAACACCAGCCAGACTAATAGTTAACTCAGATGGACAGCAGATGGGATTACATCAGAAACACCAGCCAGACTAATAGTTAACTCAGATGGACAGCAGATGGGATTACATCAGAAACACCAGCCAGACTAATAGTTAACTCAGATGGACAGCAGATGGGATTACATCAGAAACACCAGCCAGACTAATAGTTAACTCAGATGGACAGCAGATGGGATTACATCAGAAACACCAGCCAGACTAATAGTTAACTCAGATGGACAGCAGATGGGATTACATCAGAAACACCAGCCAGACTAATAGTTAACTCAGATGGACAGCAGATGGGATTACATCAGAAACACCAGCCAGACTAATAGTTAACTCAGATGGACAGCAGATGGGA
Source organism: Dallia pectoralis (assembly GCA_029465975.1). Lineage (NCBI taxonomy): Eukaryota > Metazoa > Chordata > Actinopteri > Esociformes > Umbridae > Dallia > Dallia pectoralis. The sequence goes on along the minus strand of CM055734.1, from coordinate 24,830,859 downwards.
TTACATCAGAAACACCAGCCAGACTAATAGTTAACTCAGATGGACAGCAGATGGGATTACATCAGAAACACCAGCCAGACTAATAGTTAACTCAGATGGACAGCAGATGGGATTACATCAGAAACACCAGCCAGACTAATAGTTAACTCAGATGGACAGCAGATGGGATTACATCAGAAACACCAGCCAGACTAATAGTTAACTCAGATGGACAGCAGGTTATGGAGACTTTACACTTTCAGACATCAATTGCATGATCTGAACCTGAACTTCTGGTGAGAACAGGTTTTGTTTTAACCTTTTATTCATTAACAGTTATCCAGCAACTATAATTTAGGTTTAAATCAAAACGTGTAAATAATGTTATTATGGCTATGCTTGTTATCAGTGCAAACTAGCTGTATTACTTTAACTGATATTAGCGCATACTGACAGTATTACTGTATAGACGAAGGACGAATGCATTTGCTATTATTTATATTAGTTGGGTTATTTGATGGCTTAATTATGTCCAAATAAAGGATTAATGATAGCTAGCTCATATAACTAGTAGTACTGGATGTAACTAGCGGATTACTACCTAATTATCTAATGATTATATAATCACACTGGATACATGTTTTCTGCACTAATGGTAAAACTAATATTACATCAGATATATTGTCAGGTAAACTAATGTAATAGTTAAATATAGCAAGTAAAGCACATATCCCCGTAGCAACGGAACCAATTAGCCTGTTAGCTTAGCATAACCCTGCTCATGCGCTAACATCTAACATTATCTTCAGTTCATAGAGGGGAAACGCATGGTTTACTAGTGCATGTGACAGATAATTATATATCTACAGTAGTTATGTGCCTACTGGTTTACTAGTGCATGTGACAGATAATTATATATCTACAGTAGTTATGTGCCTACTGGTTTACTAGTGCATGTGACAGATAATTATATATCTACAGTAGTTATGTGCCTACTGGTTTACTAGTGCATGTCCTACAGATAATTATATATCTACAGTAGTTATGTGCATACTGGTTTACTAGTGCATGTCCTACAGATAATTATATATCTACAGTAGTTATGTGCCTACTGGTTTACTAGTGCATGTGACAGATAGTTATATATCTACAGTAGTTATGTGCCTACTGGTTTACTAGTGCATGTCCTACAGATAATTATATATCTACAGTAGTTATGTGCCTACTGGTTTACTAGTGCATGTGACAGATAATTATATATCTACAGTAGTTATGTGCCTACTGGTTTACTAGTGCATGTGACAGATAATTATATATCTACAGTAGTTATGTGCCTACTGGTTTACTAGTGCATGTCCTACAGATAATTATATATCTTCAGTAGTTATGTGCCTACTGGTTTACTAGTGCATGTGACAGATAATTATATATCTACAGTAGTTATGTGCCTACTGGTTTACTAGTGCATGTGACAGATAATTATATATCTACAGTAGTTATGTGCCTACTGGTTTACTAGTGCATGTGACAGATAATTATATATCTACAGTAGTTATGTGCATACTGGTTTACTAGTGCATGTCCTAGAGATAATTATATATCTACAGTAGTTATGTGCCTACTGGTTTACTAGTGCATGTGACAGATAATTATATATCTACAGTAGTTATGTGCCTACTGGTTTACTAGTGCATGTGACAGATAATTATATATCTACAGTAGTTATGTGCCTACTGGTTTACTAGTGCATGTGACAGATAATTATATATCTACAGTAGTTATGTGCCTACTGGTTTACTAGTGCATGTGACAGATAATTATATATCTACAGTAGTTATGTGCCTACTGGTTTACTAGTGCATGTGACAGATAATTATATATCTACAGTAGTTATGTGCCTACTGGTTTACTAGTGCATGTGACAGATAATTATATATCTACAGTAGTTATGTGCCTACTGGTTTACTAGTGCATGTCCTACAGATAATTATATATCTTCAGTAGTTATGTGCCTACTGGTTTACTAGTGCATGTGACAGATAATTATATATCTACAGTAGTTATGTGCCTACTGGTTTACTAGTGCATGTGACAGATAATTATATATCTACAGTAGTTATGTGCCTACTGGTTTACTAGTGCATGTGACAGATAATTATATATCTACAGTAGTTATGTGCCTACTGGTTTACTAGTGCATGTCCTACAGATAATTATATATCTACAGTAGTTATGTGCCTACTGGTTTACTAGTGCATGTGACAGATAATTATATATCTACAGTAGTTATGTGCCTACTGGTTTACTAGTGCATGTCCTACAGATAATTATATATCTACAGTAGTTATGTGCCTACTGGTTTACTAGTGCATGTCTTACAGATAATTATATATCTACAGTAGTTATGTGCCTACTGGTTTACTAGTGCATGTGACAGATAATTATATATCTACAGTAGTTATGTGCATACTGGTTTACTAGTGCATGTCCTAGAGATAATTATATATCTACAGTAGTTATGTGCCTACTGGTTTACTAGTGCATGTGACAGATAATTATATATCTACAGTAGTTATGTGCCTACTGGTTTACTAGTGCATGTGACAGATAATTATATATCTACAGTAGTTATGTGCCTACTGGTTTACTAGTGCATGTGACAGATAATTATATATCTACAGTAGTTATGTGCCTACTGGTTTACTAGTGCATGTGACAGATAATTATATATCTACAGTAGTTATGTGCCTACTGGTTTACTAGTGCATGTGACAGATAATTATATATCTACAGTAGTTATGTGCCTACTGGTTTACTAGTGCATGTGACAGATAATTATATATCTACAGTAGTTATGTGCCTACTGGTTTACTAGTGCATGTGACAGATAATTATATATCTACAGTAGTTATGTGCCTACTGGTTTACTAGTGCATGTGACAGATAGTTATATATCTACAGTAGTTATGTGCCTACTGGTTTACTAGTGCATGTCCTACAGATAATTATATATCTTCAGTAGTTATGTGCCTACTGGTTTACTAGTGCATGTGACAGATAATTATATATCTACAGTAGTTATGTGCCTACTGGTTTACTAGTGCATGTCCTACAGATAATTATATATCTACAGTAGTTATGTGCCTACTGGTTTACTAGTGCATGTCCTACAGATAATTATATATCTACAGTAGTTATGTGCCTACTGGTTTACTAGTGCATGTCTTACAGATAATTATATATCTACAGTAGTTATGTGCCTACTGGTTTACTAGTGCATGTGACAGATAATTATATATCTACAGAAGTTATGTGCCTACTGGTTTACTAGTGCATGTCTTACAGATAATTATATATCTACAGTAGTTATGTGCCTACTGGTTTACTAGTGCATGTGACAGATAATTATATATCTACAGAAGTTATGTGCCTACTGGTTTACTAGTGCATGTCTTACAGATAATTATATATCTACAGTAGTTATGTGCCTACTGGTTTACTAGTGCATGTGACAGATAATTATATATCTACAGTAGTTATGTGCCTACTGGTTTACTAGTGCATGTCCTACAGATAATTATATATCTACAGTAGTTATGTGCCTACTGGTTTACTAGTGCATGTCCTACAGATAATTATATATCTACAGTAGTTATGTGCCTACTGGTTTACTAGTGCATGTCCTACAGATAATTATATATCTACAGTAGTTATGTGCCTACTGGTTTACTAGTGCATGTCTTACAGATAATTATATATCTACAGTAGTTATGTGCCTACTGGTTTACTAGTGCATGTGACAGATAATTATATATCTACAGTAGTTATGTGCCTACTGGTTTACTAGTGCATGTCCTACAGATAATTATATATCTACAGTAGTTATGTGCCTACTGGTTTACTAGTGCATGTCCTACAGATAATTATATATCTACAGTAGTTATGTGCCTACTGTCAGAGCAGCAACTAACCTACCGACCTATTTCACCGGCCTGTACTGTGAGGATATCCTGCTGTTTGCTTATAGAGTCTACTCAGGAGAAGCATCACTCTGAAGGTCTCTCACAACTCACTGGATTAAACACAAGCAGATTGTAGAGGACAACGACACCTGGTGACCAAAATTAAATATGACAGGTAAGAAATTATTTCACATGTAGCACCTTATACAGTCATGGTCCTTCACATAGAACCGTGTGTGTCCATGTGTTGGTATGTGAGTGAATCAGGTTCCCCTGTCTTTCACATAGAACGATGTGTGTCACTTTGTGAGTGAATCTGGTTCCCCTGTCCTTCACATAGAACAGTGTGTGTCCGTGTGTTGGTATGTTCTGGTCTGGATCAGCATACAAAAAGCATTTTCCAGGCGTTTCCCAGCTTTGGTGTCTGCTGGCAGTTCAACTCCTTGAACCTCTTGCCAAGTAGATGAAAGGCTGCTTCTGTGATTCTTGGTATCTTCCTCCCGCAAGCTTCCTCCCTCTCTTTCTCACACAGAGACAGAGGTGGGATAGTGATGCCCATTGTGCTAGAGATGTTTATTAATGAGAAGAGGGAGAAGAGGGAGAGAGAAGAGGGAGAGAGAAGAGGGAGAGAGAAGAGGGAGGGAGAAGAGGGAGGGAGAGGGAGGGAGAGGGAGAGAGGGGGGGAGAGAGAGAGGGAGAGAGAGGGAGAGAGAGAGAGAGAGAGCAGAAGAAGACTCATAGGACAAATTCAGAGACACGCAAATTGTCTTAAGCATGAAGGGCTGTGTGCGTGTGTTTGACTGAAATGCACTCACCAAACTACAAGATTTTGTAGATTTCACAGAATGTGCAAACTAAAGGTTCATGTTAAAATTTTTAGTAGATGTTCCATTTCCTCTTCCGATTATCTTTATAGCTCTGTAACACACTGGATTTGTGTTGCTTCTTTAACATGTTCACAACAAGATGTAATTCACCTCTGTCCCAGCCAGGAATTAAGATGGTTAGATGGTTTCCACTTGCATTGGGTTAGATGGTTTCCACTTGCATTGGGTTAGATGGTTTCCACTTGCATTGGGTTAGATGGTTTCCACTTGCATTGGGTTAGATGGTTTCCACTTGCATTGGGTTAGATGGTTTCCACTTGCATTGGGTTAGATGGTTTCCACTTGTATTGGGTTAGATGGTTTCCACTTGCATTGGGTTAGATGGTTTCCACTTGCATTGGGTTAGATGGTTTCCACTTGCATTGGGTTAGAGTTAGATGGTTTCCACTTGTATTGGGTTAGATGGTTTCCACTTGCATTGGGTTAGATGGTTTCCACTTGCATTGGGTTAGATGGTTTCCACTTGTATTGGGTTAGATGGTTTCCACTTGCATTGGGTTAGATGGTTTCCACTTGTATTGGGTTAGATGGTTTCCACTTGCATTGGGTTAGATGGTTTCCACTTGCATTGGGTTAGATGGTTTCCACTTGCATTGGGTTAGATGGTTTCCACTTGCATTGGGTTAGATGGTTTCCACTTGTATTGGGTTAGATGGTTTCCACTTGCATTGGGTTAGATGGTTTCCACTTGCATTGGGTTAGATGGTTTCCACTTGCATTGGGTTAGAGTTAGATGGTTTCCACTTGTATTGGGTTAGATGGTTTCCACTTGCATTGGGTTAGATGGTTTCCACTTGCATTGGGTTAGATGGTTTCCACTTGTATTGGGTTAGATGGTTTCCACTTGCATTGGGTTAGATGGTTTCCACTTGTATTGGGTTAGATGGTTTCCACTTGCATTGGGTTAGATGGTTTCCACTTGCATTGGGTTAGATGGTTTCCACTTGCATTGGGTTAGATGGTTTCCACTTGCATTGGGTTAGATGGTTTCCACTTGTATTGGGTTAGATGGTTTCCACTTGCATTGGGTTAGATGGTTTCCACTTGCATTGGGTTAGATGGTTTCCACTTGTATTGGGTTAGATGGTTTCCACTTGCATTGGGTTAGATGGTTTCCACTTGCATTGGGTTAGATGGTTTCCACGTGCATTGGGTTAGATGGTTTCCACTTGCATTGGGTTAGATGGTTTCCACTTGCATTGGGTTAGATGGTTTCCACTTGCATTGGGTTAGATGGTTTCCACTTACATTGGGTTAGATGGTTTACACTTACATTGGGTTAGATGGTTTCCACTTGCATTGGGTTAGATGGTTTCCACTTGTATTGGGTTAGATGGTTTCCACTTGTATTGGGTTAGATGGTTTCCACTTGCATTGGGTTAGATGGTTTCCACTTGTATTGGGTTAGATGGTTTCCACTTGCATTGGGTTAGATGGTTTCCACTTGCATTGGGTTAGATGGTTTCCACTTGTATTGGGTTAGATGGTTTCCACTTACATTGGGTTAGATGGTTTACACTTACATTGGGTTAGATGGTTTCCACTTGCATTGGGTTAGAGTTAGATGATTTCCACTTGCATTGTAGGTTTTTTGTCTCAGGATGCACAGTTTTAATTCATGTATTTGCTAATGGAGCTAGACAGAGGTGTATAATGGCTTGTTGTAAAAAAAAAATGGGCCTTCAAGAACAACTCAGGTTTAGTGTAGTTTCACCCAAATATGAATCTAGGTTGGTCTCTCTCTTTAATGAAAACACTGCTTCTTTTTATAAGTGTTTGAAAGCTGACGGTTCGATCATTGTTTGTTTGGGGAAAAACAGTGACAGCTACCGTGTATTGAATGCCAATTTACTGAAAGCGGTTTCATATAAAAACTGCTGAATTGTACATGTGCCTTGGACTTATTTGTGTTGGGGGAGGGTGAGCTATTTGGAAAGCACGCTCTAGGCTTCGTAAGCCTGTCATATGGTCATTAAATGAGGCGCACTGTATTATAGAAGAAAAGTGCAGTGACGACATAGAGAAGGTGGAGGAGGTGAATGGAGGTGGGTTAGGAAATGGAAAATAGGAGTGGGAGACTGACAGAGAGGAGGTGGAGGAGGTGAATGGAGGAGGTGGGTTAGGAAATGGAAAATAGTAGTGGGAGACTGACAGAGAGGAGGTGGAGGAGGTGAATGAAGGAGGTGGGTTAGGAAATGGAAAATAGGAGTGGGAGACTGACAGAGAGGAGGTGGAGGAGGTGAATGGAGGAGGTGGGTTAGGAAATGGAAAATAGTAGTGGGAGACTGACAGAGAGGAGGTGGAGGAGGTGAATGAAGGAGGTGGGTTAGGAAATGGAAAATAGGAGTGGGAGACTGACAGAGAGGAGGTGGAGGAGGTGAATGGAGGAGGTGGGTTAGGAAATGGAAAATAGTAGTGGGAGACTGACAGAGAGGAGGTGGAGGAGGTGAATGAAGGAGGTGGGTTAGGAAATGGAAAATAGTAGTGGGAGACTGACAGAGAGGAGGTGGAGGAGGTGAATGGAGGAGGTGGGTTAGGAAATGGAAAATAGGAGTGGGAGACTGACAGAGAGGAGGTGGAGGAGGTGAATGGAGGAGGTGGGTTAGGAAATGGAAAATAGTAGTGGGAGACTGACAGAGAGGAGGTGGAGGAGGTGAATGAAGGAGGTGGGTTAGGAAATGGAAAATAGGAGTGGGAGACTGACAGAGAGGAGGTGGAGGAGGTGAATGGAGGAGGTGGGTTAGGAAATGGAAAATAGTAGTGGGAGACTGACAGAGAGGAGGTGGAGGAGGTGAATGAAGGAGGTGGGTTAGGAAATGGAAAATAGTAGTGGGAGACTGACAGAGAGGAGGTGGAGGAGGTGAATGGAGGAGGTGGGTTAGGAAATGGAAAATAGGAGTGGGAGACTGACAGAGAGGAGGTGGAGGAGGTGAATGGAGGAGGTGGGTTAGGAAATGGAAAATAGTAGTGGGAGACTGACAGAGAGGAGGTGGAGGAGGTGAATGAAGGAGGTGGGTTAGGAAATGGAAAATAGGAGTGGGAGACTGACAGAGAGGAGGTGGAGGAGGTGAATGGAGGTGGTGGGTTAGGAAATGGAAAATAGGCAGAGAGCGTGAGTGGGAGGGTTTCTCTCTCACAACCCATGAGTGCGGAGTAGTTTTCCTCCTCTTCCCCCTCATGTGTGAATGGTGACCAGCGTGGAGACGTGCGTGCGTGCGTGCGTGCATACGTGCGTGGGATATCAGGCTTTCTACACAGAGTGCTGGGGAGCTCAAACCAGGAAAACCCAAGGTCATCACGGCACATTCCTCTCTGATGCACATCAGACTGTCTGTTAGCCTTATTGAGTGTGCGCCGTGGTGTGTGTGTGTGTGTGTGTGTGAGCGTGTGTGTGAGAGCGTGTTTTAATGAAGGAGGCAAGCTTGTGACAATGGTTTACACGTGTGTTTTAATCACGGATAATAGCGCCTGGGTTTTTTCTTTCTACGCTTGTGCGCACAGCAGTGCGTGTGTGCGTGCGTGTGTGATTGCATCAGAAGCTACAGACAGACAGGGAAACACTTCAGCATCGTGATCGATGTACGGTAAGAATAAAAACAAACGTGTGTGTCTGTGATTTTCAGTTGAGCTCGTTTTTCTTCATTCTTTAGACTCATTGTTATGTTGTTTTTAGTTTCTTGTCCTTTAGAGGCTGTTACTGCTCTGACTTGTATTGAAAATGTTCTGCATTTGAGCTCAGATGTGTGACAGGATAAAACCTAAACAGAACTCCAATAGGTTTAGTGTTTTAGTGTCTCTGATTATGATCATTCCAGATGAAATATGTAAGTTAAATGTTTTTAATATCACTTAAATGGTATTTTCTGCTTGTTCGGTGCAGTATTCTATTTGAATAATGTTTTCATTCATTCTCTCTGTTGACATTGACAGGCTGTAGCTAGCAAACGGCTACTAAGGTTTCCCCCCTTTTAGTCACCCGGTTGGCTATTTGTGTGTGTGTGTGTGTGTGTGTGTGTGTGTGTGTGTGGTTGTGGTTGTGTGTGTGTTCCGGTTGTAGATATTCCAGTGGGTTGTTGTTTATTGTTGTTTACTGTGGTCAATATGTGGTGTATTGATCATTGTGGTGGGGAGTATGATTTTTACTCTCTTTTTAACGAGCATCCGTCTACTTCCATTTTGTCAACAATTAGATTGTGTGGTGTGAATGCCACTGTTGCCACATGCAGAATTTCTCATACTCACTTTGGGCATATAGCTTTACAATAATGCGCTTTATGAATAGTGTATTCAGTTTGATCATGGGTCTTGCATTGCTATTGGGGGAAGATACAGACAAATACAATTCATGTGACAATGAATTTGATGTGATGCAATTCAAATGTTGGCGTTTTGTAATAAACAACATAAGCAAAATGATTGTGATAATTTATGTAGGTTTATTAAGTTGTGTGAAGCTTTTACTAACCTGCACGGCATTTTGATTATGACTGTACACATGTTTGTTCTGCAATATTGTACACAATTCTAGTGTTTGTGTGCGTGTATCAGTTTTGGAAGTGTCACAGACTGCTGGTGGTGGTGTGTCTGAAAGCATGCCTCTGCCAATAGTGACCACACACTGTCGCTCTGTCCGGAGTGTCTGCCAGTAGTGACCACACACTGTCGCTCTGTCCGGAGTGTCTGCCAGTAGTGACCACACACTGTCGCTCTGTCCGGAGTGTCTGCCAATAGTGACCACACACTGTCGCTCTGTCCGGAGTGTCTGCCAATAGTGACCACACACTGTCGCTCTGTCCGGAGTGTCTGCCAATAGTGACCACACACTGTCGCTCTGTCCGGAGTGTCTGCCAATAGTGACCACACACTGTCGCTCTGTCCGGAGTGTCTGCCAATAGTGACCACACACTGTCGCTCTGTCCGGAATGTCTGCCAATAGTGACCACACACTGTCGCTCTGTCCGGAGTGTCTGCCAATAGTGACCACACACTGTCGCTCTGTCCGGAATGTCTGCCAATAGTGACCACACACTGTCGTTCTGTCCGGAGTGGTCATTCTTTCATAAGACCTTTTAAACCGGTTACATCAACTTCTGAATGCTGATTGGCTGATAGCAATGGTATATGAGACTATATACAACAGGTATGAAAGTATTTGATCCCCTGCTGATTTTGATCATTTTAATGGTAGGTTTATTTGAACAGTGAGAGACCAAATAACAACAAAAATGAACTTTTATCAAATAAATTATACATTTATTTGCATTTTACTTTGCAAAACATGACTTGGTACTAGGTGGTAAAACCCCTGTTGGCAATCACAGAGTTCAGATGTTTCTTGTTGTTGGCCACCAGGTTTGCACATATCTCAGGAGGGATTTTGTTCCACTCCTTTTTACAGAGGTGTCATTAAGGTTTCGAGCCTGTTGTTTGGTAACTCATCTCCCTCCACAGATTTTCTATGGGATTAGGGTGTGGAGACAGGCTAGGCCACTCCAGGACCTTAATGGGCTTCTTCTTGAGCCACTACATTGTTGCCATGGCTGTGTGTTTTGGGTCAATGTTATGCTGGAATACACATCCATGACCCATTTTGAATGACTTGGCTGAGGGAATCAGGTTCTCACCCAATATTTGAGGGTACATGGCCCCATCCATCGTCCCTTTGATGTGGTGAAGTTGTCCTGTCCTCTTAGCAGAAAAACACCCCCAAAGCATTATGTTTCCACCTCCATGTTTGACAGTGGGGATGGTGTTCTTATGGTCATATGCAGCATTCTTCCTCCTTCAAACACGGCGAGTTGAGGCCAACTAGCTTAATTTTGGTCTCATCTGACCACAACAGTTTCACCCAGTTCTCCTCTGAGTCATTCAGATGTTCATTGGCAAACTTCAGACGGCCTGTACAACTGTTTAGTTTCTCTGTCTGTCACCACCTGAGAACAGACAGGAAGATTTACAGATTAAATTACATACAATCAAAATGCGGGTATGACACATTAGCACATCATTGTTCAAAATAGCTTCAAATTCGCTTTTCCAGAGATTATTTTAACAGAAAAAAGACTCAGGGTTAAAGCATGCATTCCTGTAGCTTCTTTTAGGCATACATTTATCGAGAGCCTTCTGGGTCAGTGAAAGCACTCCACTGCTGATTGGGGAGCCCCCCAGGATAATGGGTTCTAGCAATTAGATTCATATATAAAAGACTCTTTATAAAATGAACACAGAACATGAACCAACAAACAAATGAAATGCAGTGAGAAAACAGTAAGAAAATTGTACGAATGTGATTTGGGCATGGCAAGGGGTCGGCCATTCTGAACAGATGTGTCTTCTGGCGTTACTTGAAGATGGGAATAGTCTTAGAGCCACGGATGGTTGTAGGAAGGAGTTGCAGAGTGTAGAGTTTAGAATGACACAGTTACATGCATCAGGGGATGGAGAAACAACAGTGTCATTGATTCATCGATGCAAGGTGAAGGATGTAGATGAGAGGAGTAAGGGACCAAGTACTGATCCCTGGGGGAGGCCTTGAGTAACTGTAGAGGAGTTATGGACCAAGTACTGATCCCTGAGGGACACCTTGAGCAACTGTAGAGGTGTAAGGGATCAAGTACTGATCCTTGGGGCACACCTTGAGTAACTGTAGATGAGTCTATGGTGTCTTGAGTTTTTTTGTAGATCACGGCCAAGTTTAAAATATATATATTGGTTATCGCTGAGAACCATTGAGACACAATTGTTCTAGGATTAACTTTAAGGATCTCCTTGCTTAGTGATCCCTGTCCAAAGTCCACCTGGTTGTGTTGCGGTAGACATAATTAAAATATATTGAAGTTAGGTCTGGAGTTTGTTTCATAGATAGGGGGTGAAGTAACCGAAAGCAGTCCAACCCAACTCTGAGGAGACCGCTGGAGACTTTAATGTAATCCACTAATGTGATCTGGCATTTAAATGTGTTACTCTCCAGAAAATTAAAGATGATAAAAAGGAGTTTTACAGTGGTTGCTATGGCATGCACATAGATAATGTCACCATAATATAAACCATACATAAAAGTGGACTGAACAAATTGTTTTCTACTAACAGCAGACAGACAAGACCTGTTTCTATAAAGGAACTAAAGATTGAATTAACTATTTTCAGAGTTCAGCCACATGTTTTTTAAAAGAAAGCCTATCGTCTAACGATAACGGTATTTACATGCAGAGACTTGTTCGATTTGCATACCATCCAGGTTAGTAAAAATTTGTATCTAGCAGAAAGTTTGGAACAAGAAAAAACATAGCTATTTTTTTTGCATTTAAAACAACTTTAAGCTGTAAAAGTGCACTCTGAAGAATTTCTAAATCAGACTCCAGCATCCCCAAAGCTCAGTCAGCTGATGGAGCAATGGAGTAAAACACTATCAGAATAAAACCCAAAAAAACCATCAAATGGGCAATTCAATGAGTAATAGAAAATAAAATTAGATTTAAAAGTGTGATAAAGTTTAAGCGCTCAGTCAAACACTTGTGAAAAGAGAAATGTTTGTAGTCTGGCTTTAAAAATGGATACATTTGGGGCACGTCTAAGATCTTCTGGTAATTTATTCCAGTTGCATGCAGCGTAAGTTCAATGATTGGTTTATAATCTTCAAACATATGAAATGTATTCAGGGCCCAGACGTTTAAAGATTTATAGACTACTAGCAAAACTTTAAAATCTATTCTGTAACTGGCTGAGCTTCTCTTGGTCTTTTTTCGACACCAGGTCCTTGATTCTGGCTATATTTTTAAGATGTTACAACGCTGTTTTGGTGACCGTTTTGATATGACTGGTGAACGTGAGATCTGAGTCTATCATTACACCTAGATAACGCACTTGGTCCCTGGTTTTTAGGGCTTGAGAATCCAGTTCTCTCCTAATATTAGTTCTTTTATTTTTGTTTCCAAACACAATATTTTGGTTTAGTTGTAGACATTTTTGGTTTAATTGTAGACATTTTGGTTCATCCAGTCATCGATGTGCTCTATACAGTAATACCTTGAGTCTATTGAGCTGCAGTCAGATGGTTCTATAGAGACATTTATATTTGAGTATCATGCATAACTATGGTAGTTAAGTTGTCCCCGGAGAGTATTACCTAATTTTCCAGCATGTCCAGAAGTGTTATATGATCTACTCTGTCAAATGCAGCACTGAGATCTAATAGAACCAAAACTTTCATTTTACCAGTCAGTATTTAGTTGTTTATCATGTAATACTTTTATCAGAGACGTTTCAGTACTATGGTGAGGTCGGAAGCCTGAATGGAATTTGTCTAAGAGACCGTTTTAGTTCACAAATTTGCTGAGTTGATTGAGGAAAAGCTTCTTAATAATTATGGCTATAAAATGTAGATTTGAGACTGGTCTATAGTTGTTCAAAATAGTTGCATCCAGTGTTCTCTTTTTTAATAGCGGTTTAATGGCAGCTGTTTTTAGTGACGTTGGGAAAATCCCTAATTGTAAAGAGCTATTAACTATTTGCTGCAGATCTATTGTTATTGAGTTAAAAATATTTTTTTTTAAGTCTGTTGGTAGTGTGTCAAGACAACATGTGGAAGCTTTAAGATGTCCAACTGTTTCTTCTAGGGTTTTTGGGTCAATTCTATAAAATTATGACATAACAGTTATTTCTTGGTGGTTGTGGTGGCAATTCAGAGTCATTGTTTGACTGTGTAGTTTTGATGGTCTGCCTAATACTTTGGATTTTTTTACTGAAGAAACTAGCAAATTCATTACATTTTGAACTGGACAAAAGTTCAGGTGCTATCTTGTTGTGGATTTCTTAAAAGTTCAGAGACTGTAGCTTCTTTTAATAATCAAATGCTTTATTCAAGATTCATGAACCTGGAGCAGTAAACAACACATTTACATGTCAATATTTTTCCATAAAATATATCCAGGAGTTCATCAACTGACTCTGCACTTATTGTGGTGAGGCAGCTATGGCCTCCATAAATTGAGCATTGGTTCTCTCATTAATGTACCTTTTCTTAACATAAATAAAAAGTTTACTTGAACATCCGGGGTAATCAATGCTTCCAAAAATACACAAATGATCAGACAGGACTAAGTCTTTAACCATGACAGAGGAAAGAGTTAGATCTATAGTGATAACCAGATCTAGAGTGTTTCCTCGGGTGTGAGTGCGCACTTTCACATGTTGAGGGAGTTCAAAGGTGTCAAGTAGTGCAAAAAGTTATTATTGTCCGTATCATTATCTATGTGGATGTTAAAGACCCCTGTTACAATAAAGAAGTTGTATTCAACTGATATAACAGAGACTAGTTCAACAAAGTCATTAATAAATGTTGCGTTGAGTATCTCAGTCTGTAAATGGTTAAAAACTAAATTTTGGGAGCACCCTTCAATGTAAAACAAACCATCCCCAATGTTATTATATAGAGTGAGAACAACAGGAGGCTAAATATTGAACCCTGAGGAACTCCTTTGCGTAGCTCTAAGTGCTTCGACTTGACCCGATCAATCAACTATGATGGCCTGTGTTCTATCTTGAAATGTATAGACACACTTGGGACCGCTTTCAGCTTGTTATTGTGGTTCGTGATTACATGTCTATAATCATGAACCCATCGGCAGGCATTAGTGCCCACTGCTTACTCAAAAGGGTCTACAGTGTCAAAAGCTTTTGACTAGTCTACAAACAATGCGGCACAGTGCTTTTTATTATTTAAGACATTAGCAATAGCATTTAAAACAAACATTGAGGCCAATTTGGTACTATGTTTATTTAAAACCAGATTGATTGATGTTAAGAATACAGTTAGCAGAAAGGAGATATTGTTACTGCTTGTTGACTTAAGGATCTTTGCCAGACAGGGAGCCTAGAGGTAAGTCAATAGTTATACATGATAGTGATACTACTGTCACCTCCCTTGTGTAATGGCAGAACAGCTGCTTTCCACACCTTGGGGATATGTCTTGTAGTTAGTGTTAAGTTGATAATGTGTGTCACTGAAGACTCAACAATAGGTGCAGCACACTTAAGAATGTATGGGTCTAAGTTGTTTTCATCTAATTATTTTTTTGTACCTATGGTACTCAGGGCAGCCTGGACTTCTACTTCTGTGAATAGGTGGGAACAAAAAACAGGAGTGCCATTTTCCTGAGGCAATTTATTCATGCAAAGAAATTCAGAATTCCTCTGTTTTAGTAAGTTACCCATTTTCTAGAATTGCCCAGGATTTCCTGCAGAGTCATTCATAGCACTAATAAAGTTAGTACCAGCTGTAGCTGGTTCATTGTTCTACACTAACAGATTACCTCACCCTTGTAGCTGGTTCAATGTTCTACACAAACAGATTACCTCACCCCTGTAGCTGGTTCAATGTTCTACACTAACAGATTACCTCACCCCTGTAGCTGGTTCAATGTTCTACACTAACAGATTACCTCACCCCTGTAGCTGGTTCAATGTTCTACACTAACAGATTACCTCACCCTTGTAGCTGGTTCAATGTTCTACACAAACAGATTACCTCACCCCTGTAGCTGGTTCAATGTTCTACACTAACAGATTACCTCACCCCTGTAGCTGGTTCAATGTTATACACTAACAGATTACCTCACCCCTGTAGCTGGTTCAATGTTCTACACTAACAGATTACCTCACCGCTGTAGCTGGTTCAATGTTCTACACAAACAGATTACCTCACCCCGGTAGCTGGTTCAATGTTCTACACTAACAGATTACCTCACCCCTGTAGCTGGTTCAATGTTCTACACAAACAGATTACCTCACCCATGTAGCTAGTTCAATGTTCTGCACTAACAGATTACCTCACCCCTGTAGCTGGTTCACTGTTCTACACTAACAGATTACCTCACCCATGTAGGTGGTTCAATGTTCAACACTAACAGATTACCTCACCCATGTAGGTGGTTCAATGTTCAACACTAACAGATTACCTCACCCCTGTAGCTGGTTCAATGTTCTACACAAACAGATTACCTCACCCATGTAGCTGGTTCAATGTTCTACACTAACAGATTACCTCACCCATGTAGCTGGTTCAATGTTCTACACTAACAGATTACCTCACCCATGTAGCTGGTTCAATGTTCTACACTAACAGATTACCTCACCCATGTAGCTGGTTCAATGTTCTACACTAACAGATTACCTCACCCATGTAGCTGGTTCAATGTTCTACACTAACAGATTACCTCACCCATGTAGCTGGTTCAATGTTCTACACTAACAGATTACCTCACCCATGTAGGTGGTTCAATGTTCTACACTAACAGGGCCAGGGCAATAACAAGCTGAAAGCGGTCCCAAGTGTGTCTACACATTTCAAGACTGGACAGAGACAACGCTCACTGTAATATTTGTGATCCAAATGCAAAGCTGGGTGTGATTACATGTCTAACCTGAGGAAATGCCTGGTCAATCACAAAATGTTTCTTAAAGCTGAAGCGTGTATTGTATTTAATAAAATAAAAGCCAAATATTTCTGCATACAGTTAATGTTACTATCAATATTACAGCACAGCACTGTAATTTTGATTGAGAACCGCATACGAGACTAAGATGACATGCTAAATACTACTTACAGCAATAGTTTTTGTCTGTCTGACTGGAAACACTTGTCACCTACCAGCTGCCTTGGCTGAGTTAATTTTGGACCCTGTGTGGGAGCATAAGAACATGACTTACTATGTGTGGAAGAGCTGTATTTACTGTGAGGGTGTGTGGACATCCAGAGACCCATGCTGTGTTGCTATGTCCCCTTCACTCTCTCCCGCCCCTTCACTCTCTCCCGCCCCTTCACACTCTCCCGCCCCTTCACACTCTCCCGCCCTTTCACTCTCTCCCGCCCCTTCACACTCTCCCGCCCCTTCACACTCTCCCGCCCCTTCACACTCTCCCGCCCCTTCACTCTCTCCCGCCCCTTCACACTCTCCCGCCCCTTCACTCTCTCCCGCCCCTTCACACTCTCCCGCCCCTTCACTCTCTCCCGCCCCTTCACTCTCTCCCGCCCCTTCACTCTCTCCCCCGCCCCTTCACACTCTCCCGCCCCTTCACTCTCTCCCGCCCCTTCACACTCTCCCGCCCCTTCACACTCTCCCGCCCCTTCACTCTCTCCCGCCCCTTCACTCTCTCCCCGCCCCTTCACTCTCTCCCGCCCCTTCACTCTCTCCCGCCCTTTCACACTCTCCCGCCCCTTCACTCTCTCCCGCCCCTTCACTCTCTCCCGCCCCTTCACTCTCTCCCGCCCCTTCACTCTCTCCCGCCCCTTCACTCTCTCCCGCCCATTCACTCTCTCCCGCCCCTTCACTCTCTCTCGCCCCTTCAATCTCTCGCCCCTTCACTCTCCCGCCCCTTCACACTCTCCCGCCCCTTCACCCTCTCCCGCCCCTTCACCCTCTCTCGCCCCTTCACTCTCCCGCCCCTTCACTCTCCCGCCCCTTCATCACATTACACACTAACAGTTTACACACCAACAGTTTACACACCAACAGTTTACACACCAACAGTTTACACCCCAACAGTTTACACACCAACAGTTTACACAAGTGCCCAGATGGCCCGGTGGATAATCTGTGGGGGTGGGGGGGGCTGTTAAGGGCAGTCAAGTGCTAGTGGCATATTCCTTAGACATTGTTTTCACTACCCTTGCTTTGATGTTGGTTTCAGCACCCCATTTATGTTAGCCATATCCACCCTCCATACAAAGGCTACACCTTACCAAACTATACACAAAGACAAAGTGACAATTTGTTCCTTGAAGCTGCAGATAAAGCAGTAGCACTTCTTAGTGACACACTCCTGTAGCTGGACCAACCTCCATCCATCTAGCCACCCACTTTCTGTCCTCCTTTCTTAGTCCCTGCTGCATTATTTTATGTTCGCCTCCTCATGCCCCCCAGCTAAGATGACCAGAGGGCCAGGGAGTGTTTGAGGGAAAGTGTAGGGAAGATCCATTAGCAGTTGAACTAATGGAGGAGAGGAGTAAGGCTATGAATAGCAGCCTGGAGGACAGATAGAAAGATGAAGTAGGCTGTTTGTCTGCTGCTAACAGATGCCTACGGGGGAGTTTATCTCCGCTGTGAGAGAAACTCTACCTGCAGACTCACCAACTGAGGCCAGAGCCAAGTGTTTCCACGGTTACAGAAACTCTACCGGCAGACCCACCAACTGAGGCCCAGAGCCAAGTGTTTCCACGGTTACAGAAACTCTACCGGCAGACCCACCAACTGAGGCCAGACCCAAGTGTTTCCACTGTTACAGAAACTCTACCTGCAGACTCACCAACTGAGGCCCAGAGCCAAGTGTTTCCACTGTTACAGAAACTCTACCAGCAGACCCACCAACTGAGGCCCAGAGCCAAGTGTTTCCACTGTTACAGAAACTCTACCTGCAGACCCACCAACTGAGGCCCAGAGATACAATGAAAAGATTTGTTTAGCTGAGCTACGTCAAAGTGCACTGTGCAGTTTTAATAACCATACAGATACTAACCGATAAGAATGATAAAAAGATAAGATGTTAGAGTAAAATCTACCCAGTGCGACAGCATATACACACACAGTAGTGGCTAGCTAGCTAGTGTGCTAAAAATAGTTGTTTGAATAAAATCTGCCCAGTGATGGAGCCTACACATACAAGAGTAACTAGCTAGCTAGCGCGCTAACGATAGCCAACATGCTAACGTTAGTTGTTTAAATGTATGCATACACATACAGGAGTAGCTAGCTAGCTAGCGCGCTAACATGCTAACATTAGTTGTCTGAGTGTGAGCATACACTTACAAGTGTAACTAGCTAACGTGCTAACATGCTAACGTTATTTGTTTGAGGGTTTGCCTACACATACAGGGGTAGCTAACTAGCTAGCACGCTAACATGCTAACGTTAGTTGTTTGTGCGTGAGGCTACACATACAGGAGTAGCTAACGCGCTAACATGCTAACGTTAGTTGTTTGAGTGTATGCATGCACATACAGGAGTAGCTAACTAGCTAACGCGCTAACATGCTAACGTTAGTTGTTTGAGGGTGAGCCTACACATACAGGGGTAGCTAGCGCGCTAACATGCTAACGTTAGTTGTTTAGTTAGAGTGTGAGCCTAAACATACAGCAGGTGCTAACTGGCACGCTAGCATTATATGTTTTGAGTGTAAACTGCCCAGAGATAGAGCTTACCCATTCAACATACAGCACCAGTAGCTAGTGTGTTTGTGGCTGTTGCCTGGTAAACATGTCTGTGTCAGTGAAATAGATTCAGGCATGGTGGTATTCTATCAGCTATACAAACATAAGTATAAGTCTCACAGTTTAATTACTTACACCGTGGGACTCCTAAGAACCAGGCCAACAGGCTGGATTCAAATACTTATAATGGCTGTCTATGGGGAGGCGTGAGTTGGAAACAAACGGGCATAACTTAATAACTATTTATGTTACGGCTTATACATTTGTTAGAAACAGCACTAATAGCTGAACATTTTCATATGACATTTGTGTGTTAGGACCCAGAGCTGTAGTACTCGAGACCGGTCTCGAGACCACTTTTTTAAGGTCTCGGTCTCGTCTCGGTCTCGGTTACATTTGGACTCGGTCTCGACTCTGTCTCGGACAGTAAGGACTCGTAAATTCCTCCGAGACCAGCGTAGAAATTATCGCCCACAATTTTTTCTAGCAAAATATTTAAGTATGACATGTAGAGGCTGTATTTCCATTGGCTGTATTTCGTCCAGAGTCAGACTGTTTTTTTCTGATGTGGGTTATCCCGCCAATGGCTATCTACTTTTGAAGAAAAGCCCACCCCCAACGTCGCTAGAGGGTGCACCCATTCACGTAAATACTTCAATCTTAAACATATGCTCGATCATGTCTGCACAATCTGCCATTATATTCGTTTTGCCGATATTCAGCACATTGAGCACAAATAAATAATTTGTCCGAAAACACACAGCGGTTAGTAATTAAAATACATATATAATGTTGAAAAGCTACAGCCGACGTCCTTCCATGACTTTTCCTAAATACGTGCATTTTACCTTGTCCCGTTTTCCGAATTGCAAAATCACAAACCGAACAATATATAAAACTACTATTTACATGTTTTTTGATACCTAAACTGCCTTCCTGTCGCCAAAATCCCACGCCGCGGGGCGTTGGTACCCTAATTACGGTACCCAGACACCAATCACACTTCACTGAGCCTATGATGGCAATGGTTGAATGGGCGATACACAGACAAATACTACGAGAACACATATAGACAATAGTCTGATTGGCTTGGTTGAACTACAAAAAAGAGGTACGTTTATAAAGAAATATGTTTCACTAAATAAACAGAACGAATTCCGCCAAATACATACAGCCCCATTCATGTGTCATGCGCCTATTGTACTCAATAATTAATAACGAATGAACCACAGTGTATTCATATAGCCTACAAGAGACTTCAACAAAATATAGTTTTGTATCGAAATTAAACGAATATAAACAATAATTATTAATAGGCTTACTACAAATGGGCGATAAATGAAATTACTCATGCACACAGAAGGACGTGGGACATACATAAGTCCGGGGGGCATACGGCAGAAAGAGCAGAAAACTGGACCGGTAATGGTCCAATCTATATCAAACTGGACCCGTTTTGGTCCGATCTTCATTAAACTGGACGGGTTTCGGTCTGATCTATATGAACACTGCTGCTGTCTCATGTGCACTCGTAACAAGACTAATGAACACCGTGCGCAACGCAACCGGTTCGTTTGCGTGTCCTGCTCAAGCAGACAAACAACTGAAGCTGTGTGCCGACTGTGGACGGAAAAATAATTATAAATAGATTTGTTTATCGGCCAATCATGCGCAAATCATTTTATTGCAAGTCGCTTGTGATCTAAAATGTGTTAGCATTTACTACATCAACTTAGGACATACAGTTTGATGGATTTTCATTTATTCGATTTTTTGAAATTTTTATATCATAGCCTGTGCATTTTAAAATCATGGTTTTATTTTCGTATTTTATGGTTACATAAGACAATAAATAGGCCTACATACTCTTTTAATAAAATTCATTTCATTCAGGATGACAACACAGTAGATGATCTGATGCTGTTGGTCAAGTGTTTTTTTACATTGGTCACTGGACCAAATACATGTAATATTATTTAGTGTTGATATGACTGGTCTCGGTCTCGGCCCCCTTCGGTATCGGTCTTGTCTTGGTCTCGGCCCCCTTCGGTCTCGGTCTCGTCTCGGTCTCGGCCCCCCTCGGTCTCGTCTCGGTCTCGCTTTAGGTGGTCTCGAGCACAGCTCTGTTAGGACCTGAAACTGTAGGAGCTGCGGCAGTTCACGAATTTTCTCCACATTTTTAGAGTGAGCAGCACTCACACTCTATTCTTTATGTATTTCAATGGGAGTTAATTAGCGACAAGATCATTAACATTGCGTAAACTATGGGACAGAACCTTCTACAAAAAAGCACGCAAGAGAGGTGGATGCAAACTTAGGTCTTATCTTCGAAAGAAACCTATAAAGGAACCAGACTGAGGCATGGATAAGAATACAAGATGATAATATTTACATCACAACCAGGAGGACAAGGACAGCTATGAATCCTTAGTGTCTGGTAGACCAGAGGTGTGGTCAATGGTCTTAAGTTTAGCTGTAAATACGATGTAGAGACTTATACTATTAAAACTAAAAATGAATGAAATAGAATTATTTTAAATTTCTTTAAGGTTGTTTATTGGTTTCCTTGAAGTCTAAGTGCACTGCGTATTCTATCTAAGTGCACTGCATATTCTATCTAAGTGCACTGCATATTCTATCTAAGTGCACTGCATATTCTATCTAAGTGCACTGCATATTCTATCTAAGTGCACTGCATATTTTATGAAAATAACAGTGACGGTTAATGTTATGCTGTCAGTCCATTGTGCCAAATGAGATTGCATGTGACTAACATTGGATCTTTAATTTTTCTAAACAAATGATTAAATGTCTTGTAAAGGTTTAGTCAAACAGGCCTTTGGTGTCTGTGACTAGTTTCCTTCTTATCAATGGGTCTGCTGAGCTCTCTGGTCCAATCAGCTCAGACTCTATATTTAAATAGATCACATTGTTTCCTTATTCTCCATGGGTCCCTTATGACTCATCACTGCTGAGCTCTCTGGTCCAATCAGCTCAGACTCTATATTCAAATAGATCACATTGTTTCCTTATTCTCCATGGGTCCCTTATGACTCATCACTGCTGAGCTCTCTGGTCCAATCAGCTCAGACTCTATATTTAAATAGATCACATTGTTTCCTTATTCTCCATGGGTCCCTTATGACTCATCACTGCTGAGCTCTCTGGTCCAATCAGCTCAGACTCTATATTCAAATAGATCACATTGTTTCCTTATTCTCCATGGGTCCCTTATGACTCATCACTGCTGAGCTCTCTGGTCCAAGGGAGCAATTTCACAGGAAGTGAAAAGGGGGAAAACAAGTAATTCCAGTGGTGTGGATGTTATGTGTCTAATCTTTGAATCACTATGCTGTGAAAAGCTCATGTAGCCATGTCAAAATAACAGTGATGTGCATGAGTCTACATTAGAGTGGATGGGACTGATAATGCAGCATGCATTATGTAGCCATGTCAAAATAACAGTGATGTGCATGAGTCTACATTAGAGTGGATGGGACTGATAATGTAGCATGCATTATGTAGCCATGTCAAAATAACAGTGATGTGCATGAGTCTACATTAGAGTGGATGGGACTGATAATGTAGCATGCATTATGTAGCCATGTCAAAATAACAGTGATGTGCATGAGTCTACATTAGAGTGGATGGGACTGATAATGTAGCATGCATTATGTAGCCATGTCAAAATAACAGTGATGTGCATGAGTCTACATTAGAGTGGATGGGACTGATAATGCAGCATGCATTATGTAGCCATGTCAAAATAACAGTGATGTGCATGAGTCTACATTAGAGTGGATGGGACTGATAATGCAGCATGCATTATGTAGCCATGTCAAAATAACAGTGATGTGCATGAGTCTACATTAGAGTGGATGGGACTGATAATGTAGCATGTGCTATGAGTCGTGAGCTTCTACATCTGTCCCATCACTTTTAATGGTGACCTATTTTATGAATGTTTTATCATGGAGGGTGTTGCAAATGTGGTTATCTGATGTATAATATTATATCTGTCACTTTCTTCTGTAGGGGTGTGTGGTTGCTGTGGTGCTTTTAACTAATGTATAATATTATCTCTGTCTCTTTCTTCTGTAGGGGTGTGTGGTTGCTGTGGTGCTTTTAACTAATGTATAATATTATCTCTGTCTCTTTCTTCTGTAGGGGTGTGTGGTTGCTGTGGTGCTTTTAACTAATGTATAATATTATCTCTGTCTCTTTCTTCTGTAGGGGTGTGTGGTTGCTGTGGTGCTTTTAACTAATGTATAATATTATCTCTGTCTCTTTCTTCTGTAGGGGTGTGTGGTTGCTGTGGTGCTTTTAACTAATGTATAATATTATCTCTGTCTCTTTCTTCTGTAGGGGTGTGTGGTTGCTGTGGTGCTTTTAACTAATGTATAATATTATATCTGTCACTTTCTTCTGTAGGGGTGTGTGGTTGCTGTGGTGCTTTTAACTAATGTATAATATTATCTCTGTCTCTTTCTTCTGTAGGGGTGTGTGGTTGCTGTGGTGCTTTTAACTAATGTATAATATTATCTCTGTCTCTTTCTTCTGTAGGGGTGTGTGGTTGCTGTGGTGCTTTTAACTAATGTATAATATTATCTCTGTCTCTTTCTTCTGTAGGGGTGTGTGGTTGCTGTGGTGCTTTTAACTAATGTATAATATTATCTCTGTCTCTTTCTTCTGTAGGGGTGTGTGGTTGCTGTGGTGCTTTTAACTAATGTATAATATTATCTCTGTCTCTTTCTTCTGTAGGGGTGTGTGGTTGCTGTGGTGCTTTTAACTAATGTATAATATTATCTCTGTCTCTTTCTTCTGTAGGGGTGTGTGGTTGCTGTGGTGCTTTTAACTAATGTATAATATTATCTCTGTCTCTTCTGTAGGGGTGTGTGGTTGCTGTGGTGCTTTTAACTAATGTATAATATTATCTCTGTCTCTTTCTTCTGTAGGGGTGTGTGGTTGCTGTGGTGCTTTTAACTAATGTATAATATTATCTCTGTCTCTTTCTTCTGTAGGGGTGTGTGGTTGCTGTGGTGCTTTTAACTAATGTATAATATTATATCTGTCTCTTCTGTAGGGGTGTGTGGTTGCTGTGGTGCTTTTAACTAATGTATAATATTATCTCTGTCTCTTCTGTAGGGGTGTGTGGTTGCTGTGGTGCTTTTAACTAATGTATAATATTATCTCTGTCTCTTTCTTCTGTAGGGGTGTGTGGTTGCTGTGGTGCTTTTAACTAATGTATAATATTATCTCTGTCTCTTTCTTCTGTAGGGGTGTGTGGTTGCTGTGGTGCTTTTAACTAATGTATAATATTATCTCTGTCTCTTCTGTAGGGGTGTGTGGTTGCTGTGGTGCTTTTAACTAATGTATAATATTATCTCTGTCTCTTTCTTCTGTAGGGGTGTGTGGTTGCTGTGGTGCTTTTAACTAATGTATAATATTATCTCTGTCTCTTTCTTCTGTAGGGGTGTGTGGTTGCTGTGGTGCTTTTAACTAATGTATAATATTATCTCTGTCTCTTTCTTCTGTAGGGGTGTGTGGTTGCTGTGGTGCTTTTAACTAATGTATAATATTATCTCTGTCTCTTTCTTCTGTAGGGGTGTGTGGTTGCTGTGGTGCTTTTAACTAATGTATAATATTATCTCTGTCTCTTTCTTCTGTAGGGGTGTGTGGTTGCTGTGGTGCTTTTAACTAATGTATAATATTATCTCTGTCTCTTTCTTCTGTAGGGGTGTGTGGTTGCTGTGGTGCTTTTAACTAATGTATAATATTATCTCTGTCTCTTTCTTCTGTAGGGGTGTGTGGTTGCTGTGGTGCTTTTAACTAATGTATAATATTATCTCTGTCTCTTTCTTCTGTAGGGGTGTGTGGTTGCTGTGGTGCTTTTAACTAATGTATAATATTATCTCTGTCTCTTTCTTCTGTAGGGGTGTGTGGTTGCTGTGGTGCTTTTAACTAATGTATAATATTATCTCTGTCTCTTTCTTCTGTAGGGGTGTGTGGTTGCTGTGGTGCTTTTAACTAATGTATAATATTATCTGTCTCTTTCTTCTGTAGGGGTGTGTGGTTGCTGTGGTGCTTTTAACTAATGTATAATATTATCTCTGTCTCTTTCTTCTGTAGGGGTGTGTGGTTGCTGTGGTGCTTTTAACTAATGTATAATATTATCTCTGTCTCTTTCTTCTGTAGGGGTGTGTGGTTGCTGTGGTGCTTTTAACTAATGTATAATATTATCTGTCTCTTTCTTCTGTAGGGGTGTGTGGTTGCTGTGGTGCTTTTAACTAATGTATAATATTATCTCTGTCTCTTTCTTCTGTAGGGGTGTGTGGTTGCTGTGGTGCTTTTAACTAATGTATAATATTAT
Source organism: Dallia pectoralis (assembly GCA_029465975.1). NCBI lineage: Eukaryota > Metazoa > Chordata > Actinopteri > Esociformes > Umbridae > Dallia > Dallia pectoralis. Next base: position 24,805,458 of record CM055734.1, on the reverse strand, counting down.
CTCTGTCTCTTTCTTCTGTAGGGGTGTGTGGTTGCTGTGGTGCTTTTAACTAATGTATAATATTATCTCTGTCTCTTTCTTCTGTAGGGGTGTGTGGTTGCTGTGGTGCTTTTAACTAATGTATAATATTATCTCTGTCTCTTTCTTCTGTAGGGGTGTGTGGTTGCTGTGGTGCTTTTAACTAATGTATAATATTATCTCTGTCTCTTTCTTCTGTAGGGGTGTGTGGTTGCTGTGGTGCTTTTAACTAATGTATAATATTATCTCTGTCTCTTTCTTCTGTAGGGGTGTGTGGTTGCTGTGGTGCTTTTAACTAATGTATAATATTATCTCTGTCTCTTTCTTCTGTAGGGTGTGGGGTGTGTGGTTGCTGTGGTGCTTTTAACTAATGTATAATATTATCTCTGTCTCTTTCTTCTGTAGGGGTGTGTGGTTGCTGTGGTGCTTTTAACTAATGTATAATATTATCTCTGTCTCTTTCTTCTGTAGGGGTGTGTGGTTGCTGTGGTGCTTTTAACTAATGTATAATATTATCTCTGTCTCTTTCTTCTGTAGGGGTGTGTGGTTGCTGTGGTGCTTTTAACTAATGTATAATATTATCTCTGTCTCTTTCTTCTGTAGGGGTGTGTGGTTGCTGTGGTGCTTTTAACTAATGTATAATATTATCTCTGTCTCTTTCTTCTGTAGGGGTGTGTGGTTGCTGTGGTGCTTTTAACTAATGTATAATATTATCTCTGTCTCTTTCTTCTGTATGGGTGTGTGGTTGCTGTGGTGCTTTTAACTAATGTATAATATTATCTCTGTCTCTTTCTTCTGTAGGGGTGTGTGGTTGCTGTGGTGCTTTTAACTAATGTATAATATTATCTCTGTCTCTTTCTTCTGTAGGGGTGTGTGGTTGCTGTGGTGCTTTTAACTAATGTATAATATTATCTCTGTCTCTTTCTTCTGTAGGGGTGTGTGGTTGCTGTGGTGCTTTGCGGCCTCGCTACAAGAGGCTGGTGGACAACATATTTCCAGAGGACCCAGAGGTGAGAGTTCAAATTCCACTTCCTGTTTCCTATGGTCATGCCCCCTGCTACTTCCTATGAGCTTGTCTAGCTTTCATTTGTGTGTTTTTTCATCTGCACTGATAAGGGTATGACATAGTTGATATATATTCCAGAGAGAAAGTCTCTGAAATGATTTCATCTGTCAGGAACAAGGAATTGGTTTTGTGCCACTCATGGAAACTGAAGGACAATTGACGTGAAAAGAAACATGCTTTTGAAGACATTTTGAAAATGTCACCCCCATTGTGTAGGAAAAGTCAATGAAATAAATCTAATTAATTCATGGAAAAATCTAAAAATGTAATGGTGTATCATTCTGATCTGTAGCTAGCATCACATCTAAGACTTGAGCATACAGAGACCTCATTTACGCATTGTGCAGATTGACTGTGTATTTGCCCCAAAAAACATTCTGTTTCTAAATTTGGGTTCTAAGCTCTTCACAGCAAAAACAACTGTAACAAATCGAATCCCATCAGCCAGGAAATAACCCACAGTCCTTTCTTTATAACATCTTCTTACACAAGCATCTCACCCCTCTAAGTCATAATGTAGAACCATGCTTGTGATGGATAATATGGCTTCAGTATCTAACCTCTCTAAGTCATAATGTAGAACCATGCTTGTGATGGATAATATGGCTTCAGTATCTAACCTCTCTAAGTCATAATGTAGAACCATGCTTGTGATGGATAATATGGCTTCAGTATCTAACCTCTCTAAGTCATAATGTAGAACCATGCTTGTGATGGATAATATGGCTTCAGTATCTAACCTCTCTAAGTCATAATGTAGAACCATGCTTGTGATGGATAATATGGCTTCAGTATCTAACCTCTCTAAGTCATAATGTAGAACCATGCTTGTGATGGATAATATGGCTTCAGTATCTAACCTCTCTAAGTCATAATGTAGAACCATGCTTGTGATGGATAATATGGCTTCAGTATCTAACCTCTCTAAGTCATAATGTAGAACCATGCTTGTGATGGATAATATGGCTTCAGTATCTAACCCCTCTAAGTCATAATGTAGAACCATGCTTGTGATGGATAATATGGCTTCAGTATCTAACCTCTCTAAGTCATAATGTAGAACCATTCTTGTGATGGATAATATGGTTTCAGTATCTAACCCCTCTAAGTCATAATGTAGAACCATGCTTGTGATGGATAATATGGCTTCAGTATCTAACCTCTCTAAGTCATAATGTAGAACCATGCTTGTGATGGATAATATGGCTTCAGTATCTAACCTCTCTAAGTCATAATGTAGAACCATTCTTGTGATGGATAATATGGCTTCAGTATCTAACCCCTCTAAGTCATAATGTAGAACCATGCTTGTGATGGATAATATGGCTTCACCATCTAACCTCTCTAAGTCATAATGTAGAACCATGCTTGTGATGGATAATATGGCTTCAGTATCTAACCTCTCTAAGTCATAATGTAGAACCATGCTTGTGATGGATAATATGGCTTCAGTATCTAACCTCTCTAAGTCATAATGTAGAACCATGCTTGTGATGGATAATATGGCTTCAGTATCTAACCTCTCTAAGTCATAATGTAGAACCATGCTTGTGATGGATAATATGGCTTCACCATCTAACCTCTCTAAGTCATAATGTAGAACCATGCTTGTGATGGATAATATGGCTTCAGTATCTAACCCCTCTAAGTCATAATGTAGAACCATGCTTGTGATGGATAATATGGCTTCAGTATCTAACCTCTCTAAGTCATAATGTAGAACCATGCTTGTGATGGATAATATGGCTTCACCATCTAACCTCTCTAAGTCATAATGTAGAACCATGCTTGTGATGGATAATATGGCTTCAGTATCTAACCTCTCTAAGTCATAATGTAGAACCATGCTTGTGATGGATAATATGGCTTCACCATCTAACCTCTCTAAGTCATAATGTAGAACCATGCTTGTGATGGATAATATGGCTTCAGTATCTAACCCCTCTAAGTCATAATGTAGAACCATGCTTGTGATGGATAATATGGCTTCAGTATCTAACCTCTCTAAGTCATAATGTAGAACCATTCTTGTGATGGATAATATGGTTTCAGTATCTAACCCCTCTAAGTCATAATGTAGAACCATGCTTGTGATGGATAATATGGCTTCAGTATCTAACCCCTCTAAGTCATAATGTAGAACCATTCTTGTGATGGATAATATGGCTTCACCATCTTACCTCTCTAAGTCATAATGTAGAACCATTCTTGTGATGGATAATATGGCTTCAGTATCTAACCTCTCTAAGTCATAATGTAGAACCATGCTTGTGATGGATAATATGGCTTCAGTATCTAACCTCTCTAAGTCATAATGTAGAACCATGCTTGTGATGGATAATATGGCTTCAGTATCTAACCTCTCTAAGTCATAATGTAGAACCATGCTTGTGATGGATAATATGGCTTCAGTATCTAACCTCTCTAAGTCATAATGTAGAACCATGCTTGTGATGGATAATATGGCTTCAGTATCTAACCCCTCTAAGTCATAATGTAGAACCATGCTTGTGATGGATAATATGGCTTCAGTATCTAACCTCTCTAAGTCATAATGTAGAACCATGCTTGTGATGGATAATATGGCTTCACCATCTAACCTCTCTAAGTCATAATGTAGAACCATGCTTGTGATGGATAATATGGCTTCAGTATCTAACCTCTCTAAGTCATAATGTAGAACCATGCTTGTGATGGATAATATGGCTTCAGTATCTAACCCCTCTAAGTCATAATGTAGAACCATGCTTGTGATGGATAATATGGCTTCAGTATCTAACCCCTCTAAGTCCTAATGTAGAACCATGCTTGTGATGGATAATATGGCTTCAGTATCTAACCTCTCTAAGTCATAATGTAGAACCATGCTTGTGATGGATAATATGGCTTCAGTATCTAACCTCTCTAAGTCATAATGTAGAACCATGCTTGTGATGGATAATATGGCTTCAGTATCTAACCTCTCTACTTCATAATGTAGAACCATGCTTGTGATGGATAATATGGCTTCAGCATCTAACCTCTCTAAGTTATTTATGGTTGATATTTTTATCTCAGTGCACTGGGTTCAGATAACATTCAGAGGCTTTTATTTTCAGTGTAGTCCATTTTAATAATTGCATTATGGCCTCAGTACTAGTGGAGTGACTATATACTTACCTTACGAGACGATACTGGGTTCACAAAAATTTGATTATTTTTCAACACTATTTTTAAGAAATCTTCAATGACGAAATATGACTGAAAAATAGTTTGAATGCAGGTGAATTTTGGACACTTAACAAATCATCTTGTAATGAATTTCACTTCGGTTCTACTTTCTGAGTACGAAATATGATATGCAGCAAAAGACAAATCTATGTGCAAAATAAACAGGTTTTTCCCCAAACTCACCTGACTGGCTATTTATTCTGTATCCTTTTCTGAGTCTCTTCAGACCTTATAACTGTGTATGAACTGTGCGTGAGCTTCTAACTTCTCATTAAAGCTGTGTGAGACCTAACTGAACTCCTTTACAGTATAAATAACAAAATGTTTTTTAAGTGCAAACAATACGTGCAACCATAACCAAAGTAGTACTCTCACAATACTTAAAATGCAGACTTTGTAATGGCAGTTTCTGCTTGGACATCAAGGTACTAACTCTGATTAGTAAAATAAGCCACACGTCTCACCCTCTGGAACAAACGAGGGACCGCGGTACACCAAGGCAAGGTTTATCGTGTGCGCAAAGCATTTCATGTGCAGCTCCAATCCTGCCTTGCACACAGCCACTTCCATATTAGTGCTCATGTTAGCTGCGGTATACAGCACTATTTTATTACAGTACTTCCATATTACATACATAGTGCTCATGTTAGCCACGGTGTACAGTACTATTTTATTACAGTACTTCCATATTACACACATAGTGCTCATGTTAGCTGCGGTGTACAGCACTATTTTATTCCAGTACTTCCATATTACACACATAGTGCTCATGTTAGCCGCGGTGTACAGTAGCCTACTATTTTATTACAGTCACTTACATATTACACACATAGTGCTCATGTTAGCCGGTATACAGCACTATTTTATTACAGTACTTCCATATTACACACATAGTGCTCATGTTAGCCGCAGTGTACAGTACTATTTTATTACAGTACTTCCATATTACACACATAGTGCTCATGTTAGCCGCGGTGTACAGTACTATTTTATTACAGTACTTCCATATTACACACATAGTGCTCATGTTAGCCGGTATACAGCACTATTTTATTCCAGTACTTCCATATTACACACATAGTGCTCATGTTAGCCGCGGTGTACAGTACTATTTTATTACAGTACTTCCATATTACACACATAGTGCTCATGTTAGCCGCAGTGTACAGCACTATTTTATTCCAGTACTTCCATATTACACACATAGTGCTCATGTTAGCCGCGGTGTACAGTAGCCTACTATTTTATTACAGTACTTCCATATTACACATATAGTGCTCATGTTAGCCGTGGTGTACAGTAGCCTACTATTTTATTACAGTCACTTCCATATTACACACATAGTGCTCATGTTGGCTGCAGTGTACAGCACTATTTTCTTACAGTCACTTCCATATTACACACATTGTGCTCATGTTAGCCGGTAAACAGTACTATTTATTACAGTACTTCCATATTACACACATAGTGCTCATGTTAGCCGGTATACAGCACTATTTTATTACAGTACTTCCATATTACACACATAGTGCTCATGTTAGCCGGTATACAGCACTATTTTATTCCAGTACTTCCATATTACACACATAGTGCTCATGTTAGCCGGTATACAGCACTATTTTATTACAGTACCTCCATATTACACACATAGTGCTCATGTTAGCCGTGGTGTACAGTACTATTTTATTACAGTCACTTACATATTACACACATAGTGCTCATGTTAGCCGCGGTGTACAGCACTATTTTATTACAGTACTTACATATTACACACATAGTGCTCATGTTAGCCGCGGTGTACAGTACTATTTTATTACAGTACTTCCATATTACACACATAGTGCTCATGTTAGCCGGTATACAGCACTATTTTATTACAGTACCTCCATATTACACACATAGTGCTCATGTTAGCTGCGATGTACAGCACTATTTTATTACAGTACTTACATATTACACACATAGTGCTCATGTTAGCCGGTATACAGTACTATTTTATTACAGTACCTCCATATTACACACATAGTGCTCATGTTAGCTGCAGTGTACAGCACTATTTTATTACAGTACTTACATATTACACACATAGTGCTCATGTTAGCTGCGATGTACAGCACTATACTCAAGGGCTAAAACAATTCAGGTTTTGGGTGCGTGTGTGAGGAATCCCTCTAGCGCAGCTCCCCTGCCCTCTGGTGGCGGGTTTCGTCGTTCGTCGTCGCCGACGTATTAGCGGCCGCCGCCCCCTCATTTGTCACTTTGTCTAGTCCTGTCTATTGCACACACCTGGTGTTCATTCCCCATTAGTCTCCTATATAGGCTTCCTCTGTGGGGTCATGTCCTCGTGTGGTATTGTTGACTGTTGTACGTGTGTACACGCCTCCCGGCGTTATATTAGAGACATTTGTGTGTCTATTTTCATATTGAGCCCTTGTTGTCGGGCCTTTACTTTTAAGCGCTGTGTCGCTGGTTTTTGTTTCGGTTACGGTACTAGTGAGTACTTAGAAAGTGGCGTTGTCACGAGATTACATTAAAACCTCATCAACGCTACGGATCCTGGTCTGCCTCCTTTTCTGCATTTACACACCTCGCCGGCTACGAGACAGAGCCGGCGTGACAGAATACCACACCCAAAAGAAAGGGAAAGGACCATGGATCCCGCAGGACAGGCGACCCTCACCCGTCACGAGGAGATGCTCGCGTCCCTGGGAACGGCGATGGACCGGGTGATGACCACCATGGAGCGGCTGGAGAAGAGACTCCCGATCCTGCCACGGCGGCCCGGTTCCCTTACCGGCATCTCCACCACCGGCAGCTCGGGCGATTGCGCTCCAGCTTCCGGGGCATTATGACGGGGCAGCGGATCGCTGTCAGGGTTTTATTCTCCAGCTCGAGCTGTATTTTAGCTCCCTGAACGCGGTTCCCTCAGACCACGAAAAGGTGTCTGCGTTGGTCTCTCGCCTCACTGGTAAAGCCCTCGCATGGGCTAATTCCATATGGAATGGAGGAGGGCCGATCCTCCATCAGTGGGAGGCATTCGTTCGGACCTTCCGGTCCATTTTCGACAAACCCCTGAGGGCCGGGAGGCGGGCGAGTGCCTCTTTCACCTGAGGCAGGGGAGCCGGAGCGTTCAGGACTTCGCGTTGGAGTTTAGAACCCTGGCGGCGGGGGCTGGGTGGGGTGAGCGAGCATACATCGATGCTTTTCGGTGTAGTTTGAGGCCGGACGTCCGTAAGGAGTTAGCATGCAGGGATGCCACATTGTCCTTTGACCAACTGGTGGACATGGCAATCAAGCTGGATAACCTGCTTGCGGCTCGCGGACGTACCGGTCCGGCTCCGCCGCTCTGCCTGGTCCCGCGGCTGCTCCCGTTCCTATGGAGGTGGGAGGCGCTGCGCATCGGGAGACCGCGCGGCAGAAGGAGTGCACCTTTTGTGGCAGAGGGGGCACTCTGCCTCCCACTGTTACCAGAGGCTGGGTAGGAAGTCTGACACTTCTGCGACGCAGGTAAACGCACCTAACACCCGACTGGAACCCTCTGACGCTCATGTCACTCTACCGGTGCGTTTCCCCGGTTTTCACACCATGTCCCAGTGTAAGGCACTAGTCGATTCAGGCGCAGCTGGGATTTTTATGGACAGGTCTTTTGCGCATACGCTGAACATTCCGCTAAAACTGTTGGACTGTCCTCGACCAATCACAGCCCTAGACAATCGTCCGCTGGGGTCTGGGGTGGTGAGGCAGGTCACAGTTCCCATCTCTATGATCTCTAATAACAATCACACCGAACATATTACTTTTCATATAATTGAGTCACCTAATTTTCCCGTGGTGTTGGGGTTGCCCTGGTTGGCGTTGCACAACCCCCAGTTTTCATGGCCTCGGAGGGTTCTAGCGGAGTGGGGACAGGAGTGTCAGGGAAGGTGTCTGGGTGTTTCCATCAATGCGACATCTGTGGAGAGTCCAGACAGTGTCTCCACTGTGCGCATTCCTCCGGAGTATAGTGATTTGGCAGTTGTATTCTCCAAACAGTTGGCTACTAAATTACCACCCCATCGTCCGGGGGATTGCGCGATAGACCTACAGGTAGGCGTTGTACCACCGCACAGTCACGTGTATCCCCTGTCCCAAGCGGAGACAGAGACGATGGAGACGTACATCTCTGAGTCATTGAGTCAGGGGATAATTCGCCATTCCACTTCTTCCGCCTCCTCGAGTTTCTTTTTGTGAAAAAAAAGACGGGGGTTGCGTCCCTGTATAGACTATCGGGCATTGAATAAAATTACAGTTCGTTATCGGTATCCTCTCCCTCTGATTTCGACTGTGATAGAATCAATGCACGGGGCACGTTTTTTCACAAAACTGGATCTCAGGAGCGCGTATAATTTGGTGCGTATCCGAGAGGGAGATGAGTGGAAGACAGCCTTTAGCACCACTTCAGGGCACTATGAGTACCTGGTGATGCCGTATGGGTTAATGAATGCGCCGTCGGTTTTCCAGTCCTTTGTGAATAACCTGTTTCGGGACATGGTCGGCCGCGGTGTGGTGGTGTACATTGACGACATCCTGGTGTACTCTGCTACCCGTGCGGACCATGTCTCCCTTGTTCGCAGAGTACTGGAGCGACTGAGGGAGCATGACCTATATGCCAAATTGGAGAAGTGTCTGTTTTTTCAGCGAGCAGTCTCGTTTCTCGGGTTCCACGTCACAGCGCAGGGAGTGGAGATGGAGATTGATCGCGTGGCGGCCGTGCGTAATTGGCCCATTCCCACCACGGTTAAGGCGGTACAACGGTTCATCGGGTTTTCCAACTTCTATCGTAGGTTTATCCGAAACTTTGGCAAGGTAGCAGCTCCTATTACATCCCTGTTGAGGGGTGGGCCATCTCGTATTCGCTGGTCGAACGAGGCAGACTGTGCGTTTAGTGCATTGAAAACACTGTTCACCTCCGCACAGGTGTTGGCCTACCCAGATCCGTCGCTTCCGTTCATAGTGGAGGTTGACGCGTCAGAGGTTGGGATTGGTGCGGTGCTATCCCAGCGCTCGGGCACGCCCCCTCAACTCCGCCCCTGTGCCTTTTACTCGCGGAAGCTCAGTGCGGCGGAGCAAAACTATGACGTAGGTGATAGGGAGCTGCTAGCTGTGGTTAAAGCTCTGTCTGAGTGGAGGCACTGGCTCGAGGGAGCGAGACACCCGTTTGTAGTCTGGACTGACCACCGTAACCTGGAGTATATTAGGGCAGCTAGGAGACTGAATCCTCGTCAGGCTAGGTGGGCGTTATTTTTACTCGGTTTGACTTTACGATCTCGTACATTCCGGGTACAAAAACGTCAAGGCAGACGCACTGTCCAGATTGTATGACACCACGGAGAGATACGTGGATAATTCTCCCATTATTCCCTCTTCCTGTATAGTGGCACCGGTGGTGTGGGCGGTGGATGCGGACATCCAGCGGGCGTTACGCACAGAACCAGCTCCCCCACAATGCCCAGAGGGGCGTGTCTACGTGCCGCTGGATGTTCGTGATCGGCTGATCTGCTGGGCCCACACATCGGTGTCAACGGGACACCCTGGGATTGGTCGGACAGTGCGCTGTCTCACCAATAGATATTGGTGGCCTAGTCTGGCCAAGGATGTGAGGGTGTATGTTACCTCCTGTTCTGTATGCGCTCAGAGTAAGGCACCTAGACACCTTCCGGCGGGTAAGTTACATCCTTTGCCCGTTCCACGGCGACCATGGTCACATATTAGTGTTGATTTTTTGACTGACCTCCCTCTCTCCAAGGGTCACACTACAGTCCTGGTCGTCGTGGACCGTTTCTCAAAGGCCTGCCGCTTTCTGCCCATGCCAGGTCTCCCGACGGCCCTGCAGACCGCGGAAGCCCTGTTCACACACGTCTTCCGGCACTACGGGGTCCCGGAGGACATCGTATCTGACCGGGGTCCCCAGTTTACGTCGAAGGTCTGGAGGGCGTTCATGAGACGGTTGGGGGTCTCGGTCAGTCTGACCTCTGGGTATCACCCCGAGGCTAATGGGCAGGTGGAACGAGTCAATCAGGAGATAGGGAGGTTTCTGAGGTCGTATTGCCAGGACCGGCCAGAGGAGTGGGCGGAGTTTTTGCCATGGGCAGAGTATGCTCAAAACTCGCTCCGTCACTCCTCTACTGACATGTCACCTTTTCAGTGTGTCTTAGGGTATCAGCCGGTCCTGGCCCCTTGGCAGCAGAGCCAGCCCGAGACCGAGACTCCAGCGGTGGACGACTGGTTCCGGCGCGCGGAGGACACGTGGATTGTGGCTCATCGGCACCTGCAGCGCGCCGGACAACGTCAGAAGTCCGCCGCTGACCGGAGACGTAGTGACACGCCAAACTACGCTCCGGGGGATCGGGTCTGGCTCTCGACTCGAAACCTTCCGCTCCGCCTGCCCTGCCGGAAGCTGGCTCCGCGGTTTGTGGGGCCGTTTAAAGTCCTGAGGAGAGTGAACGAGGTAACCTACCGATTACAGCTGCCACCTGATTATCGAATTAATGCCTCGTTCCATGTGTCTCTCCTCAGGCCGGTGGTCGCTGGTCCCCTCCAGCAATCTGAGGTGAGAGAGGTCCCCCCACCCCCCCTGGACATTGAGGGGGGTCCGGCGTACCGTGTCAGCACCATCAGAGACTCCAGACGCCGGAGAGGGGGCCTCCAGTACCTTGTGGAGTGGGAGGGGTACGGTCCGGAGGAACGCTGTTGGGTGCCGGCGAGGGACGTACTCGATCCTACGTTAGTGGAGGCGTTCCATCGTCGGCGGCCTGATCGTCCAGCTCCGCGTCCTCCGGGTCGGCCTCTGGGTCGGCGGCGACGGACGGCTGGAGCCGCCCGTCAGGGGGGGAGTACTGTGAGGAATCCCTCTAGCGCAGCTCCCCTGCCCTCTGGTGGCGGGTTTCGTCGTTCGTCGTCGCCGACGTATTAGCGGCCGCCGCCCCCTCATTTGTCACTTTGTCTAGTCCTGTCTATTGCACACACCTGGTGTTCATTCCCCATTAGTCTCCTATATAGGCTTCCTCTGTGGGGTCATGTCCTCGTGTGGTATTGTTGACTGTTGTACGTGTGTACACGCCTCCCGGCGTTATATTAGAGACATTTGTGTGTCTATTTTCATATTGAGCCCTTGTTGTCGGGCCTTTACTTTTAAGCGCTGTGTCGCTGGTTTTTGTTTCGGTTACGGTACTAGTGAGTACTTAGAAAGTGGCGTTGTCACGAGATTACATTAAAACCTCATCAACGCTACGGATCCTGGTCTGCCTCCTTTTCTGCATTTACACACCTCGCCGGCTACGAGACAGAGCCGGCGTGACAGCGTGTGATACTTTATGGATTATATTATTTTATTAACCCTATTTACAGTCCTTCTTTATCGTCTGCTTGTAGGACGAGAACCCAAACCCTATTTACAGTCCTTCTGTATCGTCTGCCTGTAGGACGAGAACCCAAACCCTATTTAAAGTCCTTCTGTATCGTCTGCCTGTAGGACGAGAACCCAAACCCTATTTACCGTCCTTCTGTATCGTCTGCCTGTAGGACGAGAACCCGAACCCTATTTACAGTCCTTCTGTATCGTCTGCCTGTAGGACGAGAACCCAAACCCTATTTACAGTCCTTCTTTATCGTCTGCCTGTAGGACGAGAACCCAAACCCTATTTACAGTCCTTCTGTATCAACTGCTTGTAGGACGAGAACCCAAACCCTATTTACAGTTCTTCTTTATCGTCTGCCTGTAGGACGAGAACCCAAACCCTATTTACAGTCCTTCTTTATCGTCTGCCTGTAGGACGAGAACCCAAACCCTATTTACAGTCCTTCTTTATCGTCTGCCTGTAGGACGAGAACCCGAACCCTATTTACAGTCCTTCTTTATCGTCTGCCTGTAGGACGGCTTGGTGAAGGCTAACATGGAGAAGTTGACGTTCTATGCCCTGTCAGCCCCAGAAAAGCTGGACCGTATCGGGGCATACTTGTCTGAGAGGCTTTCAAGGGACGTGGCCCGACATCGCTACGGGTCAGTACCATCACAGTTAAACCACAGCCATTGATATACTGCACACACAGGGGCAACTGTGGTCAACTGTGGTCAGTACCATCACAGTTACACCACAGCCATTGATATACTGCACACACAGGGGCAACTGTGGTCAGTACCATTACAGTTACACCACAGCCATTGATATACTGCACACACAGGGGCAACTGTGGTTAACTGTGGTCAGTACCATCACAGTTACACCACAGCCATTGATATACTGCACACACAGGGGCAACTGTGGTCAACTGTGGTCAGTACCATCACAGTTACACCACAGCCATTGATATACTGCACACACAGGGGCAACTGTGGTTAACTGTGGTCAGTACCATCACAGTTACACCACAGCCATTGATATACTGCACACACAGGGGCAACTGTGGTCAACTGTGGTCAGTACCATCACAGTTACACCACAGCCATTGATATACTGCACACACAGGGGCAACTGTGGTTAACTGTGGTCAGTACCATCACAGTTACACCACAGCCATTGATATACTGCACACACAGGGGCAACTGTGGTTAACTGTGGTCAGTACCATCACAGTTACACCACAGCCATTGATATACTGCACACACAGGGGCAACTGTACCATCACAGTTACACCACAGCCATTGATATAACTGTGGTCAGTACCATCACAGTTACACCACAGCCATTGATATACTGCACACACAGGGGCAACTGTGGTCAACTGTGGTCAGTACCATCACAGTTACACCACAGCCATTGATATACTGCACACACAGGGGCAACTGTGGTCAACTGTGGTCAGTACCATCACAGTTACACCACAGCCATTGATATACTGCACACACAGGGGCAACTGTGGTCAACTGTGGTCAGTACCATCACAGTTACACCACAGCCATTGATATACTGCACACACAGGGGCAACTGTGGTCAACTGTGGTCAGTACCATCACAGTTACACCACAGCCATTGATATACTGCACACACAGGGGCAACTGTGGTTAACTGTGGTCAGTACCATCACAGTTACACCACAGCCATTGATATACTGCACACACAGGGGCAACTGTGGTTAACTGTGGTCAGTACCATCACAGTTACACCACAGCCATTGATATACTGCACACACAGGGGCAACTGTGGTCAACTGTGGTCAGTACCATCACAGTTACACCACAGCCATTGATATACTGCACACAGGGGCACTGGGTCAACTGTGGTACCATCAACACCACAGCCATTGATATACTGCCATTGATATACTGCACACACAGGGGCAACTGTGGTCAACTGTGGTCAGTACCATCACAGTTACACCACAGCCATTGATATACTGCACACACAGGGGCAACTGTGGTCAACTGTGGTCAGTACCATCACAGTTACACCACAGCCATTGATATACTGCACACACAGGGGCAACTGTGGTCAACTGTGGTCAGTACCATCACAGTTACACCACAGCCATTGATATACTGCACACACAGGGGCAACTGTGGTCAACTGTGGTCAGTACCATCACAGTTACACCACAGCCATTGATATACTGCACACACAGGGGCAACTGTGGTCAACTGTGGTCAGTACCATCACAGTTACACCACAGCCATTGATATACTGCACACACAGGGGCAACTGTGGTCAACTGTGGTCAGTACCATCACAGTTACACCACAGCCATTGATATACTGCACACACAGGGGCAACTGTGGTCAACTGTGGTCAGTACCATCACAGTTACACCACAGCCATTGATATACTGCACACACAGGGGCACTGTGGTCAACTGTGGTCAGTACCATCACAGTTACACCACAGCCATTGATATACTGCACAGGGGCAACTGTGGTCAACTGTGGTCAGTACCATCACAGTTACACCACAGCCATTGATATACTGCACACACAGGGGCAACTGTGGTCAACTGTGGTCAGTACCATCACAGTTACACCACAGCCATTGATATACTGCACAGGGGTCTGGTCCATTAAGGCTCAAATCTCAATACTTCTCTAACTAAATGTGTTGATCTGAAATCATGTTGTGTGTGGTATACTCTTCATATGGTTTACTGTAATTGTTGTGTGTGTGTGTGTGTGTGTGTGTGTTCAGGTATGTGTGTATAGCCATGGAGGCTTTGGACCAGTTGTTGATGGCCTGCCACTGTCAGAGCATCAACCTGTTTGTGGAGAGTTTCCTGAAAATGGTCCGTAAATTGCTGGAGGCTGACAAACCCAACCTACAGATCCTGGGAACCAACTCTGTGAGTGGAATAAATATATATCAATCAATATAATCCCAACCTAATAGATAATATAGATGTATAGAGTATTTAAATGCTCTAGGAAGTGACATTATATCATGTGCTAAGAATAACCAGGTAAATGTCAGATGCCAGATAGTAATAAAAAAGAGAGATGAAAGTGGAGCAGTAGAGGCAAGAGATTAGTAGGAGACAGAGAAGAGGCAAGAGATTAGCAGGAGACAGAGAAGAGGCAAGAGTTTAGTAGAACACAGAGTAGAGGCAAGATATTAGCATAAGACAGAGAAGAGGCAAGAGATTAGTAGAAGACAGAGAGAGGCAAGATATTAGCATAAGACAGAGAAGAGGCAAGATATTAGCATAAGACAGAGAAGAGGCAAGAGATTAGTAGAAGACAGAGAAGAGGCAAGAGATTAGTAGAAGACAGAGAGAGGCAAGAGATTAGGAGAAGACAGAGAAGAGGCAAGAGATTAGTAGAAGACAGAGTAGAGGCAAGAGATTAGTAGAAGACAGAGAAGAGGCAAGAGATTAGTAGAAGACAGAGTAGAGGCAAGAGATTAGTAGAAGACAGAGAAGAGGCAAGAGATTAGTAGAAGACAGAGAAGAGGCAAGAGATTAGTAGAAGACAGATAAGAGTCAAGAGATTAGTGGAAGACAGAGAAGAGGCAAGAGATTAGTAGAAGACAGAGAAGAGGCAAGAGATTAGTAGAAGACAGAGAAGAGACAAGAGATTAGTAGAAGACAGAGAAGAGGCAAGAGATTAGTAGAAGACAGAGAAGAGGCAAGAGATTAGTAGAAGACAGAGAAGAGGCAAGAGATTAGTAGAAGACAGAGAAGAGGCAAGAGATTAGTAGAAGACAGAGAAGAGGCAAGAGATTAGTAGAAGACAGAGAAGAGGCAAGAGATTAGTAGAAGACAGAGTAGAGGCAAGAGATTAGTAGAAGACAGAGAAGAGGCAATAGATTAGTAGAAGACAGAGAAGAGGCAGGAGATTAGTAGAAGACAGAGAAGAGGCAGGAGATTAGTAGAAGACAGAGAAGAGGCAAGAGATTAGTAGAAGACAGAGAAGAGGCAAGAGATTAGTAGAAGACAGAGAAGAGGCAAGAGATTAGTAGAAGACAGAGAAGAGGCAAGAGATTAGTAGAAGACAGAGAAGAGGCAAGAGATTAGTAGAAGACAGAGAAGAGGCAAGAGATTAGTAGAAGACAGAGAAGAGGCATGATATTAGTAGAAGACAGAGAAGAGGCAAGGGATTAGTATAAAACAGAGAAGAGGCAAGAGATTAGTAGAAGACAGAGTAGAGGCAAGAGATTAGTAGAAGACAGAGAAGAGGCAAGAGATTAGTAGAAGACAGAGTAGAGGCAAGAGATTACTAGAAGACAGAGAAGAGGCAAGAGATTAGTAGAAGACAGAGAAGAGGCAAGAGATTAGTAGAAGACAGAGAAGAGGCAATAGATTAGTAGAAGACAGAGTAGAGGCAAGAGATTAGTAGAAGACAGAGAAGAGGCAAGAGATTAGTAGAAGACAGAGAAGAGGCAAGAGATTAGTAGAAGACAGAGTAGAGGCAAGAGATTAGTAGAAGACAGAGTAGAGGCAAGAGATTAGTAGAAGACAGAGAAGAGGCAATAGATTAGTAGAAGACAGAGAAGAGGCAGGAGATTAGTAGAAGACAGAGAAGAGGCAGGAGATTAGTAGAAGACAGAGAAGAGGCAAGAGATTAGTAGAAGACAGAGAAGAGGCAAGAGATTAGTAGAAGACAGAGAAGAGGCAAGAGATTAGTAGAAGACAGAGAAGAGGCAAGAGATTAGTAGAAGACAGAGAAGAGGCAAGAGATTAGTAGAAGACAGAGAAGAGGCAAGAGATTAGTAGAAGACAGAGTAGAGGCAAGAGATTACTAGAAGACAGAGAAGAGGCAAGAGATTAGTAGAAGACAGAGAAGAGGCAAGAGATTAGTAGAAGACAGAGAAGAGGCAATAGATTAGTAGAAGACAGAGTAGAGGCAAGAGATTAGTAGAAGACAGAGAAGAGGCAAGAGATTAGTAGAAGACAGAGAAGAGGCAAGAGATTAGTAGAAGACAGAGTAGAGGCAAGAGATTAGTAGAAGACAGAGTAGAGGCAAGAGATTAGTAGAAGACAGAGTAGAGGCAAGAGATTAGTAGAAGACAGAGAAGAGGCAATAGATTAGTAGAAGACAGAGAAGAGGCAGGAGATTAGTAGAAGACAGAGAAGAGGCAGGAGATTAGTAGAAGACAGAGAAGAGGCAAGAGATTAGTAGAAGACAGAGAAGAGGCAAGAGATTAGTAGAAGACAGAGAAGAGGCAAGAGATTAGTAGAAGACAGAGAAGAGGCAAGAGATTAGTAGAAGACAGAGAAGAGGCAAGAGATTACTAGAAGACAGAGAAGAGGCATGAGATTAGTAGAAGACAGAGAAGAGGCAAGAGATTAGTATAAAACAGAGAAGAGGCAAGAGATTAGTAGAAGACAGAGTAGAGGCAAGAGATTAGTAGAAGACAGAGAAGAGGCAAGAGATTAGTAGAAGACAGAGTAGAGGCAAGAGATTACTAGAAGACAGAGAAGAGGCAAGAGATTAGTAGAAGACAGAGAAGAGGCAAGAGATTAGTAGAAGACAGAGAAGAGGCAATAGATTAGTAGAAGACAGAGTAGAGGCAAGAGATTAGTAGAAGACAGAGAAGAGGCAAGAGATTAGTAGAAGACAGAGAAGAGGCAAGAGATTACTAGAAGACAGAGAAGAGGCAAGAGATTGGTAGAAGACAGAGAAGAGGCAAGAGATTAGTAGACGACAGAGAAGAGGCAAGAGATTAGTAGAAGACAGAGTAGAGGCAAGAGATTAGTAGAAGACAGAGTAGAGGCAAGAGATTAGTAGAAGACAGAGAAGAGGCAAGAGATTAGTAGAAGACAGAGAAGAGGCAAGAGATTAGTAGAAGACAGAGAAGAGGAAAGAGATTAGTAGAAGACAGAGAAGAGGCAAGAGATTACTAGAAGACAGAGAAGAGGCAAGAGATTAGTAGAAGACAGAGATCGAGACAGATGGATGACAAAATTAAGGGGAGATATGAGAGGAGATAAATACAAATTATTGAAATACTAGTCTGCATTTCAACGAAAAAGCTATTAAAACAAATGGCAGCTACTACTGAGAGGTGGAGAGAGGGCAAAAGAGACCGAGAAATAGAGACAGCAGAAGAGAAAGAAGCAGGGTGATTGAGACAAATTAGATGACTAAATAAGAAATAGAGAGTTGTTTGGTAGAGCGAGAGAGAGGGTCATGTGCTGGTTGGGTGTTAAGTATCAGTTCCAGTCCAGTAAGCAATAGTATCTGCTGGCTGGCTGGATACCACTACAAGTTACAGTGGACTAGGACTGGATACCACTACAAGTTACAGTGGACTAGGACTGGATACCACTACAAGTTACAGTGGACTAGGACTGGATACCACTACAAGTTACAGTGGACTAGGACTGGATACCACTACAGGTTACAATGGACTAGGACTGGATACCACTACAGGTTACAGGTTACAATGTACTAGGACTGGATACCACTACAGGTTACAATGGACTAGGACTGGATACCACTACAGGTTACAGGTTACAATGTACTAGGACTGGATACCACTACAGGTTACAATGGACTAGGACTGGATACCACTACAGGTTACAGGTTACAATGGACTAGGACTGGATACCACTACAGGTTACAATGGACTAGGACTTGATACCACTACAGGTTACAATGGACTAGGACTGGATACCACTACAGGTTACAATGTACTAGGACTGGATACCACTACAGGTTACAATGCACTAGGACTGGATACCACTACGGGTTACAGGTTACAATGTACTAGGACTGGATACCACTACAAGTTACAATGTACTAGGACTGGATACCACTACAGGTTACAGTGGACTAGGACTGGATACCACTACGGGTTACAGGTTACAATGTACTAGGACTGGATACCACTACAGGTTACAATGTACTAGGACTGGATACCACTACAAGTTACAATATACTAGGACTGGATACCACTACAGGTTACAGTGGACTTGGACTGGATACCACTACAGGTTACAATGGACTAGGACTGGATACCACTACAGGTTACAATGGACTAGGACTGGATACCACTACAGGTTAAAATGGACTAGGACTAGATACCACTACAGGTTACAGTGGACTAGGACTGGATACCACTACAGGTTACAATGGACTAGGACTGGATACCACTACAGGTTACAGGTTACAATGTACTAGGACTGGAAACCACTACAGGTTACAATGGAATAGGACTGGATACCACTACAGGTTACAGCTTACAATGGACTAGGACTGGATACCACTACAGGTTACAGTTTACAATGTACTAGGACTGGAAACCACTACAGGTTACAATGGAATAGGACTGGATACCACTACAGGTTACAGCTTACAATGTACTAGGACTGGAAACCACTATAGGTTACAATGTACTAGGACTGGATACCACTACAAGTTACAATGTACTAGGACTGGATACCACTACAGGTTACAGTGGACTAGGACTGGATACCACTACAGGTTACAGTGGACTAGGACTGGATACCACTACAGGTTACAATGGACTAGGACTGGATACCACTACAGGTTACAGTGGACTAGGACTGGATACCACTACAGGTTACAGTGGACTAGGACTGGATACCACTACAGGTTACAATGTACTAGGACTGGATACCACTACAGGTTACAGGTTACAATGTACTAGGACTGGAAACCACTACAGGTTACAATGGACTAGGACTGGATACCACTACAGGTTACAGTGGACTAGGACTGGATACCACTACAGGTTACAATGGACTAGGACTGGATACCACTACAGGTTACAATGGACTAGGACTGGATACCACTACAGGTTACAATGGACTAGGACTGGATACCACTACAGGTTAAAATGGACTAGGACTGGATACCACTACAGGTTACAGTGGACTAGGACTGGATACCACTACAGGTTACAATGGACTAGGACTGGATACCACTACAGGTTACAATGTACTAGGACTGGAAACCACTACAGGTTACAATCGACTAGGACTGGATACCACTACAGGTTACAATGGACTAGGACTGGATACCACTACAGGTTACAATGGACTAGGACTGGATACCACTACAGGTTACAGTGGACTAGGACTGGATACCACTACAGGTTACAATGGACTAGGACTGGATACCACTACAGGTTACAGTGGACTAGGACTGGATACCACTACAGGTTACAATGGACTAGGACTGGATACCACTACAGGTTAAAATGGACTAGGACTGGATACCACTACAGGTTACAGTGGACTAGGACTGGATACCACTACAGGTTACAGGTTACAATGTACTAGGACTGGAAACCACTACAGGTTACAGGTTACAATGTACTAGGACTGGAAACCACTACAGGTTACAATGTACTAGGACTGGATACCACTACAGGTTACAGTGGCCTAGGACTGGATACCACTACAGGTTACAGGTTACAATGTACTAGGACTGGAAACCACTACAGGTTACAATGTACTAGGACTGGAAACCACTACAAGTTACAATGTACTAGGACTGGATACCACTACAAGTTACAATGTACTAGGACTGGATACCACTACAGGTTACAGTGGACTAGGACTGGATACCACTACAGGTTACAATGGACTAGGACTGGATACCACTACAGGTTACAATGGACTAGGACTGGATACCACTACAGGTTAAAATGGACTAGGACTGGATACCACTACAGGTTACAGTGGACTAGGACTGGATACCACTACAGGTTACAATGGACTAGGACTGGATACCACTACAGGTTACAATGTACTAGGACTGGAAACCACTACAGGTTACAATGGACTAGGACTGGATACCACTACAGGTTACAATGGACTAGGACTGGATACCACTACAGGTTACAATGGACTAGGACTGGATACCACTACAGGTTACAGTGGACTAGGACTGGATACCACTACAGGTTACAATGGACTAGGACTGGATACCACTACAGGTTACAGTGGACTAGGACTGGATACCACTACAGGTTACAGTGGACTAGGACTGGATACCACTACAGGTTACAGGTTACAATGGACTAGGACTGGATACCACTACAGGTTACAGTGGACTAGGACTGGATACCACTACAGGTTACAGTGGACTAGGACTGGATACCACTGCAGGTTACAATGTACTCGGACTGGATACCACTACATGTTACAATGGACTAGGACTGGATACCACTACAGGTTACAATGGACTAGGACTGGATACCACTACAGGTTAAAATGGACTAGGACTGGATACCACTACAGGTTACAGTGGACTAGGACTGGATACCACTACAGGTTACAATGGACTAGGACTGGATACCACTACAGGTTACAATGGACTAGGACTGGATACCACTACAGGTTACAGGTTACAATGTACTAGGACTGGAAACCACTACAGGTTACAATGGACTAGGACTGGATACCACTACAGGTTACAGTGGACTAGGACTGGATACCACTACAGGTTACAGGTTACAATGTACTCGGACTGGATTCCACTACATGTTACAATGGACTAGGACTGGATACCACTACATGTTACAATGGACTAGGACTGGATACCACTACAGGTTACAGTGGACTAGGACTGGATACCACTACAGGTTACAGGTTACAATGTACTCGGACTGGATACCACTACATGTTACAATGGACTAGGACTGGATACCACTACAGGTTACAATGTACTCGGACTGGATACCACTACATGTTACAATGGACTAGGACTGGATACCACTACAAGTTACAATGTACTCGGACTGGATACCACTACATGTTACAATGGACTAGGACTGGATACCACTACAGGTTACAGTGGACTAGGACTGGATACCACTACAGGTTACAATGGACTAGGACTGGATACCACTACAGGTTACAGTGGACTAGGACTGGATACCACTACAGGTTACAATGGACTAGGACTGGATACCACTACAGGTTACAGTGGACTAGGACTGGATACCACTACAGGTTACAGTGGACTAGGACTGGATACCACTACAGGTTACAATGGACAAGGACCGGATACCACTACAGGTTACAGGTTACAATGGACTAGGACTGGATACCACTACAGGTTACAGTGGACTAGGACTGGATACCACTACAGGTTACAATGGACTAGGACTGGATACCACTACAGGTTACAGTGGACTAGGACTGGATACCACTACAGGTTACAATGGACTAGGACTGGATACCACTACAGGTTACAGTGGACTAGGACTGGATACCACTACAGGTTACAATGGACTAGGACTGGATACCACTACAGGTTACAGTGGACTAGGACTGGATACCACTACAGGTTACAGTGGACTAGGACTGGATACCACTACAGGTTACAATGGACTAGGACTGGATACCACTACAGGTTACAGGTTACAATGGACTAGGACTGGATACCACTACAGGTTACAGTGGACTAGGACTGGATACCACTACAGGTTACAGGTTACAATGTACTAGGACTGGAAACCACTACAGGTTACAATGTACTAGGACTGGATACCACTACAGGTTACAGTGGACTAGGACTGGATACCACTACAGGTTACAATGGACTAGGACTGGATACCACTACAGGTTACAATGGACTAGGACTGGATACCACTACAGGTTAAAATGGACTAGGACTGGATACCACTACAGGTTACAGTGGACTAGGACTGGATACCACTACAGGTTACAATGGACTAGGACTGGATACCACTACAGGTTACAATGGACTAGGACTGGATACCACTACAGGTTACAGTGGACTAGGACTGGATACCACTACAGGTTACAGTGGACTAGGACTGGATACCACTACAGGTTACAGGTTACAATGTACTAGGACTGGAAACCACTACAGGTTACAATGTACTAGGACTGGATACCACTACAAGCTACAATGTACTAGGACTGGATACCACTACAGGTTACAGTGGACTAGGACTGGATACCACTACAGGTTACAATGGACTAGGACTGGATACCACTACAGGTTACAATGGACTAGGACTGGATACCACTACAGGTTAAAATGGACTAGGACTGGATACCACTACAGGTTACAGTGGACTAGGACTGGATACCACTACAGGTTACAGGTTACAATGTACTAGGACTGGATACCACTACAGGTTACAGGTTACAATGTACTAGGACTGGAAACCACTACAGGTTACAATGGACTAGGACTGGATACCACTACAGGTTACAATGGACTAGGACTGGATACCACTACAGGTTACAATGGACTAGGACTGGATACCACTACAGGTTACAGTGGACTAGGACTGGATACCACTACAGGTTACAATGGACTAGGACTGGATACCACTACAGGTTACAGTGGACTAGGACTGGATACCACTACAGGTTACAATGGACTAGGACTGGATACCACTACAGGTTAAAATGGACTAGGACTGGATACCACTACAGGTTACAGTGGACTAGGACTGGATACCACTACAGGTTACAATGGACTACGACTGGATACCACTACAGGTTACAGGTTACAATGGACTAGGACTGGAAACCACTACAGGTTACAATGGACTAGGACTGGATACCACTACAGGTTACAGTGGACTAGGACTGGATACCACTACAGGTTACAGGTTACAATGTACTAGGACTGGAAACCACTACAGGTTACAATGTACTAGGACTGGATACCACTACAAGTTACAATGTACTAGGACTGGATACCACTACAGGTTACAGTGGACTAGGACTGGATACCACTACAGGTTACAATGGACTAGGACTGGATACCACTACAGGTTACAATGGACTAGGACTGGATACCACTACAGGTTAAAATGGACTAGGACTGGATACCACTACAGGTTACAGTGGACTAGGACTGGATACCACTACAGGTTACAATGGACTAGGACTGGATACCACTACAGGTTACAATGTACTAGGACTGGAAACCACTACAGGTTACAATGGACTAGGACTGGATACCACTACAGGTTACAATGGACTAGGACTGGATACCACTACAGGTTACAATGGACTAGGACTGGATACCACTACAGGTTACAGTGGACTAGGACTGGATACCACTACAGGTTACAATGGACTAGGACTGGATACCACTACAGGTTACAGTGGACTAGGACTGGATACCACTACAGGTTACAATGGACTAGGACTGGATACCACTACAGGTTAAAATGGACTAGGACTGGATACCACTACAGTTTACAGTGGACTAGGACTGGATACCACTACAGGTTACAATGGACTAGGACTGGATACCACTACAGGTTACAGGTTACAATGTACTAGGACTGGAAACCACTACAGGTTACAATGGACTAGGACTGGATACCACTACAGGTTACAGTGGACTAGGACTGGATACCACTACAGGTTACAGGTTACAATGTACTAGGACTGGAAACCACTACAGGTTACAATGTACTAGGACTGGAAACCACTACAAGTTACAATGTACTAGGACTGGATACCACTACAAGTTACAATGTACTAGGACTGGATACCACTACAGGTTACAGTGGACTAGGACTGGATACCACTACAGGTTACAATGGACTAGGACTGGATACCACTACAGGTTACAATGGACTAGGACTGGATACCACTACAGGTTAAAATGGACTAGGACTGGATACCACTACAGGTTACAGTGGACTAGGACTGGATACCACTACAGGTTACAATGGACTAGGACTGGATACCACTACAGGTTACAATGTACTAGGACTGGAAACCACTACAGGTTACAATGGACTAAGACTGGATACCACTACAGGTTACAATGGACTAGGACTGGATACCACTACAGGTTACAATGGACTAGGACTGGATACCACTACAGGTTACAATGGACTAGGACTGGATACCACTACAGGTTACAATGTACTCGGACTGGATACCACTACATGTTACAATGGACTAGGACTCGATACCACTACAGGTTACAATGGACTAGGACTGGATACCACTACAGGTTACAGTGGACTAGGACTGGATACCACTACAGGTTACAGTGGACTAGGACTGGATACCACTACAGGTTACAATGGACTAGGACTGGATACCACTACAGGTTACAGGTTACAATGGACTAGGACTGGATACCACTACAGGTTACAGTGGACTAGGACTGGATACCACTGCAGGTTACAATGTACTCGGACTGGATACCACTACATGTTACAATGGACTAGGACTGGATACCACTACAGGTTACAATGGACTAGGACTGGATACCACTACAGGTTACAGTGGACTAGGACTGGATACCACTACAGGTTACAATGGACTAGGACTGGATACCACTACAGGTTACAGTGGACTAGGACTGGATACCACTACAGGTTACAATGGACTAGGACTGGATACCACTACAGGTTACAATGGACTAGGACTGGATACCACTACAGGTTACAATGGACTAGGACTGGATACCACTACAGGTTACAATGTACTAGGACTGGAAACCACTACAGGTTACAATGGACTAAGACTGGATACCACTACAGGTTACAATGGACTAGGACTGGATACCACTACAGGTTACAATGGACTAGGACTGGATACCACTACAGGTTACAATGGACTAGGACTGGATACCACTACAGGTTACAATGTACTAGGACTGGAAACCACTACAGGTTACAATGGACTAGGACTGGATACCACTACAGGTTACAATGGACTAAGACTGGATACCACTACAGGTTACAATGGACTAGGACTGGATACCACTACAGGTTACAATGGACTAGGACTGGATACCACTACAGGTTACAGTGGACTAGGACTCGATACCACTACAGGTTACAATGGACTAGGACTGGATACCACTACAGGTTACAGTGGACTAGGACTGGATACCACTACAGGTTACAGTGGACTAGGACTGGATACCACTACAGGTTACAATGGACTAGGACTGGATACCACTACAGGTTACAGGTTACAATGGACTAGGACTGGATACCACTACAGGTTACAGTGGACTAGGACTGGATACCACTGCAGGTTACAATGTACTCGGACTGGATACCACTACATGTTACAATGGACTAGGACTGGATACCACTACAGGTTACAATGGACTAGGACTGGATACCACTACAGGTTAAAATGGACTAGGACTGGATACCACTACAGGTTACAGTGGACTAGGACTGGATACCACTACAGGATACAATGGACTAGGACTGGATACCACTACAGGTTACAATGGACTAGGACTGGATACCACTACAGGTTACAGGTTACAATGTACTAGGACTGGAAACCACTACAGGTTACAATGGACTAGGACTGGATACCACTACAGGTTACAGTGGACTAGGACTGGATACCACTACAGGTTACAGGTTACAATGTACTCGGACTAGATTCCACTACATGTTACAATGGACTAGGACTGGATACCACTACAGGTTACAGGTTACAATGTACTCGGACTGGATACTACTACATGTTACAATGGACTAGGACTGGATACCACTACAGGTTACAGTGGACTAGGACTGGATACCACTACAGGTTACAGGTTACAATGTACTCGGACTGGATACCACTACATGTTACAATGGACTAGGACTGGATACCACTACAGGTTACAATGTACTCGGACTGGATACCACTACATGTTACAATGGACTAGGACTGGATACCACTACAGGTTACAATGTACTCGGACTGGATACCACTACATGTTGCAATGGACTAGGACTGGATACCACTACAGGTTACAGTGGACTAGGACTGGATACCACTACAGGTTACAATGGACTAGGACTGGATACCACTACAGGTTACAGTGGACTAGGACTGGATACCACTACAGGTTACAATGGACTAGGACTGGATACCACTACAGGTTACAATGTACTCGGACTGGATACCACTACATGTTACAATGGACTAGGACTCGATACCACTACAGGTTACAATGGACTAGGACTGGATACCACTACAGGTTACAGTGGACTAGGACTGGATACCACTACAGGTTACAGTGGACTAGGACTGGATACCACTACAGGTTACAATGGACTAGGACTGGATACCACTACAGGTTACAGGTTACAATGGACTAGGACTGGATACCACTACAGGTTACAGTGGACTAGGACTGGATACCACTGCAGGTTACAATGTACTCGGACTGGATACCACTACATGTTACAATGGACTAGGACTGGATACCACTACAGGTTACAATGGACTAGGACTGGATACCACTACAGGTTACAGTGGACTAGGACTGGATACCACTACAGGTTACAATGGACTAGGACTGGATACCACTACAGGTTACAGTGGACTAGGACTGGATACCACTACAGGTTACAATGGACTAGGACTGGATACCACTACAGGTTAAAATGGACTAGGACTGGATACCACTACAGGTTACAATGGACTAGGACTGGATACCACTACAGGTTACAATGTACTAGGACTGGAAACCACTACAGGTTACAATGGACTAAGACTGGATACCACTACAGGTTACAATGGACTAGGACTGGATACCACTACAGGTTACAATGGACTAGGACTGGATACCACTACAGGTTACAATGGACTAGGACTGGATACCACTACAGGTTACAATGTACTAGGACTGGAAACCACTACAGGTTACAATGGACTAGGACTGGATACCACTACAGGTTACAATGGACTAAGACTGGATACCACTACAGGTTACAATGGACTAGGACTGGATACCACTACAGGTTACAATGGACTAGGACTGGATACCACTACAGGTTACAGTGGACTAGGACTCGATACCACTACAGGTTACAATGGACTAGGACTGGATACCACTACAGGTTACAGTGGACTAGGACTGGATACCACTACAGGTTACAGTGGACTAGGACTGGATACCACTACAGGTTACAATGGACTAGGACTGGATACCACTACAGGTTACAGGTTACAATGGACTAGGACTGGATACCACTACAGGTTACAGTGGACTAGGACTGGATACCACTGCAGGTTACAATGTACTCGGACTGGATACCACTACATGTTACAATGGACTAGGACTGGATACCACTACAGGTTACAATGGACTAGGACTGGATACCACTACAGGTTAAAATGGACTAGGACTGGATACCACTACAGGTTACAGTGGACTAGGACTGGATACCACTACAGGTTACAATGGACTAGGACTGGATACCACTACAGGTTACAATGGACTAGGACTGGATACCACTACAGGTTACAGGTTACAATGTACTAGGACTGGAAACCACTACAGGTTACAATGGACTAGGACTGGATACCACTACAGGTTACAGTGGACTAGGACTGGATACCACTACAGGTTACAGGTTACAATGTACTCGGACTAGATTCCACTACATGTTACAATGGACTAGGACTGGATACCACTACAGGTTACAGGTTACAATGTACTCGGACTGGATACTACTACATGTTACAATGGACTAGGACTGGATACCACTACAGGTTACAGTGGACTAGGACTGGATACCACTACAGGTTACAGGTTACAATGTACTCGGACTGGATACCACTACATGTTACAATGGACTAGGACTGGATACCACTACAGGTTACAATGTACTCGGACTGGATACCACTACATGTTACAATGGACTAGGACTGGATACCACTACAGGTTACAATGTACTCGGACTGGATACCACTACATGTTGCAATGGACTAGGACTGGATACCACTACAGGTTACAGTGGACTAGGACTGGATACCACTACAGGTTACAATGGACTAGGACTGGATACCACTACAGGTTACAGTGGACTAGGACTGGATACCACTACAGGTTACAATGGACTAGGACTGGATACCACTACAGGTTACAGTGGACTAGGACTGGATACCACTACAGGTTACAGTGGACTAGGACTGGATACCACTACAGGTTACAATGGACTAGGACTGGATACCACTACAGGTTACAGGTTACAATGGACTAGGACTGGATACCACTACAGGTTACAGTGGACTGGGACTGGATACCACTACAGGTTACAATGTACTCGGACTGGATACCACTACATGTTACAATGGACTAGGACTGGATACCACTACAGGTTACAATGGACTAGGACTGGATACCACTACAGGTTAAAATGGACTAGGACTGGATACCACTACAGGTTACAGTGGACTAGGACTGGATACCACTACAGGTTGCAATGGACTAGGACTGGATACCACTACAGGTTACAATGGACTAGGACTGGATACCACTACAGGTTACAGGTTACAATGTACTAGGACTGGAAACCACTACAGGTTACAATGGACTAGGACTGGATACCACTACAGGTTACAGTGGACTAGGACTGGATACCACTACAGGTTACAGGTTACAATGTACTCGGACTGGATTCCACTACATGTTACAATGGACTAGGACTGGATACCACTACAGGTTACAGGTTACAATGTACTCGGACTGGATACCACTACATGTTACAATGGACTAGGACTGGATACCACTACAGGTTACAGTGGACTAGGACTGGATACCACTACAGGTTACAGGTTACAATGTACACGGACTGGATACCACTACATGTTACAATGGACTAGGACTGGATACCACTACAGGTTACAATGTACTCGGACTGGATACCACTACATGTTACAATGGACTAGGACTGGATACCACTACAGGTTACAGTGGACTAGGACTGGATACCACTACAGGTTACAGTGGACTAGGACTGACAGGTGATGTGAATCTCACTGATAATCTTGTAGTCATGGCAGCTGTCATTAGGTGGGATATATTCAGCAGCAATTGAACATTTTGGCCGCAAAGTTTATGAGTTGGAAGCAGAAAAAAATAGGCAAAGCCTAAGGATCTAAGTGACTTTGACAAGGACCAAATGGTGATGGTTAGATGACTGGGTCAGAGCATCTCCACAACAGCAGCTCTGGTACCTAATAGAGACCAAATGGTGATGGTTAGATGACTGGGTCAGAGCATCTCCACAACTGCAGCTCTGGTCCCTAATAGAGACCAAATGGTGATGGTTAGATGATTGGGTCAGAGCATCTCCGCAACTGCAGCTCTGGTACCTGATAGAGACCAAATGGTGATGGTTAGATGATTGGGTCAGAGCATCTCCACAACTGCAGCTCTGGTAACTAATAGAGAACAAATGGTGATGGTTAGATGACTGGGTCAGAGCATCTCCACAACTGCAGCTCTGGTACCTAATAGAGACCAAATGGTGATGGTTAGATGATTGGGTCAGAGCATCTCCACAACAGCAGCTCTGGTACCTAATAGAGACCAAATGGTGATGGTTAGATGATTGGGTCAGAGCATCTCCACAACTGCAGCTCTGGTACCTAATAGAGACCAAATGGTGATGGTTAGATGATTGGGTCCGAGCATCTCCACAACAGCAGCTCTGGTACCTGATAGAGACCAAATGGTGATGGTTAGATGATTGGGTCAGAGCATCTCCACAACTGCAGCTCTGGTACCTAATAGAGACCAAATGGTGATGGTTAGATGACTGGGTCAGAGCATCTCCACAACAGCAGCTCTGGTACCTGATAGAGACCAAGTGGTGATGGTTAGATGACTGGGTCAGAGCATCTCCACAACTGCAGCTCTGGTACCTGATAGAGACCAAGTGGTGATGGTTAGATGACTGGGTCAGAGCATCTCCACAACTGCAGCTCTGGTCCCTGATAGAGACCAAATGGTGATGGTTAGATGACTGGGTCCGAGCATCTCCACAACAGCAGCTCTGGTACCTGATAGAGACCAAATGGTGATGGTTAGATGATTGGGTCAGAGCATCTCCACAACTGCAGCTCTGGTCCCTGATAGAGACCAAATGGTGATGGTTAGATGACTGGGTCCGAGCATCTCCACAACAGCAGCTCTGGTACCTGATAGAGACCAAATGGTGATGGTTAGATGATTGGGTCAGAGCATCTCCACAACAGCAGCTCTGGTACCTGATAGAGACCAAATGGTGATGGTTAGATGACTGGGTCAGAGCATCTCCACAACAGCAGTTCTGGTCCCTGATATCCTAGAGACCATAGGTTTTATTTATTTTGTGATATTTTATCCTATGCATCTGTTCTGGGTCCTCTGCAGTATTAGTTTAATTAGCCACATGACTGAAGGATATCCACTTTTTCACTAGGAGGTTATTATTTATTAATTCATTAATTGGTTACTGGCATAAAATAAAATGAAAGCTTAGAGGTTAAAACTGTTTGAGCAGTCAGTTCTTTGCCTGGCAGTTCAGTATTGTGTTTAATTGCTACTATTAATATGCACTAATCTTTCAAATGAATTCAAATTCCTAATTTGGTGTTTTAGGGATTATAAACAGTTTGTTAAATGTGCTCTCTCTCTCTCTCCCTCTCTCACTCTCTCTCTCACTCACTCGCTCCCCCTCTTTCTCTCCCTCTCTCTCTCACTCTCTCTCTCACTCTCTCACTCATTCTCTCTCTCTTTTCCTCTCACCCTCTCACTCACTCATTCTCTCCCTCTCTCTCTCTCCCTCTCTCACTCTCTCTCTCACTCACTCGCTCCCCCTTTCTCTCCCTCTCTCTCTCTCTCTCTCTCTCTCACTCCCTCCCCCTCTCTCTCTCACTCTCTCACTCATTCTCTCTCTCTTTTCCTCTCTCACCCTCTCACTCACTCATTCTCTCCCTCTCTCTCTCTCTCTCTCTCTCTTCCTCACTCACTCGCTCCCCCCTTTCTCTCCCTCTCTCAGTTTGTGAAATTTGCCAACATTGAGGAGGACACTCCATCCTACCATCGCAGTTATGACTTCTTTGTCTCCCGCTTCAGTGAGATGTGTCACTCCAGCTACGAGGATCCTGACATCCGTACCAAGTTAGTGGCTGTTCTTCAGAAGTTATGTGGACGTTCTATGGACCATCTGTCAATGTTTGATTTGTTTTTTTGTGGACATATAAATCCAGAGCGAGGTTCTAGTACTGTGTACTGATGGCTCTCTTTGGATTTAAATGATCTGATATCCAGGTTTGATTAAATGATTCACAAATGATTCCTTCTAGGATCCGTATGGGCGGTATAAATGGTCTGATATCCAGGTTTGATTAAATGATTCATGAATGATTCCTCTTTTCTAGGATCCATATGGCCGTTATAAATGATCTGATATCCAGGTTTGATTAAATGATTCATGAATGATTCCTTTCTTCTAGGATCCGTATGGCCGGTATAAGTGGTCTGATATCCAGGTTTGATTAAATGATTCATGAATGATTCCTCTCTTCTAGGATCCGTATGGCCGGTATAAATGGTCTACAGGGTGTTGTGAGGAAGACAGTGAATGATGACTTACAGTCCAACATCTGGGACCCTCAACACATGGATAAAATAGTCCCGTCGCTGCTCTTTAACCTGCAGAGTGGAGAGGGAACCGAGAGGTGAGAGGTCAAACTGGTAGGGGTCATTATAGGGAACCGAGAGGTGAGAGGTCAAACTGGTGTGGGTCATTGTAGGGAACCGAGAGGTGAGAGGTCAAACTGGTGTGGGTCATCGTAGGGAACCGAGAGGTGAGAGGTCAAACTGGTGTGGGTCATTGTAGGGAACCGAGAGATGAGAGGTCGAACTGGTGTGAGTCATATTAGGGAACCGAGAGGTGAGAGGTCAAACTGGTGTGGGTCATAGTATGGAACCGAGAGGTGAGAGGTCAAACTGGTGTTGGTCATAGTAGGGAACCGAGAGATGAGAGGTCAAACTGGTGTGGGTCATTGTAGGGAATCGAGAGGTGAGAGGTCAAACTGGTGTGGGTCATAGTAGGGAACCGAGAGGTGAGAGGTCAAACTGGTGGCCATATGCTTCATAATATACGACAGATCTGCTAGGTGCCATATGCTTCATAATATATCACAGATCTGCTAGGTGCCGTATGCTTCATAATATTTGACAGATCTGCTAGGTGCCATATGCTTCATAATATATGACAGATCTGCTAGGTGTCGTATGCTTCATAATATATCACAGATCTGCTAGGTGCCATATGCTTCATAATATATGACAGATCTGCTAGGTGCCATATGCTTCATAATATTTGACAGATCTGCTAGGTGCCATATGCTTCATAATATATGACAGATCTGCTAGGTGCCATATGCTTCATAATATATGACATATCTGCTGGGTGCCATATGCTTCATAATATATGACAGATCTACTAGGTGCCATATGCTTCTTAATATATAACAGATCTGCTAGGTGCCGTATGCTTCATAATATATGACAGATCTACTAGGTGCCGTATGCTTCATAATATATGACAGATCTACTAGGTGCCATATGCTTCATAATATATGACAAATCTGCTAGGTGCCATATGCTTCATAATATATGACAGATCTGCTAGGTGCCATATGCTTCATAATATATGACAGATCTACTAGGTGCCGTATGCTTCATAATATATGACAGATCTGCTAGGTGCCATATGCTTCATAATATATGACAGATCTGCTAGGTGCCATATGCTTCATAATATATCACAGATCTGCTAGGTGCCGTATGCTTCATAATATACGACAGATCTGCTAGGTGCCGTATGCTTCATAATATATGACAGATCTGCTAGGTGCCATATGCTTCATAATATATGACAGATCTGCTAGGTGCCGTATGCTTCATAATATACGACAGATCTGCTGGGTGCCATATGCTTCATAATATATGACAGATCTGCTAGGTGCCATATGCTTCATAATATACGACAGATCTGCTGGGTGCCGTATGCTTCATAATATATGACAGATCTACTAGGTGCCATATGCTTCATAATATATGACAGATCTACTAGGTGCCATATGCTTCATAATATATGA
Source organism: Dallia pectoralis (assembly GCA_029465975.1). Lineage (NCBI taxonomy): Eukaryota > Metazoa > Chordata > Actinopteri > Esociformes > Umbridae > Dallia > Dallia pectoralis. The sequence goes on along the minus strand of CM055734.1, from coordinate 24,771,881 downwards.
CAGATCTGCTAGGTGCCATATGCTTCATAATATATGACAGATCTGCTGGGTGCCATATGCTTCATAATATATCACAGATCTACTAGGTGCCATATGCTTCTTAATATATGACAGATCTGCTAGGTGCCATATGCTTCTTAATATATGACAGATCTGCTAGGTGCCATATGCTTCATAATATATGACAGATCTACTAGGTGGCCATATGCTTCATAATATATCACAGATCTACTAGGTGCCATATGCTTCATAATATATGACAGATCTGCTGGGTGCCATATGCTTCATAATATATGACAGATCTACTAGGTGCCATATGCTTCATAATATATGACAGATCTGCTAGGTGCCATATGCTTCATAATATATGACAGATCTGCTAGGTGCCATATGCTTCATAATATATGACAGATCTGCTAGGTGCCGTATGCTTCATAATATATCACAGATCTACTAGGTGCCATATGCTTCTTAATATATGACAGATCTGCTAGGTGCCATATGCTTCATAATATTTACTATAATAGTGTTCTTAACTGAGCTCCAACGGCTGGACAAAGCATCGGAAATGCTTCATATCCCCGACGGTGCTTTTACTTTTAGTTAATCTCATTGATCTTTTGTTATTTCCATCCTAATTGGATTCTTTGCTTTGAATTGCACCCACGCAGTAGAGTCCTCTTTAATTAACTGCTTTAATCATTAACTAATTAAACTCACTATAGTTGATCACAGATGGAAGCCAATTAAGTTGATTCCTGAGAGGCAGTTGGTTATACCTCAGCAAGTTTGCAGTTGCAATTCTTAGCCAAACTCAGTTTACTTCTAGTAGACATTTATTTCTAGTAAATATGTCTTGGAGAAGGATTGCAGGGTGCCATGTACTTTGTGATGTGACATTCCTCTGGTATTTCTGTGGCATTAAGCTTTTATGTGACTTGTGCCACTGTAGCCCTTCTGTTGGTTTGTTTTCCTCACCTAATATCCTGGTGCTGGTTGTCCTTCCTGGACCACAGTCGGTAGATGCTTTCTACTACAAGCCCACAAGCCTTGTTGCTTGAGATGCTCTGACCCAGTTATCTTCTCAGTTGCTCAGGTCTTTACTCCTGTCCATGTCACCTGCATCCAACAAGTTGACTATGAGAACAGACCCAGACCATGTTACATCCCCTTGTTAGTAGAATAGCAATGCTATTCACTTTACCTGTGAGTTGTCATAGTGTTTTGGCTCAGTGTATGTTCATGATGCACTGCTACCAAGGACAGAGAGAAAGAGAGATGGAGGGATGGAGAGAGAGGGAGAGGAGGGGGAGAGAGAGGGGGAGGAGGAGAGGGGGAGAGAGAGAGAGAGAGAGGGGGAAGAGGGATGGAGGGAGAGAGGGAGGGAGGGGGAAGAGAGAGAGAGAGAGGAGGGGAGAGGGGAAGAGAGATCTAGGGAGAGGGAGGGGGGAGAGAGAGAGGAGGAGAGAGGGGAAGAGAGATGGAGGGAGAGAGAGAAGGAGGGGGGAAGAGAGAGAGAGAGGAGGAGAGAGGGGAAGAGAGATGGAGGGAGAGAGAGAAGGAGGGGGGGAAGAGAGAGAGAGAGGAGGAGAGAGGGGAAGAGAGAGGGAGGGAGAGAGAGAGAGAGAGAGAGAGGAATGTTGGAAGAAGAAAGGGAGTGAATGGAGGACAAATAAACTATAGCAGTACATCGTTAGGGAATGATTGACTAAGTGAGAGAAACAGATGGATGGACTGAATTCAAGTGGTAGAAATGGACAAATGTTTACCAGTGATCAAGCAAATGAGTCGGGGCACTGAACAACACAGGTGTCAATAAATCAGAAAAAAAGACAGGGACAGGAAAGTGTTTTAGAGTGATACTTTCAGGAGGACTGGGGATGGGAAATTGGCTAGTTATTTCACTGCTTACTGGGGTTAGGAGCCATTCAATATAAATTGGCTAGTTATTTCACTGCTTACTGGGGTTAGGAGCCATTCAATATAAATTGGCTAGTTATTTCACTGCTTACTGGGGTTAGGGGTTATTCAATATAAATCGGCTAGTTATTTCACTGCTTACTGGGGTTAGGAGCCATTCAATATAAATTGGCTAGTTATTTCACTGCTTACTGGGGTTAGGGGTTATTCAATATAAATTGGCTAGTTATTTCACTGCTTACTGGGGTTAGGGGCCATTCAATATAAATTGGTTAGCTATTTCACTGCTTACTGGGGTTATGAGCCATTCAATATAAATTGGCTAGTTATTTCACTGCTTACTGGGGTTAGGGGCCATTCAATATAAATTGGTTAGCTATTTCACTGCTTACTGGGGTTAGAGGCCATTCAATATAAATTGCAGTCAATTCAGGTACCTTTTGATTCCCTTTCTGAATGAGCTTGAATCGATTCTTTGAATTGATTCCTTGCTAGCCACAGACATGTGTGCCGTTTATGGTCAACCCATATGAGGGCAGCTAGCTTTCCTTCAAGATAAAACAGACCCTGTCCATTTTCTGAAAACTTCTGAAGCACTACACACAACAAGATGATTCCAGATGATCTAAAAAGATTCAACCATAATTATTTCTCCCTTTTTCCCAGCTGATGTTTTGTTGGTGGATAGATAGATAGATCAGAGGGTGTGATGACGTTATCAGGGACATTTATCTTGACTCCCAGTAATTGTTTTAACCTTTAGTTGTGAAGGAAATGTAGGGATTATATAAAGGTCACTGCTGGTACCTCAGTGTGTTCAATGGTTTATTGGTTTATTATTGATAATAAAAGGTGCTTTACATACAACCGTTTGTATACTGAATAAAAGAAATGGTGCTTACCAGCTTGTGTGACAGATTTAGTTTCATCAGGGTTTAGATGAAGTGATATTTCTAATGAGTGTAATGTTAGAGAATAACACAGGCAGGATGTTCCTCTTCAAGTGGTGCTGGTATGGGGGAGGTGAGAAAGATTTGGTTAATAAATGATGTATTATTGTCCAGGAGCACCTGAGGCCAGGCGTGGTAAAGAGTGGAGCTAAGCTACGGGAAACACGTTAACTATTAATAGAACTAAAGAAAGCCTAGTTGAGTGGGCATCAATTAAGCAGTAATGCAGACATGCTATGTTATGGTATATGTGTTATATGGCTGTGTGTTAGTGTGGTGGAGAGTGCAGTACTAATAATATGCTGTGTGTTAGTGTGGTGGAGAGTGCAGTACTAATAATATGCTGTGTGTTAGTGTGGTGGAGAGTGCAGTACTAATAATATGCTGTGTGTTAGTGTGGTGGAGAGTGCAGTACTAATAATATGCTGTGTGTTAGTGTGGTGGAGAGTGCAGTACTAATAATATGCTGTGTGTTAGTGTGGTGGAGAGTGTAGTACTAATAATATGCTGTGTGTTAGTGTGGTGGAGAGTGCAGTACTAATAATATGCTGTGTGTTAGTGTGGTGGAGAGTGCAGTACTAATAATATGCTGTGTGTTAGTGTGGTGGAGAGTGCAGTACTAATAATATGCTGTGTGTTAGTGTGGTGGAGAGTGCAGTACTAATAATATGCTGTGTGTTAGTGTGGTGGAGAGTGCAGTACTAATAATATGCTGTGTGTTAGTGTGGTGGAGAGTGCAGTACTAATAATATGCTGTGTGTTAGTGTGGTGGAGAGTGCAGTACTAATAATATGCTGTGTGTTAGTGTGGTGGAGAGTGCAGTACTAATAATATGCTGTGTGTTAGTGTGGTGGAGAGTGCAGTACTAATAATATGCTGTGTGTTAGTGTGGTGGAGAGTGCAGTACTAATAATATGCTGTGTGTTAGTGTGGTGGAGAGTGCAGTACTAATAATATGCTGTGTGTTAGTGTGGTGGAGAGTGTAGTACTAATAATATGCTGTGTGGTGGAGAGTGCAGTACTAAAAATATGCTGTGTGTTAGTGTGGTGGAGAGTGCAGTACTAATAATATGCTGTGTGTTAGTGTGGTGGAGAGTGTAGTACTAATAATATGCTGTGTGGTGGAGGTGCAGTACTAATAATATGCTGTGTGTTAGTGTGGTGGAGTGTGGTGGAGTGCAGTACTAATAATATGCTGTGTGTTAGTGTGGTGGAGAGTGCAGTACTAATAATATGCTGTGTGTTAGTGTGGTGGAGAGTGCAGTACTAATAATATGCTGTGTGTTAGTGTGGTGGAGAGTGCAGTACTAATAATATGCTGTGTGTTAGTGTGGTGGAGAGTGCAGTACTAATAATATGCTGTGTGTTAGTGTGGTGGAGAGTGCAGTACTAATAATATGCTGTGTGTTAGTGTGTTGGAGAGTGTAGTACTAATGATATGCTTTGTGTTAGTGTGGTGGAGAGTGCAGTACTAATTATATGCTGTGTGTTAGTGTGGTGGAGAGTGCAGTACTAATAATATGCTGTGTGGTGGAGAGTGTAGTACTAATGATATGCTGTGTGTTAGTGTGGTGGAGAGTGCAGTACTAATGAGTGCAGTCCTCCTGGGAAATGGAGCTAGACACCTAACCCTGGCGAGCCTGTAGTTGCCTTGCATGTTAGACGCGGTCGTCAGTGTATGAATGGGTGAATGACTTTTGTGTTCAGAATGTAGGAAAGTATTATTGTTAACAACTCCTTTGTCTGTCTGTCCTCCTCTCCCGGTCCTCCTCTCCCGGTCCTCCTCTCCCTGTCCTCCTCTCCCTGTCCTCCTCTGTCTGTCCACCTCTCCCTGTCCTCCTCTGTCTGTCCTCCTCTGTCTGTCCACCTCTCCCTGTCCTCCTCTCCCTGTCCTCCTCTGCCTGTCCTCCTCTCCCTGTCCTCCTCTCCCTGTCCTCCTCTGCCTGTCCTCCTCTCCCTGTCCTCCTCTCCCTGTCCTCCTCTGCCTGTCCTCCTCTGCCTGTCCTCCTCTCCCTGTCCTCCTCTCCCTGTCCTCCTCTCCCTGTCCCTTTGGTCTCTCTCAGCCGCTCTCCCTCCCCCCTACAGGCTTCAGAGAAAGAGAAAGAGAGTCCAGCGGAGCTGACAGAGCGCTGTTTTAGAGAGCTGCTGGGACGGGCTGCCTATGGCAACATCAAGAACGCTGTTACACCAGTACTCATGTGAGACCATCTACACACCTCACTGTTACACCAGTACTCATGTGAGACCATCTACACACCTCACTGTTACACCAGTACTCATGTGAGACCATCTACACACCTCACTGTTACACCAGTACTCATGTGAGACCATCTACACACCTCACTGTTCCACCAGTACTCATGTGAGACCATCTACACACCTCACTGTTACACCAGTACTCATGTGAGACCATCTACACACCTCACTGTTACACCAGTACTCATGTGAGACCATCTACACACCTCACTGTTCCACCAGTACTCATGTAAGACCATCTACACACCTCACTGTTCCACCAGTACTCATGTGAGACCATCTACACACCTCACTGTTCCACCAGTACTCATATGAGACCATCTACACACCTCACTGTTACACCAGTACTCACGTGAGACCATCTACACACCTCACTGTTCCACGTATTTGTCTGTGTGTTTCTCTCTCATTCCATCTCTCTGTCACTACACCATACCACACACTGTATATGGAGCAGTGCTGTGTGTCTCTCTCTCATTCCATCTCTTTGTCTCTACACCATACCACACACTGTATATGGAGCAGTGCTGTGTGTCTC